>CM077348.1:48205686-48805686 GCA_039655645.1 Ammopiptanthus mongolicus | reverse complement strand
ACTGGTGGTATTACTCATTTCGACTTCCCAACGTGTGGTGATGTTACTTTCGATACCCCATCATGGCGGTATTTCATATTTCGACACTCCAAATCATTGGCAGTGTTACTTTCGATACCCCTATCATAGGCGGTATTGCAGCAAACAACATTCAACATATTAACAGTTATTGAATTATGCCAAAATCACAAATATCATCAAATAGTGCATATATAGCATGTCAATTCAACCAAATCATGTATCTAACATATATATCACAGCACCAATCTCAATAATGAACATTTAATTGACAGCAAAAACACCTTAGAAGTAAAACCCCCAAATTTGTAAAATCAGGATTTGACCAAACCAGGATTATTTTCCAAAAAAACGCATTTTGAAAGCATAACCCAAAGCCCAAGACAATTTGCACCATGGAAAGGGTGAGAAAGAGTATTTCTACTCACCTCTTGAAGACCTCCAAGAATCTCCAAGCGTACCCTATGGCGAATCCTAGATGTCGCCTTCCTCAGTCTTGAATCCTCTTCTCCTTCTCCTTCTTCTTCATCTTCTTCTCCTTCCTCTTATTGTTGTTGTTGTTGTTCTCCTTCCAAACTCCTTGCTCGTTGCAACCCCATCTCCCAAGCATGAAGATGCTCCACAACATTGAGCATGTACAAAAATGCTATGTAAAAAAAATTCCTCCAACAACATTTTCCATTGAAACCATAACACTGTAAAAAAAATACCTTGAAAGTTGAAACCTTAACACTGAACAAACAGTCAAACACAAAAACACTCGCTGGACTCAAACATAGAAGAAAGGGGGGAAGAGAGTGACAGCGGCAACCATGTCCCTTACCTTGAAGCTGACAGTGGCGACCGGTTGGAAGAGGAAAAGAGACGGCGGCGAGAGACTGAGAGTGTGAGACGCAATAGAGAGAAAGAGAGACGGAGAGCTGGGCAGAGAGGGAGACGCGACGGAGAGAGAGTGAGACGGCGTGAGAAGAACCGAGCAGGGGCGGTGACGATGGCGAGACCAGAGCAGACCGAAGATGGCGACGGTTAGGGTTCCAAAGCTGGCTAGGCTGACTGTTGCGGCTAGGGTTTCTACTTTCTAACTTTCCAAATTTGCATAAATGAGGTATGAGAATGAGACTTGGTCTGAATTATTTGTTATTTTACTATATTAGTTTTTTTTTTTAAAAAAAAAATTGACTTAAAATTACTAAAAAAGACATGTATGTATAATATAATATATAGATATAATAAGGATAATTTAGTAATCCTCTCGGGGCGGGGGGGTGTAATCCTCGTCCCCGTCCCCGTCCCCGCTGGGCCTCGAATGGGGCAGTCCCCGTGGGGATCCCCGCGCTCGGGTGGAAATTGTTATCCCTATTTAATGAGGCCTCACGATCAAGTCACACTTGATGTTCCATTAAACGAATCGTCTATTCTAAGGAATTTATTATGTTATATATATGATCATAACAATAAAATAATAAATGAATGTCTCATATATAAATTTATAAATCCAATATATTTAAATCCAAGTCATGATAATTGATATAGAATACAAATCTAATAAATAGATTGGCCACTAGGGCTTACACTGACAATCTCCCACTAGCACTAATCCCAATCAGGCATAAATCTAATACCCATCAACCCAGTGTGAGCGTCATGCTTCTGCTGACCAAGAGGCTTCGTAAGTGGGTCTGCAATATTGTCCAGAGTATCAACTCTGCATATCTTAACATCTCCTATATCGATAATCTCTCGAATAAGATGGAAGCACCTAAGTATGTGTTTGGATCGCTGGTGAGATCTAGGTTCCTTGGCTTGCGCAATCACAATAGAAATCAATCGGGTCCACAACACTAGGAACTATACCAAGCTCAGTGATGAACTTCTTGATCCAAACGGTCTCCTTTGCTGCATTGGATGTAACAATATACTTGGCCTATGTAGTAGAATGAACAATTGTCTCTTGCTTTGAGCTCTTCCAACTCATAGCGCCGCCATTAAGGCAAAACACGAATCCTGGCTGTGATCTTGAGTCATCCTTATCGATTTGGAAGCTAGATCAGTGTAACCATTTACAACGAGCTCCTCCTCACCACCATAAACCAAGAATGTATCCTTAATTCTTCTCAAGTACTTTAGGATACTCTTGACTGTCGTCCAGTGACCTTCACCGGGATCAGATTGGTATCTGCTCGTCATGCTCAAAGCATACGAAACATCTGATCTAGTACATATCACAGCATACATAATAGATCCAATTGCAGAAGCATATGGAATCTTATTCATGTGTTCCCTCTCATCAGATGTAGCAGGGGACTGTCCCTTGGATAGGTACACGCCATGTGACATAGGCAAGAGACCTTTCTTGGAATCATGCATATTAAAGCGTCTAAGCACTTTCTCAATATATGTACTTTGACTAAGGCCTAATAATTTCAACAGTGATCTATCTCTATAGATCCTAATTCCCAATACATAGGAAGCTTCGCCTAAGTCCTTTGTAACACCCCCTCGAGGTGTCACATATCGTAACCCAAAATTCTTGTGATTCGGTGAATTAAAACCTTTTCGAAATTTCTTATTATATTTATTGCGGAAATTCTGATACCAATTTAAACATTAACAAAGGAATAAATTCAAACTCATCATTTATGAAACTCATTCACTTCGCCTTAAGGCATACATCACGATACTTTCTTAATACACATCATCCGTACTGAGTCACGGTCAATGGAACTGACTTTAAATATAAAAATCCTAAGACTTGGTCTAACAATACCCTAAGAATAATAAAGCATACTACCTAGCATGCATCGCCCAAAAGATACTGGGCCTCATCATCAACAGTCCACCGTCTTCGTTGTCGACACCAAGTAACTCAAACGCGGGGTCCCGCAGTGACCCAGAGGACCGCTGGAAAATATCTGTACATGTGTTCAAAAAACACAACGGGGTGTCCAACATGTACAGGGAAGGGTGAGATACTCTTTCACAAGTTTATCATAATAGCCACACAAGTAAAACATCATACAAATAATGCATCAACACAATTAAATAACAGAGGTAAAATAGGACAACGCACCAAGTAACAGCATGTCCACAAGTATGCCATAAATTGCAGTATATCATACAAATCAATTAGTAGCATAAGGCATCTTTGAAAGCGGAGTAATAATGTACAATAAGTAAACGTAATCATCAACAACCATGCAATGTAATGCGATGTACATGACTCAATGCCATATGCCACAAGGGTAAAACTCTGACCCCTACTCCATGGAGCTAACAAATCGTCGGAGAGAGTGAATGAGAGGACATGTTCCGGTTACTGCCAGCCATGAGCAAGATGCTAAACCATTCGTAACGTGCACGTATCTGGCTTTATGGAAACACTCTCGACCAAACATCAAAAGTACGGCATCTAGTAGAGGATATCAGTGTATTACACAGATTCGCCACGACACAGAAGAATCACCAACTAGTCACATGTCAACCGTTCCAACCCTGATACCTCCAAAGACCATTTAAGATCGTCACCGTAAGATTCGCACCAGCATCTAGGTGTAAGCTCAACTCCTAGGCTCAAGGTCTTACAAACTCATGCAATGAAATGCCAATGCTTACACGATGTGGATGCGATAAACAAATGCTTATCCCCCGGATAAACCTCGAGGTCCACTAAGGTTCTATTCCTTAGGAACTATACGCGTCTTTGTTTTATAAAACATTTATCCATCGAATAAATACCTCGTGATTCCTTTGGGACGATCCGGACTACTCGAATTACCGACTGTCCTTATAGACCAACACAAGTCCTTTCAGCGTGTTTTGTCCTCACTCACACGTTTTATAGGAAACTTCCTAGAAGGTCACCCATCCCATAATTAATCCAAGTCAAGCACGCTTAACTATGGAGTTCTTATGTTCTATGCTCCCGAAAAGAAGATAAATCTTGTCAGTATAGGTAGTACCAATCAATTCAGATAAGCCTTCCTTCAGCCATGCAGTCCCATACCTGCACAGCCTCAAGATTCCTTCCTCTGTACAGTCCGATACCTACACAGTCTCAGGATCTCTCTCATTCCGGTCATCACAAAACTGAAACAATCGAACGATTGACCTAGATCCGAATTCACCGGTTCATCATCGAACTACTGTTTCGAAACCCAAAACATTTCGTGTTTGTGTTTATGTCTTATGAATCACCTCTCAAATCCTAAGTGTTATGAAGAAGGATTGAGAATCCTCTTAGATAAGTCTTTGATCCTTTCTAAGATATTAATTCCTTGAATTTCAAATAATGAAATAAGTGTTGATTCACTTAAGTCTTATGAAGTCATTGATGTACTAAGTCATCAATGGTATAGTACATGGTCTTGTTCCACCACATACCATACTTAATTATCCTTTGTCTTCAACTCTAAGTTAATTACTTAACTTAGGTTTTCACGAGTAAACTTTACGATTTGAGTTAAAAACCCTCTTTGTAAACCAAAAACCCTTCTTGATTGAAAACACATTAATTTTAAAGAACTTTGTTACATGGTTAAGCTAAAGTACCTTAACAAACTTCGAAAGGTTTTTCCTTACTAACTTAGTGTAAAACCATGTTCTAAGTTAGTGTAAAAGAAATATAATCTCATTAAAAGCTATGTAAACTTTCATGAAAGATATTTTTGTCTTCTGAACATCAAATACTTTTTAGTAAAATCGGCCATTATAACGTTTAGCTTAGAAGCTTTTCATTCCTCTAAACAAGCTATAGCCAATGCTATGCTCTTAACCAGTCCAGGATATATATATATATATATATATATATATATATATATATATATATATATATATATATATATATATATATATATACATACATACACATCAAATCTCAATTCAAGGCATCCATGCCACAATTCATATTCACATATCCAAGCATGAACTTCATGAAAATAAATCAAGTACATACACAACATATAGTCATTCAAAACTCAAATCAACATTATGCATATGTTCAATCCAAGGCAAGATGCCACAATTCACATCACAGCCAACCTCATGTGACTATCAAACTCATTGGAGCGAATCTCCCCTTACCATTTAGAAGTCATCCTCCGAAGGTAAGTCGCCCGATTGGTCCGCGAATTCTCCCGATTCCTCGTCCGATTATCCAACAACAACTACAAACACAAAACCAATCCAATCATCAACAATTAACAACATCAAAACATGGTTTCTCTTTCCCCAAAATGTGACCTAAGGTTCGGCCAAAAAAAAGATGAAAAGGGCTAGGGATCACATTTGGTTCCAAACTTTTGGATGGTTGGCTCTTAAGCTTGATTAACACTAAATCAAGTCCTAATATTCAAAGATATAAAACAAAACTCAATGTTCTTCACATTGAGGGTTTCGGCCATAAAAGGGAAAACATGGCTAGGGATTGATTTGGTTTTCCATCACTTGGATTCAAAGACAATAGGAAAGGTTAAGATGGAATCAAGAGTCAGAAATCAAAAATTGAACAAAACACTATTCATCATCTTCCCCTAGGTTTTGGCCCCTTTTTGAAGAATAGGTTAGGATGAGAGTTGGATCATATGATCTTGGGTTTAGGTAGAGGATGATGAAGTGAACTCAAAGAAATTGGTTTCCCATTAAAAGAATTTTTCTACAATTTCCTATAAATTTTCAAAGTTTTGGATCATAAAATGGATTTTCATGAAAACAAGATTTGATCTTGACATTGGAAGAGATTCAAGAATCTAGGAGATCATAGAAGTGATCTTACCTAAAGATTGATGAAGATTGATCAAAGAATCAAGGTTTTCCTCCATGGATTCAAGCTTTTCTTTCATGAAAATGGTGGAGTTTTGGTCAAGGAGCCAGATGAAGCATTTGGGGCTGTTCTTGGGGCTGACATGCATGGGTTAATGGGGCTGGAAGAGGGCTGAGTTCAGCCTTAAAACAAGTCACTTGAGGGCATTTTGGTCTTTTCCTTCAAGGACCAAAATGTCTTTAAGGAAAAGGTTAGGGGAATTTTGGTAATTTTGCGTCCCGATATTCCTGAATGTCGTGACGACTCTGGCATATTCCCCCAAGTGATATAACATGATGTGATATCAAGATTATCCATTGGCGGGTTTTGGTGAGTCTGTATGCGGCTTCGTTCATTACCCGATTCGATTATACGGCCGAATATAAAATATTATTTTTATTTTTCGGACGTCAGGTCGAATTTTAACAAAAATGTAGGAAATTAAATCCTAAGACTTACTGTCTCGTTCACGAGTCCAAATTAGGTCTCGATAGTAGAAAAAGGCTACTATCCGTAAAAAAACGCAGACCGGGCTCCGTTTGAGCTTTCGCCCGAAACTTAACCATGGCTTCCTATGGTTGTGTAGGACATTCCTATGTTCTCAGAATATTTTATTTCACTCTCTAGACCCTCCAATAAAATACAAACGTTTAAATACTAAATAATTATAAAACTTGAAAATCGGGGCATTACATCCTTCATTGAGAAACAATTCCCTAACCATGTTTTCACATTTTGCAGTGTAGGAATGTCGTTTCCCATGAGTAGTATGTCATCCACATACAGTACGAGAAAAAAAAATAATGATCCCACTAACCATCTTGTACAGTCAAGGTTCATCTTCATTCTTGATGAAACCAAACTGTCTTACAGCTTCATCAAAACGAAGATTCCAGCTTCTGGAAGCTTGCTTTAATCCATAAATGGATCTTTGCAACTTGCAAACTTTGCTAGCATTCTCGGATTTACAAAACCCTCAGGTTGTGTCATGTACACATCCTCAAGGAGATTCCCATTAAGGAATGTTGTTTTGACATCCATTTGCCAGATTTCATAATCGTAGTATGCTACAATAGCAAGTAGAATCCGAACAGATTTAATCATTGCAGTTGGGGAAAAAGTCTCATCATAGTCAACACCATGAATTTGCTTGAAACCTTTTGTGATCAATCGCGCCTTAAAGGTACTTTCCATCCATGTCAGTCTTCTTCTTGAAGACCCACTTGCACCCAATGGGTTTTACCCCTTTAGGTGACTCTACCTAGGTCCACTCCTGGTTAGTGTACATGGATTCTATTTTGGATCCCATGGCTTCTAGCCACTTCTCAGATTCCGGGCCAATGATGGCCTCTTGTTAAATCACAGACTCATCTTGATCCATGAGCAGTACATCACCTTCTTGAGTTAGGAGTATTCCATATATCTCAGGTTGATGATGTGTCTTGTTTGATCTACGCGGTACTTGTGTTACTTGAACCGGTGGTTCTACCATAACTCCTTGTGGAATTAGTTCTTGTTCCTGTAACACCCCCCTCGCGAGTGCTATGTACTCGAACTTAAATGCGGAAACTATTAAGAAAATAAAATGCTGGTTGCTTTCGGAAAATAATATAATTAAGTAGCTACGTTCAAAAACGCGATTCTAAAAATTTTCTGCATGCATATGCAAAACAAACTCAAGAAGAAGAACTAAACTTCACAACACACACTAATAAGTAAGGTGCATAAAACATAACCATAACATAGGTTCAGGTCTAATATAAACTATTACAGACTCAAAACATAAGTTCAAATGTGTGCAGCAAGTAAATATAAGACTGCATCAAAACTAAAACACTCCTAAGCTGGTCGGCTAAAATTAGCCATTGGGATACAACCCAAAGTTGGCTCCTTCAAAAGTTCCCATCATCCGAGTCCTCACATGTCCGCAGGGACCTACGATCAACATCTGTACATGTGTTCCAAAAACACAACAGGGTGTCCAACATGTACAGGCAAAGGTGAGATACTCATATAATAAGTTTATCACAATAGCCGCACAGGCGACAAACAACAGTATAAACATCCACAGATAAATACAGTTATAGAAACAGTCATTTATATAACAATATCTCAAACACCATCATGAGTTATAATAATGCATGAGACTTCAATATCATCTTTCTAATTCATGTACTACGGAGATTCTAACTTCCCAACATCGAGAGATAGGCCGTAGTAACACCCCTAACACAATTGTCCTCATGAGTCGGCCTCTCTATTTAGGTCTGAATCCAATTGTTCCAGGGTACCACGTCATAACCATATCCTGAATACTCTAGTCTCTGATCGAGTACATTCGTGTTTGGCAACCGATTTACCACGGCACGGGGTTGCTACGCCATCGGCCACTTGTGGGATCTCGAACACAGAATGCCCCCATAGACCTAATGGTCTTCACTGGTTAAATTATCAACTACTTGAGTTGTAGCTCGGTTCCAAATGGAACGTCTGCCGGTTCATGCATGTACACAGAAAGTTTTCTGTTTTTCTTTGCATTCATTCTTTCAATTGTCGAGACATAAAGTCCACGACTCGTTTCAAAAGGCATTAAGCCTGCTCAAAATCAAAAACACAGGACGCGAAGTCCGAGTGCTCAATCCACAAAACACTAGTCCGACGTCTCGGTCTCTAGGTTTGGGTTCATCTTAAAAGATCCATCATTTTTCCTTTTGGTTTTATTTCCTCAGAACAACTTTGGAAAACAAAACAACACCTTTTGGTTTCATTTCCTTAAAACAACTTTGGAAAACAAAACATGTTTATTATTCTTGAAATAAAATGTTTCTTGATCAAAGAGAACATTTTCCGGGAAAAACATTTTCTTGAAAACAAAACCCATTTTCTAAGGTTCCACATCTTTTTAAAATGTTTTTCTGAAACACAACACGTTTTGCACGACTTTCCACAAAACAACTTTTTCTTTTCAAAAGAACATAACTTTTTCAAAAAGCAAACTTAACTTTTCTTGAAAAGCAACATGTTTTCCAAAAATCACTTTTTGATTTCAAAACGCGTTTTTCAAAACTTTGATTTAGGATTTCGAGTCTTTTAATAAATTATCGAGACATAGTCAGTCCTATGTTCATCCAGGATATATATATATATATATATATAGGCATCAACTGTTCAATATCACAATAAGATATCATCCAAGGCATCAATGCCACAAATCATCAATGATTACTCAAAAATGCTTCATTAAGTAAACAACTTCATAACTCATTCAAACTTAACTCCAAATCATCAATCAAAGCCATCACAATACATATACAAAACAAGCACTATGAAGCTACCAAACTTAAATGAACTACCTCCCTTTACCTCACAACAATGTTCAATCCAAACTTGATCGGTTCTCGGCTCCGGCTCCGGTTTCGTTCGCGTCGCCTAAAGCAATTAAACACAAATCAATTTAAACAACAAATCAATATCAATATACAACATCAAAACATAAATTTTCTTCCCCTAAAAGGTATAGGGTTCGGCCATGAAAGGATAAAAAGGCTAGGGATCTCATTTTGTTTCAAACTTTTGGATGGTTGGTTCATGAACTTTGTTAACACTAATACAAGTCCTATGACTCAAAAATATGAAACATTGCTTATGGATTTTTTCTCATGAAGGTCTCGGCCATTTTGGGCAAAAGGGGTTAAAAATTGATTTGGTTTTCCATCACTTGGATTCAAGGAAAATAGGAAAGCTAAGGATGGAATCAAGAGTTAGAAATAAAAAATTTGATGAAAAACACTGTTCATCATCACTACTAGGGTTCGGCCATATTGGGGGTTATGAGCTAGGATGAGAATTAAATCATGATCTCTTGGGTTTATGTAGAGAATGATGAAGTGAGTTCAAAGAAATTTGTTTCCCATTAAAAGGATTTTTCTACAATTTCCTATGAATTTTCAAAGATTTGGATCTCAAAATGAGTTTTCATGAAAATGGATTTTGATCATGTGATTGAGTGAGATTCAAGAAGCTACGAGATCATAGAAGTGATCTTACCTAAGAATGGATGAAGGTTGATCAAAGATTCAAGGTTTTTCTTCAAAGATTCAAGGATTTCTCAAGAATTCAATGGTGGTCTTCATGGAGGAAGAAGATGAAGTTCTTGGCTCTTCAAGGGGGGCTGGGCTGCGTGAATGAGGGCTGGAGAAGGGGCTGTCCAGCCTTCTAATAAGTCACTTAAGGGCAAAATAGTCATTTTGCTTCAAGGGTAAAATGGTAAAAGGTGAAAAAGTTTAGTTAGGGGTATTTTGGTAATTTCGCGTCCCAAAATTCCCGATCGTCGTGACGACTCTGGCATACTCTCCCAAGTGAGTTGACATGATGTGGTATCAATCTTATCCATTGTTGGGTCTCGCTGAATCTCTCTACGACTCCAAACGCCTCCCGTTTCGATTATACAGCCGAATATAATATTTTATTATTATTATTTGGGCGTCAGGACGGATTTTAACGATGATGTAGAGAATAAAATCCCGAGACTTACTGTCTCATTCATGAGTCCAAATTAGGTCTCGATAGTACAAAAAGGCTACTATCCGTGAAAAATGCAGACCAGGCTCCGTTTGAGCTTTCGCCCGAAACTTAACCATGGCTTGCTTTGGTTGTGTAGAACATTCCTATCTTCTCAGAATATTTTATTGCCATTTCTAAGGCCTCGAATAAAATATAAGTTCATAAATACTGATTAATTAGGAAAACTCGAAAATCGGGGTGTTACAGTTCCATTACAATTTGATCAATATTTTGTGGTTCTTGGATTTCTCCAAGTTTTATATTTCTCCCACTGTCTCCTTTGGAGATGTATTCCTTCTCAAGGAACACTCCAGTCCTAGCGACAAACACTTTGTCCTCAGAGGGGTTATAGAAATAGTGCCCTTTTGTTTCCTTAGGATACCCCACGAAATTACATTTATCCCATTTGGGTCTAAGTTTATCCGTAATTAAACATTTCACATAGACATCACAACTCCAATCTTCATAAATAATAGACTAGGCCTTTGGGCCGTCCAACAAGGTGCGATTTCTCCTTTCGGACACACCATTCCATTGCGGTGTTCCAAGATGTGTGAGTTGGGATACTATCCCACACTCCTTTAAATAGTCATTGAACTCCTAGCTAAGGTATTCAGCACCACGATCTGATTGTATGGCCTTAATACTTTTGTCAAGTTGGATTTCCACTTCATTTTTGAACTCTTCGAACTTTTCAAAGGTTTCGGATTCGTGTTTCATTAGATACACATAACCATATCTACTGAAGTCGTTAGTAAATGTAGCAAAGTAAGGAAAGCCACCTCTAGCAGATTTGTTTAGTGGTCCGCATACATCAAATGTGTTATACCGAAAAGATCACTTGCCCTTTCACCATTACCAGTAAATGGGGCTTTAGTCATCTTCCCAAGATTCGTACACCTCAAAAGATTCATAATCGAATGAGTCAAATAATCCATCTTGACGGAGTTTAGAAATGCATTTCTTATTTATGTGGCCTAAACGAAAATGCCAAAGATATGAAGGGTTCAAATCATTTGGTTTTACCATTTTTGCATTTATGTTATATATGGGCGTTTCGAGATCAACGACGGAAAGCCCATTACTCAAAGGTGCAGTAGCAAATAAAACATTATCCATATAATGAGAACAACATTTGTTCATAACCATAATATAAAAACCTTTCTTGTCCAAACAAGAAATAGAAATAATGTTTTTGCTAATAACTGGAACAAAGTAACAATTATCAAGTTCCAAAACAAGCCCAGTAGGTAAAGTCAATACATAAGTTCCTACAGCTAATGCACCAACCTTTGCTCCATTTCCCACACGCAGGTCAACTTCGCCTTTGATCAATTTTCTGCTACTTCTTAGCCCTTACACATTATTACAAATGTGAGCACCACATCCAGTATCAAATACCCAAGATGTTAAGTAGATAAATTAATCTCAATAACATAAATATAAGCGAAAGTCTCACTTCCCTTCTTCTCTTCCAGGTACTTCTTGCAGTTCCTTTTCCAGTGGCCAGCTTGGCCACAATGGAAACAAGTGCCCTCCTTAGCCACTCAACCCACAGGCTTCAAACCAGAAGTTCCAAGCTTGAACTTGCCTTTTCCTTTCTGTTTCTTGCCAGGCCTCTTGGATTGCTTGCCCTTTCTAGAATCAACCATCAATATGGTCTTAGTCTTTCCCTTCATAATGTTTTGTTCAACAGTTCTCAACATGCTTAACAATTCTGGCGTAGTCTTAGCAATATCATTCATATTGTAGTTCATGACAAACTGATTGTAGCTCTATGGCAATGAGTGCAAAACTAAGTCAGTGGCCAACTCTTGGCCCATAGGAAAACCCAATCTATCAAGGTTCTCAATGTACCCAATCATAAGGAGCACATGAGGTCCCACTGGGCTCCCTTCTGCCAGCTTACAGTTGAAAAGGGATCTGAAAACTTCAAACCGCTCATGCCTTGCCTGTTCTTGGTAGAGCATCTTGAGACGTTCGATCATATCAAATGGCTCCATGTTCTCATGTTGCTTTTGCAGCTCAAAGCTCATGGTAGCGAGCATAACACAGCTAACCTCTAGGGCATCAACCTGATACTTCTTATGAGCATCTCGGTCAGCCCTAAATGCATCCTCGAGTAGTTCAGGAGCAGGCTCCTCTAGAACATACAGCTTTTTCTCAATCGTGAGGACAATCCTCCAATTTCGATTCCAATCCATAAAATTAGTTCCAAACAACTTATCCTTCTCAAGAATCGATCGTAGTGACGTGTGATAATTATTTGTCGTGTTTAGTGCCATGGTTATCTACATAAAATATGCAAAGTATAAGTATCATGATTGTTATAACATATTTAATAGGTCTTTATTAAAGACGCACCCACTATTTTACTCAAATCAATGGCCCTCCTCATTGACTCGGAAAATCCCGTTAGAAGATTTTTTAGTAGGACCAAGATCCATATTTCATTTCGTCCGAGTCAACTTTGGTTGATCTTCCAGAACTTAGTTATTTAGGTAGGACGCTCCTTTCCAATTACATCTCTATGTAATTATTGGATCAGTTGGATGAATAACTCCTTATTCTAATCCATCCCATGGATCAATGCCCAACCCCATGCCTCTAAGCCATTTCAATCCTATTGAAATACTTAGTTAAGCCAGACCCAATGGTTGCCAGTAGGATATTTCACCTTTCGCACCTCACCAAGAATAAATCAAGGTGCTCAGCTTTAGCATGGCGCACACTCAACGATTCCGGCTTTGACAAGTGCCACACATCGGGAAGCATATTAAAACTTAATTTAATTGAAGGAATTTTATTAAGTGATCTCACCGCTTTTGTATTGCATACAAAAACGTATCTCATAGCATACATGGCATATATGCTTTCATACATTCAACTAATATATAAAGCATACCAGACATACATGCATATAAACATACATCTCATGCATCGCATACATAAACATACAAGACATACATGCTAATAAGGTTATGGCTTCCTAATACACAACAATTAAATAACTAATTATTACAATCTTTGACCCTCGAGCAAACTTCTCAAGTCTCTCCCATTGGCGTCATCATCTGGTGTTGCCTCCAAGTCAACCCGAGCAATTACAAGATTTAAATAAAATAAATAATGTAAAAGTCATGACATGCGGGCCGTATTTATAAAATAAACCATGACACGCAGGCCTTATTTACCAAATAAAATAAACACCAAAACTAGGGCCATAACCATACACCGCACATTTAATAAACAAATTATAAAGGTGCAAAAGAGACAAAATCAACATTCTATCCAGCAGCACGGCCTTGCTTCGCTAAGCACGGCCGTGCTGAAAACTCGCTGACGTTGTTCAACATGTTCACAGTTGTGGTGGAAAAGAGCATAGTCGTGCTCAGTGTTCGTTGACGATGTTTGAAGTAGCACGGTCATGCTACAATGGTGCACGGTTGTACTTCATGTTCGCTTACGCAGATTCAAACATGCACGGTCATGCTTCGCGCCATAGCATGGTTTCCAGGCGCGAAACCCAGCATGTCAGGAGCACAACCAAGCATACAAACATGTTAAACAGATTCATATCGTATAGAAATCATACAAACATGTTTTTAAACATATATCACATATATATCAAATTAATTTCGCAACAAATTCATACGCAAATATAAATCCTAAAACATGCTTTTTTTGGAAGGTTGACGGCTCTGCTAGGGTTTGCATGGTGATTGCACCATGAATTCTTTATCCGACTGTCCATAGGAGATGTTATTCCTTGATATCTCTCTTGTGCCCCCTCTTCCTCTCCCTCTACCTCTTGTTTCTTCTTTTCCACCATCCTCTGCTTAGCCTTCTTCTCCAGCCATCACAAAAACATTTGGGCAGGCTTTGAACAATGCATGTGACATCCCTTTAAGCCAATTGCCTACACCATGCATGAAAGGAGATGTGGTTGCCATTAAGATTCCACAAGATGAATATGTTGTAGGGCTTGATAGTTGTAAAAACAACTTGCACGGCAGATTAATATTAACTAAAGGGGATACCCCAATTAAGTTAAATGATTTAAGAGAGAAACTAATGAAGTTATGGAAGCCTTTAGGGCAGTGGCAGATCACTCTTATTGGCAAAGGATATTTTGAATTCTCATTTGGCTCCATTGAAGATTTAAGGATGGTTTTAGCAGTGGGTTCATGGGCTCTGCATCCGGGAATGCTAAGATTATTTGCATGGACTTGGGATTTTAATCCAAATAGAATGAGGCAAACGAATTGCCAGTGTTGGATCAGAATTTATGGCTTGCCTCAGGAATATTAGCACACAAAAAATAATCTTCTCTATTGCAAGAGGCATTGGTTCTCCAATGGCCCTGGATGATGCTACGAAAAATAAATCTTTAGGACATTTTGCTAGAGTGTTAGTAGATGTTGAATTAACAGCATAGCTTCAAGAAAAGGTTTTAGTTGAAAGGATGGGTTTGCGTTCCTGGTGGATATCCAGTATGAGTACCTCCCTCCGTTTTGTTCTTCATGTGGTGTTATTGGTCATACTCTTTCGGAGTGTAACAGAAGTCAGAATAAGGACTTCAGGAAACAGGATTTCGTGCAGCACAAAAAATTGGTTACTAAATATGTCCCTAAAAGCATTAATGAGCCTGCAGTTATTAACTTGAAGGAAAAAGGGAAGGTTGTTGATGAGGTTACTCCCATTAATTCAAGCAAAGTTGCTGATAAATCTGTAAGTCAGGACCAAAAAGCAGATTCTCAACTAGTAATTGAAGAGAGCCTTCTGAAGGTGGAAAGTGTAGGCTCTTATTTACCAAATTCTGTGCCCTATATGGTGGAAGCAGTGCATCATGTTGATATTGATAATAACTGTAGTGGAAGTTCGAATTCTAATTCTTTTGTTGCAAATTCTATTTTGGATGGTGCCACTCAATCTCCAGCTGACAAAGGCATTCAGTTTAAGTCTCCCGAGATAGTTATTAATGGTGATCCTTTCCAAACTTCTGGTCAAGTTAATCAGGTTTTTGAAAGAGATTTGAAAGTTATAAGTGGTAGACTTTGGACAAATTTTGGTCAAGAAGTCTTCGATGATAGTGAAGAAGAAGCTGATATTGCAGAGGATACATTGGTTGATTCAGCATCAAATGCCTCTAAATATATGATTGATCCTAATTCTGAAAACCAAGGAAGAAATTTAGAGTTCATAAATGTTTTAACAAAGTCTCAGAAAAGAAATTTGCAAAGGTAAAATGCTAGAAACAAGAAGCATGTTTGTGACAATAATGCAAGATACCAAACCCGATCTAAGGGTGGTTTTCAAACACTTAAGAATAAAATGAAGATCCTCTATTGGAATGTAAGAGGAATTGGTAATTTAGATTCCAGGTTGGTTCTTAAACAGCTTTGCTTAATGCATAAGCCCGATTTCCTTTTTATTTTAGAACCTTGGATTCCATTATCCGAGCTTCCTAGAAATTATATTAAGAGTTGAAACTTAAAACTCTTTGCTGAGAATGATAGAGGTTCTTTGAACTCTAATATCTGGTGTTTGTGTAGAGATTCATATAATCCAGTCATTGTCATGAATTCTCAGCAACATGTCTCTTTTTCTGTGGAGATAGATAGGCAACAAATATACATCTCTGCTATGTATGCATCAACAAATTATATTGTTAGAAGGCAGTTATGGACAGAGTTGATCCAGTTACAGGTTGATCATCCTTCTCCATGGTGTTTCATTGGAGATTTTAATGTTGTGCTGGGAGCTCATGAGTATAGGGGAAGGAATACTCCTAGCAGATTATCTTGTGAGAAGTTTAGGTCTTGGTCTGATGCAAATCAGTTGGTTCATGCTATGACTAGAGGGGCTCAATTCACTTGGTCGAATGGGAGAACTAAAGGTAGAGATACTGAAAAATGATTTGATAGAACAGTTTGCAATGAAGCCTGGATTACTTTTTGGAATTCTGTGGATTGTTGTACTCTTACAAGGAGTAAATCTGACCACTTCCCTCTCGTTGGATTTGCAGAAGAGTAATAAGGAGCATAGTACATGTTTCAAGTTTATGAAAATGTGGTCTGAGCATCCTGATTGCTTGAGGCTTTTTTATGATGCTTGGAAAGATCCTATTGTGGGCTGCCCAATGCATATTCTTTTTCAGAAGTTAAAAAATCTGAAGTTAAAGCTGGAATCTTGGAATAAAAAAGTTTTTGGAGATATGCACATGAAAGTTAGAAATTCAATGGCCAGAGTTGATGAGATTCAAATGCAAATCATCACTGATGGAGGTAGCACTCAATTGTTTGATCAGGAAAAGGATGCTTTGCTTGAATTGCAGCAGGCTATGTCTGATGAAGAAGCCTTCTGGAGGGAGAAGTCCAGAGTGTCTTGGCATGCTCAGGGGGATAGAAACACTGGTTTTTTCCACAGAATGACCAAAATTCAATCTGTTACAAAAAAGATATTTGTTCTGAAGTCAGGTGAGCAGATTATTAATAATACAGAAGATATTGAATCTCACATCATTGAGTACTTCAGAGGTATTTTTGCAACTGAAAACTCCTGTCAGCAGAGTGGTTTAATTGATCAAGTCATTCCAGCTTTCTACCCAAGACAATGCTATGCTCACTAATTTGCCATCTATGGAAGAAGTCAAAAATGCAGTGTTCTCTTTAAATGCAGATAGTGCACCTGGACCCGATGGATTTGGAGGACACTTCTTTCATACTTACTGGGATGCCATTGCTCAAGATGTCTTCAATTCAGTTCTGCAATTTTTTTTTCAGAAGGTTGGTTACTTCCTAACTTGAATTCTAATCTTGTAGTCCTCATTCCCAAAGTTAATGGTGCTGATAGGATTGACCAATTTAGGCCTCTTGCTTTGGCCATTTTTCAATTCAAGATTATAGCCAAAGTCTTGGCGGATAGATTAGCCATAATAGCTCCTAATATCATCTCTGAAAATCAAAGAGGATTTATTAAAGGTAGATATATTTCTGATTGTATTGGCATTGCTTCTGAATCTATGAATTTGTTTGATAAGAAGGCATTTGGAGGGCAGCTAGCTTTGAAAATTGACATTAAAAAAGCATTTGATACTATTGATTGGGGATTTTTGCTTAATGTGCTAAAAGCTTTTGGATTTGATGCCAAATTTTGTCAATGGATAAATCTTATTCTTCATTCAGCAAAGTTATCCTTTTCTATCAATGGTAAGTCTGTTGGCTATTTTGGTTGCAAGAGACGGGTACGACAAGGAGATCCTTTGTCTCCTCTCCTATTTTGTCTAGCAGAGGAAGTCTTGAGCAGAGGGATTCCTAAATTGGTGGAGCATGGCAGTCTGCAACTTATGTCTGGGCCAAGAGGTTTTAAAATGATTAGTCATGTCCTATATGCTGATGATGTGATCTATAACTAGTTTAATGAAACTGTTTAAAGAATATGAACTTGTATCAAGCCAAGTTATTAGTAGGGATAAGTCAAAGTTTTACAGTGGAGCTGTTTCTCCTAGAAGGTCTGAATTCATAGCGGGTTTGCTTGGTTTTAATGTTGGTAGCCTGCCTTTTTGTTATCGAGGTGTTCCTTTGTTCAAAGGGAAACCTAGAAAAACTCATTTGCTTTTGATTGCTGATAAAGTTAAGATGAAACTTGCCTCTTAGAAAGGTGCTCTTCTCTCAATAATGGGAAGAATTCAACTTGTCAAATCTGTGATTACTGGAATGCTGCTATACAGCTTTCAAATTTACTGCTGGCCTGCTTCTTTGTTGAAATCTGTGGATGCTTGTGTAAGGAACTTTGTTTGGTCAGGTGATATTTCTTGCAGGAAGATTGTAACAGTGGCTTGGAAGAAAGTTTGTAGACCTATTGCTGAAGGTGGTCTTGGAATCAGGTCTTTGCAAACAGTAAACAAGGCTGGTATGCTGAAATTAGCCTGGCAGTTCATTACTTCTTCTAGTCCTTGGGCTGCTCTCTTGAAGGCTAGAGCATTTAGAAACTCCTCTCCTTTCTCTTATCACATCTCTTCTTCTATATGTTATATTATTAAAGGAAAATTATCTTTGATTATGATGAATTCCTCTTGGCAGCTTGGTGATGGCAATTCCATCAATTTCTGGTCTGATAAGTGGCTGTCTAGACCAGTTGTTGAGCTCATTGGCTTTCCTCAACATTCTTATCCATTTTTGGATTCCAAAGTAAGTGATTTCATAGTTAATGGTAGATGGACTCTCCCTTCTTTACTTTTGCAGAACTGCCCTGCATTGAGGATGGAAATTTTAAAGGTTGTTATTCTTGTTGTGCCTTGCTATGATAGACTAGTTTGTACCTCTTCAACCTCGGGAGAGTTGAGCTTTAAAGATGCTTATAATTTTGTTAAACCTATGGGTGAAATTGCTTCTTGGTCTAAGATAATTTGGAAACAATGTATTCCTCCATCCAAATCTTTTATTCTTTGGAGAATTCTTCACAACAAGATGCCTACCGAATAAAATTTAAGATCTAGAGGTTGTTTTGTGGTTTCTATATGCTCTTTGTGTGGTAAAGCTGCAGAATCCACCAAGCACTTATTCTTGGATTGTGACTTTGTACCCTCTATTTGGGATTGGCTTGGATCCATGCTAAATTGCAGTGTTGACTGCAGCTCCTTCTATTCTATTCTTTCCTTATGTTCTAAAGGATGGAGCAAACAAGTTTTGGATGTGGTTATTGCTTTTTTTTTTTAAAGCAAACAAACAAAAGGAGCCTCGTTAAAACCTTTTGATGCAAAACCCTCCTTAGGGATAAAAGCATCAAAAGCAATTGAAGAAATCAACTCAAGTTTGAAGGGAAATTGATTTCTATTCATGCTGCTATAAACTTGGTTATTGCTAATGTTTCTTTAGCAGATAATTCAAGCAATGTTGCTGCTCATTTCTCTTCTTCCGATGATAGGTTATTAACCAAATTCTCAGTTGCTTCTCATCTTACTTGAGCTCCTTGAATTATTCAAGTGAATTGGTCTCCTCCTTCGGTGAATTGGATCAAATGCAATACTAATGGGCAGCTAAAGGTTGTCCTGGTCCAGCTGCTTGTGATGGTATCTTTAGAGACACAAGTGTTGTGCTGCTTTAGGTTGTTTCTCGATACATTTGGGGTTGCTCCATGCCTTTGAAGCAGAACTTTTTGGAGCTATGTATGCTATTGAGATTGCTTATCGCCGAGGTTGGCATAGTATTTGGTTGGAGTGTGACTCAAAGTTGGTGATTTCTGCCTTTCAAGATTTCAGCTTGCTTCCTTGGCGGCTAAGAAACAAATGGTCAAATTGCATTTGCCTTACTAAGCAAATGAGATTTTTGGTTTCTCATATATATAGAGCGGGCAATTCTTGTGCTGACAAGTTTGCTAATTTTGGAATTCAATCTCATGGTTTAACTTGGTGGGATTTAGTCCCCAATTTTGTTTTAGCGGATTTTTATGGAAATAGGCTAGGAATGCCTAGCTATAGATTTCAGTAATTCTTTCCATGGGTTTGGTTATATGCCCCCCATGCTCTATTGTAATTCTTTTCTCAATTTTTTTAATAAAATAGGTATCTGGAGTACTCTTTTTCCTTATTGATGTTTTTTTCCCTAAGGAGGGTTTTGCATCAAAAGGTTTTAACGAGGCTCCATTTACTTTTATTTATAAAAAAAATCCTAAAACATGATATTATTCTAAGCATATTCATGCATGTGACAGATAAACACAAAACAAGGTCATGGTTTCACAGACCGGCTCTAATACCATTGTTGGGAATTCACGAGATATAAACAATTTATAACCCGGTCGGCAGAAAACAAAAATTCCCTTTTCAAGGATCTCAATGAATGAGCATGACCATTGTTACAGGGGTTTACCTTTGAAGCGACGCTTTACCACGAACACTGTGAGCACGTCAGACTGGTTAATCACGAACAATGCTACGAAGAGGGTAGCAACTTGGTCAACACAGCTATAGGGCAGCAAATCTGAAACACTGCGGCTGCAACCACCAAAAGGATAGGCTCCTCTATCACAAGTATTGCAAAGCAGCAATACCTCTACTCATTCCACGCTAGCAAACCACCGTCGGAGGTAGCGTAGTGCTAGCTATCAGGAAAGGAGGGAGGGCGCGACACACACAAGGAGAGCGGCCACCAGGATTAGCAACTCCTATGTAACTTGTGTTGATTTCATTGTGTGCTTAAGTGAGGTGCATAGCTTTATATAGGCTCTCACCCACATACCCTATCCCTAATGGGCTCCTGTACACTACAAACCCATTATTTAATTAATCAATTAAAGTACTTCTTTGATCATTTGCTCTTATGATTGTGACCTTATAGGTTCTCATTAAGTTGGCAATAATATTAAATCCAATTTAATATTATGTACAATAAGCGAAATCTAGCAATACATCATTGCTACCCAATTAATCAGAATATCGGTGATACGATATAACCTTAACTATGACCATATATACAGTGTAGCCAATGTCCCTTAGTCACAATGTCTAAATTGAACACAAGGCATAAACGTGTCATCCTTGTTAAGTTCAATTATATGTTTCTCGATCAAGGAGTAGACTGCAATCATTTGGGCCCAATATCTCATATTGTCCCAACTTAGCATGGTCATGCATTTCCACGTCTCATACCATCGAGCGGCCATAGACATTACTCCTGTTATGTGGGAGGGACGAATCCTATCTACATCACTCACATCCCTTTTGCATGATTAATTGCAAGCCCAATTACTAACTTTATAATTATCCTGTTACAGATAACGTTTGATAGTATTAAAGCCTACAACTTCTCATGTAGGAATCATAGAGACTTCAAGTCGAAGGACTACTTCACCATGGCCACCACGAGAAACGCTTATGACACTTACATAACTATTATGTTGTGTTCCCATGGAGGGTCAATCCAGTATAAATATTCCACCAATATTTAATCCTATGCGAAGATATGATATCACATATCCATGACCCGTGAGATGTGGTCATCATGTCACTCACATAATAGTCTTGATGTATTATTATTGTCCTAATTAACAATAATACTTGACTACAGATACTTTAAGAATAACGTTCTATAGTTTAATGGGGTCTCATGACCAAGTCACACTTGATGTTTCATTAAACGAATCGTCTAATCTAAAGACTTTATTATTCTATATATATATATATATATATATATATATATTATATCATAACAATAGCATAATAAATCAATGCCTTATATATAAACATATAAATCCAATATATTTAAATCCAAGTCATGATACAAAATACAAATCTAATAAATAGATTGGGCACTAGGGCTTACACCACCACCATCTTGATCTACCCCTCCCTAACCTATCTTTAAATTAGTTATGAGGAGCCAATCCATTTGGGTTATGAGTTAGAAAAATCCTACCTTGCCTTTCTTGTCACGTGCTAGTGGGTCGAGTTAGATAGGTTGGCTAATGCTTTGTTTCGTATCTCATTTTTGGAAGAAAAGAAAAGGAAGAGAAGGAATGATTTGTTCATTCCTTTCTTTGGTATGATTTTAAGAAAGGGCAGTGTTGGAAAATATCAGAGATAATCACCAACTCTAATGAAGCAAAATAAATTTTTCCACCTGTACAGATAAATAGGCGCTTCAAAAAGCTCTTGCCACAACAAGTTATCAATGACAAAAAATAAATATCAGAGACACCACAATTTTTAACGTGGAAAACTCCTTAGAGTAAGGAGAAAAACCACGGGATCAAGTCCATCAAAAACTTACATTGAATATATTAATAGGTGGATACAACCAAGCAAGATAGAAACACCACAAAATGGGTATCACAACCTAACCAAAAGAGAAGGCAAAACAACAATCAAGCCGTAGTAAAATGTAGTCCTCAAAACCAAGAACGACATGTTGAGTCTCCATGCGCCTGGAGTAGTTTTTTACCCTGAGTTTTGATGAACCCAAACATTTATAGAATTCATACCCACATTTTCCTTATACTTTGGAAAATGCCTTGATACTTTTGACCCAAAGTCTTTTCCTTGGGAGGACATGTTCTTGATAGCGCTAACCATAGGCTAATGTTACAACATTCGTAACGTGCATAGATCTGGCTTTACGAGAACATTCTACACCAAACATGAATACAATAGTGTCTTGTCGAGAATGTCGGTGTATTACATTGATCACCACGACAAAGAAAAGCTACCAATTGGTCACACATGTGTATTTCAAAACCTGACATCTCTAAGGTCAAACCGATCGTCACTATGGAATTCACACTCACGTTCAGGTGTAAGCTCAACTCCTAGGCTCAGGGTCTTATTGACTTTATTCAAAACGATGCCAATGCTTGAAGTACAAATATAAGTGCGGTAAATGTCTATCCGTAGGATAAACCTCGTGATTCCATAGGAATCTTGCCATTATCAGGCTTACGCAGGTTTCATATATTAATAAAACATTCATCCAATAAAATTCAAGATCTCTCAGAAGTTTTTCATTATAAAACTTACACACTTAAAGGTGTATTTAATATTTTATCCATTAGATAAATCTCATGATCCTTCCGAGATCAAATCATCACAAGACTATACAGAAAGACGATGTTCTTGGGTTCGACTTTCAGGACCGTCATCGAACTACTGTTTTAAACTAAACATTTTGTGTTTGTGTTCACATCTTATGATATTATTATTCAAATCCTAAGTTCATTATGAAATAGGATTGAGGAATCCAATCATTTATCTCTTAGATCCTGTCGAAGTTAGAGGTTACTTATTTCTTAAGTAACTAAACAAATCTTGATTCATTTAAGTCTTATAAGTCCATTGATGAATGAATTAAAAATGGTATGGTATATGGTCTTGTTTCACCATAAACCACACTTTCTTATCTTTTTCTTTCATTCGAAGTTAATTACTTAACTTAGGTTTCTTAACTTAGGAAACACTTAGATTTGAGTTAAAACTCTTTTGTCTGCTTATAGCTAAATACAAATCCTTTTCAAGTTAGAACATTTTTAACTTTAACACATGATTAGAAAAATTTATCATAAGTGTACTAAACACTTATAACAACTTAAAAATGAAAGTGAAACAGGGAAACACAAGACGGGGGGTTGAATTATGTTTCTTAAACTTTTTGAAAAACTCTTTTTAAAAACCCTTTTCGCAAGCAGGAAATAATACCAAACACAAAGAAAGATAAGTTTTGACAAAGGTTAGTAAACCTTTAGAGCAATCCCCAAGTTAGTGAATAAATAAACTTTGACAAGAGTAGGGATAGAGAGATTCACACAAAGATATATCCTGGTTCACTCTTTTCAAACCAAAGAGCTACGTCCAGTCCCTTCTACTTGAAGGTTTTTCCACTAAAACACTTAGCACCAATACAAGTTGTCTCCTAGTCACTCCAGACTTTAAAACTCCTAGTATTCTACACCTCTTCAGGCTCCAAGTATTCTTTTACAGACAAGCCTCTTTAGGCTCAACCAAATCACAGATTTGAAGGTTGTTTTTTGAGCTTTTTACTAATTCACTATGTGTGGGGGTATAACAAGATTTAGCTCTTTGAAAAATTGTATGGACTTTACAGAGAAAGAATATGAAAGATTTACAGCTTTGAGTATTAAAGAGAGAGTTTTGAGTGTATGAAAATTTCTTGCAAGATTCAATAACTTTGTCACTTCAAAACTTTGCTCTTCTGACTTCATATGTAGTCTTCATGTTCTTCAAGATTCGAACAGTATTAAAAAAATATGTGTGTTTAGACTCATTGAATATCCGTTAGACACATTCATTGCAAGCAGTCTTCTGTGCATAGATGTCCTTTCTTTGAGTGAACAGAGGGCATGTTTGCTTTAATGGTGCAACCGTGATAGCAGGTTGCAGCAATGTAGCAGAGCAGGTTGACCTTTGCTTTTGCTTTTCGTGGCTCGATGTGTACTACGATGTACCTTGTTTTGTCTTTATCCAAAAAAGATATTTCTTTCAAGATAATCAAGACTTAAAGAAATGTCACATCATCTACAAAACAAAGTTTAGTGGACGCAGAAAAAGTAATATAATAATATTGGACGTATTGATTAAGATAGACTTTTGTCTTCGGGACGCATAGAACTCTTTCTTCAAGAGAGAAATAAAAGTCCATAGAATTTTCGGACACAACATTAGTCATCTTGGACGAATCTCTATTGATAACATATTTTTTCCATTGGACGCTTGAGTACTTCAGTACTTTCAGCCCAATGTGATTCTTACTTATCATATGGCTTATTGGACGCTGAAACTGAGTGGCTTTTTCTGAGTCCGTCTGTAGTCAAAGCAAGGAAAAGGTCTTTTGACCTTGTGAATTAGTTACCACTGGACCTAAACCAATATTCATGAACACTTAATAATTTTGTTAATCGTTAAAACTTTTAGGGGTCATAGACCATCACTGTTTTGGTTCTAACAAAAAACTCTTCCTTTTCAGTAACATATGTCTAACCTTAATTCACTTAGATTACACCCTAAGTGAATTAAGGTTAGACTTTTCTTTTCTTTACTAACAACTCATTTCACTCAAATATCCATTTTGAATGTATAAACTTTTGAGTTGGAAATAGATGAGTGCATAAACTCATTTTCCTTATACTTTGGCAAAATGCTTTAATACTTTTAACCCAAAGTCTTTCCTTTTAGAACATTGTTCCAAATCATTTTATAAAATATAGTTATACTCAAATCTATTAGTTGGATGTTTCAAAAACTCTTTACTTTAATATGAAGATTTTGCTTCACCAACATATCATAGAATAGCTCAAAATGATCGTACAACATCAATAATCATATTAACAAGCTACTTTAAACAACCAAGCATAAAACCCTTACTTTGATCCAAAAATCAAAGTAATGGTTTTTCAACAAATGAAAACCATTTTCAACCAAGCAAACATAGTAACAAACATAAATCAAACCACAAATAATTATTACAACAATATTCTCATAGAGAACCAAATAGAAAAAGTAGAAAACCCTTTTGGTTTAGGGTTTTCCCAAACCAACACAAAAACTATTTTCACAACCACCAATACGGTGTGATGCAGGGGCGGACCCATATATAATTCAGGGTGTACAGATGCACCTACTCAATTTCAAAAAAAAATTATTTACTCCATTATATATTTTTTTATTTTGACCTCACTCACTTTACATTTTTGCACCCACTACCCTTTACACTCTTTCATCTCTCTCATCTATCGGACTTGCTGCCATCTGCATAGCACTCTCATTTGGTTACACCCTGTTACCCCCTCACCTTCTTTGTTTTTTTTATTCAATCCTATTCTTTGTAATACCCCGATTTTCTTAATCTTTTTATTTAACCAGTGTTTAAGTGATTGTATTTTATTAGACGATCTAAAAAATTAAATAAATTATTCCAAGGCCATAGTCATGCTCTACGCTATCGTAGGAAGCTATTGTTAAGTTTTGGGTCGAAAACCCAGACGGAGCCGGTCTGCGTTTTTCCTTGACAGTAGTGCTTTACTACTATCGAGATCCAATTTGGACCCGTGAAGGAGACAGTTAGTCTTAGAATCACGTTTCCTATATTTTCGAAAAAGTTCGTCCTGATGTTCGAAAATAAAAATAATATATTATATTCGGGCCGATAATCGTTTTAGGAGACGATTCGAGTTGTCTTAGAGTTTTTCGAGAACCTTGAGCCAATGATTTTCATACCAGGGCTATGTTAAATCATTTGGGGACTCCTACAAATGTCGTGAGGATTTTCAAAATGTCGGGAGATGAATTGACCAAATTGCCCTTGGTTAGTTTTTACTAATTACCTATTACTACTTTTACCTATTTCTTAAGCCTTCAGTCACCTAATAAAACACTATTCTTCACTCACTTTTCTCTCATTCTCGATGGTCCCTCTCTCTCCCCTGACTTCCTTCTTCTTCTTCTTTCTTCTTCTTCCTTCTTCTTCTTTCTTCTTCCTTCGTCTTCCTCCATTTTCAACTTCAATTTTCTCAAGCTTCCTCAAGCTTTTTCAAGAAAGTTTGTGAAGCAAAGTTGCTCCTCTCATCCTCCTCTATCACCTAGAAGGTATAGATTTCGTCCTTGAGCTCTCAATCTTTATTTCCTCCATTTATTTTCATGAATTTCAATTTCTAGATCTAAACTTCAAAAATCTCTAGAAAATTGTAGAAAAATCATTTTGATGCCAAACCAATTCCTATGAGCTAGTATCATCCCCTACTACCATAATCTAAGAGCTTGTAACGAAATAAGCTCTCTAGCCTATTTATCTAAAAGGGGCCGAATGGGTGCTTAAGGGGAAAATGGGTTTTTGTTGTTCATTGTTCTTGATTTCACCTATTTCATCCCTTAATCATGTAATCCAAGGGATTAGGAGGCCAAATCAAACTCTCACCTATTTTTCATGGTGATGTCTGAAACCCTACTTTGTTGGTTTAAGGGGTTTTGGTTCAAGTCTTTGATAATTGATCATTGATTATGTATTAGATATGCTTAAGGATCATTGATCCAAGAGTTGGTAGAATATCAATATCCCTAGCCTATTTAATTAATTAAGGGCAGTAGCTAATCCTAAAGATTATATAGTTTATGATTTCATTATTTTAAATTCTGGTTGTGTTTTACTGTATAGAACCTGACAGGAGTCGAACGCTCGATCGCTCACTCGATTGACTGTTGCGGAGCCATATCCGGAATCTCACGAGAACTTTGCTAAGTTGGGGGAAAGAACCACAATATCTTCGGGGAGGCAAGCTTTAAATAATATATATTGATATGCATAGGGCGACCCAAACCCTACTAGAGGTCGTTTGACCGTTAGATTGATTTCACTGCATATTGAGGTTGCCTGTGCTGTGATTGGATATTTGATATATTATATGTGATGTGTGTATGATGTCTATTATATGCTATAATTGATTAAATGTTATTTATTTATAAGTTGATTTTACTGTTGAATATATATTCTGGCTGTTGTTGATGTCTGTTGTGACTGCTGATGTCTGAGTAGAACTAGGCAGTGATTTCTGATAAATCGGGTGATGAATGTGTGGTGAGAAAGTCGAGGTTATATATATATGTTGTAGTGCTCAACCTAGTGATATAGTTGATCCGTTGCTGTTGTGATGTGAGTTGATACCCGGTTAAGCCGGATGAAAGTTGGTCGTGGTTGTATATAAGTCGTGGTTGAGGCACTAAGTGTTGATCCTGAGATGAGTCAGTGAGATTCATGTTGCATAGTTGTTATTCATCACTGTGTTGGCATACGGGTGATTTCGATCTTACCTGCGAGGAGATGGTCATACCGATTATTTTGGCGTAAGGGCGATTTTGATCTTACCTGCGGGGAGATGGTCGTACCCGTTAGTCGAATTGTAGACGGACGGGCAAATATCTCGACCTAGCCTGCGGGAGGGGGGATATGTCGTTACCGAAAGTTGAGTTGTTAACGGACAGGCGAATGTTTCGACCTAGCCTGCGGGCGGGGGAACATGTCGTTACCGTAAGTTGCGTTGTTGACGAGCAAATATTCCGACCTGGCCTGCGGGCAGGGGAATATGTCATACCCATGAGACGATTTGGGCCTGCGGGCTTTAGACCGAACCCTACTTTATGGGGGTGGCATAGTGATGATTAGGACACCTTGATCCGTTGGGGATGTCGCGTCGTGATCGCGTCCATATAGTCGTTAGTTGCATGAGGGTGAGAGACAGTAGTTAAGGGAAAGATTATCCGGAAATTGTTTGGTTGTCGCTGTTGTGATTTGGTGTGTTGCTATCTATATAAATTATTTATATCGTTGTTTTTCCCATTTATGACATATTACTGTTTCTTATCCCCTTTATTTTCTATGTCGTGTTTTATCTTTGTTCTCGACTGTACGAGAAGACCTTGATGAGGAGTTTCTAGAGGAGATTGATGGCATACCTGTTGAGCCTGATGCCGGTGGGAGAGCCTCAGCCCTAATGCTGGGGGACCTTGAGTGCCAAGAGAGGAAGTCCGATTGCATTTTATTCTGCTGCTATGTTTTTAGTTTTTATTTATTTCGTACTCTGAAGTATTTTATATTTGGTATCAGTGTTGTAGGCTCTACTGATGGAGCCAATACTATTATGTATATATACTTTTATTATGGTATCAGTATGCATTGTATGTTTTAATATTTCCAAAAATTTTATATTGCTACGTTACACTATAACGCTAATAATTATAAGTGGGGTCACTAATCGGACCTGCAAGGAAGAGGTTGTCTCATTCTTTCTTTCTCCATCTGTCAACGCTCCCCTCCCTATTTCTAGGTGCGTATGTGTCTAGTGTGTGTGTTTAGAATAGGTTTATTATTAGGTTTTATTTTAGATTTTTTTTTAATTTTTAGTTTGTTTCCCGTGTATTTGTTTTGATTAGCTTGGTGATCCTTGGGCTTTAGGATCCATTAGTTATGATAGCTTAGTGATCCTACGGCCTTTAAAAAATTTTTTAAATAAATAAAAGGGGGACTAGCTGAGATCTGACATCTTGTTAATATCTTTTATAATATTTGAGTTGTGACAACTTGGTGATCCTAAACTTTTCCAAATGAAGTGTTTTAATTTCAAAAATTAAATAATTAAAAGCAACCAACACACAAGTGTTTTCTAGAAGAACTACATGACTTTTGAGTTCCTTATTGCACCGGACAATATGTAGGGTCGAGGATCAACTCTCGTCAAGTCAAATTTAATTTTTCATAATTTAGTCCCTTTGCAAATATTCTTTTTCTAGTCAATATTATTCTATTTAACTTTGGGGTAAAATAAATATTTTAGAACTTATTAATAGTTTGCATAAAATTAAATTTAAGGCCCATCTTAGGACGAGTGTATTAGGGGTGTAGTGGAATTTAGTTTTCTCTATTCCCTATGCATAACCGACTCCCGAACCTAACCTGATTTTCGTAGACTATCATTTCCTTTGAAATGGTTTCTCCAAAAAATTTCCATCTACTAAATTTGCCCCCGCTGAGCCAAGGTCCTAGATACGCCACTGGTGTGATGTGCTTCACTCCTAGATTACCTTAATGAAGCTCCTTTTTTATGAGCAAAACTCCAAGCACCAAACAAAGATGGTGGTCGAACCTACTATGAAATAAACCACAAGGTTTGGAACTTTGTTTTGCAAAATCATGATTTCATGATTCTATGGAAGGAAATGAAGAGAAAAGAAGATTACAAGCTTACTTTGAGAACACTTTGAAGAACAAAATTGATTTTCTTGAAGCTCAAGAACAAAGTTGCTCCAAATCAAAAACTTCATTCACCAAAGATGTAAAGGAGGCTAAGACAAGATGATCTATGGTTTTAGAATTTAGAAATTAGTTTTGATTCATGGATTTCTAGTGATGGCCGAATGGGAGAGAAAAGAGAGAAAATGTTTAAGCTTTCTTGAAGAAACTAAGCTTGTTTATTTTAAAAGAAATGGAAACAAAAGTGATTTAGTGATGTTTCCATTATGGCTTAAGGAAATTAGGACCAAAAGTTAGTCAAGTCTTCATTACATGTTGATGTGATCAAGTGTAAGTGATCCAAAGGCTTTGAATTAAAGAGGACTTAGAATTAAAGAGGAAGACATTTGTTGATCATAGGATTAAAGTAGGCAAGAAAAACCAAAAATGGTTAAATTTCTTTTCAATAAATGGCAAAGATAAAAGGTTATAAACCAATGATTAGTAACACTTGGGAAAACGTGAAAAGTAGTAATGAACTACTCTCGGCTCCGGGTCAGAAGATCTCCCCGGCCTTGGGCCTGAAAGTAAAAACTTAGCAGTCCCAATTAAAATAATAATATTTTTATCGTCTCAGCTACAAAATAGCACATAAGACTTAAAACAATATTTTATGATTTTGGAGTTTATAATTGAAATCTAAATGAATTCTCAATTATTAAATGCTATTCTTAATTATAATTAACCAAAATTGTATATTCAATTAATTTATTCATAGAAACAAGAAATAAACGTATACAGGGTTTTCAAGGTGTTACATTCTTAAGCATGATGATTTGATGTAGATCAAACATAGTAGGATCTTCATTTGAGTAGAATTGTGAATTTCAATTTGAGAAGGCCGAAACTAATAGAATAAAGAAAAGACTCAAGGGAGGATATAGATTAATCTCAAGTGAGATCACAGATCAAAAAGGTAGAGGAATTGCATTAAGTAAATTGCGGAAATTTAAATACCGAAAATGGATCCTATAGACAAAGGACATGGCCGAACCTACGCTTGAAATTAAATTGCAAGAATGTAAAGAAAGGGAAAAAGATGAAGGGGAAAGGAATGGGAAGAAGATGAGAGGCGCCACACTCAATCCATAGAAATGGAGATTGATTGATAAGCCTAATTGCATTCGCCACTTGAAGAGGAATCTTCAAGATAAGAACCTAAAGTTCACGCTAGAACTTTGCTAGGAGGAGAAGCTCTCAACTCACAAATTGGAAGAAATCCATAAATGATTCATTAATTCCAAAATTTGAGTACAATGAACCTATTTATATGAAATAAATGGAGGGAAGGCCCATCTAGCTTAGTCATGGCCGCACTTCTCTAGGTCCTAAAGGGCTCGGAACACTTAAGCCCAATTTACAAGCTTAACTAAGTCAAATCCGGTTAGAACAGCGTTCTAAACTTGTAGTCCGGTTTTAGACATGATACACTCCAAATCTGGTCTTGTGTCCTAAAATAAGTTGTAAAGCATCCTCTTATCTTTCCAACGCATCCAAGATCATCGCAATCGGAAGTCTAAAACTCTAGATATAATTGAAACAGTTAGGTAGGTTTGACTAGGATTTGCTAGTTGGCCCACTAAGGTTATGCTTGTTGGGCTTGGTGGCCCAAAATGGCCTAATCATCCTAAGCCCAAGCGTTTAAGCTATCCTAAAGTGCTTATTTGTAAAATTACTTTTATTACAAAGTCCTAAACTACTTCCATTACAAACTAATCTAATTTTATTACAAGGTCCTAACCATGTGGCTTCATTTCATTGTGGAAGTAGGAAAATCCTCTTTGAATGCTTTCCAAAATCGTATCATCCCCTCCTTCTTGAAAAAATTTGTCCATGAATTTTAAGACCTTGAGTCCTACATCAAAACACAAGAAGTTAGTTTTTATTCTTTCTTAAAACAACTTTAAAAAAAGGTTATTCGAGAGAAAACGCCCTTTATTATTGTTGTTTTTCTCAACCCAACCACCTGGGTCAAATACCACTTTTTGATTCCATTCCATGTTGGCCTAGCATATTGGTCCATTTCTTTTGCAATTTGCCCTCTTACATTGGCAAACATCCTTTGGTCAAATCTGGATTTAGTTTTTTCATTTTTATGCACAATAGAAGAGAGGTTATGTAATGGAAACATGTGAAAAGAAGTTAGAGAGTTTAAGCCATAAAGAACTTTAAGTGCAGAAGAGCAAGTAATAGCATAAGTGACCCTTTTGTATTCAAGCTTTTCACTTGGCATACTCCCTTTAATGTCCTTCATTGAACCCTTTAAATGTTGTTGGCACTTTTCACTCTTTTGAGGGTTACTTCTTGGTGTTGGTCCCTTAGGGAGAGAAACACTTGGAATGATCTCCAATTGGTGCTCTATCCCGTTCAAAGGAGGTAGACCGTGAGGTTCATATTTTGGAACCACATCTTCAAATGTTTTCAAAAGAGGTTCAAAACAAATAGATAAAGGAGAAGCATTAGTAGAGAAGCAAACATCATTAGAAATAAGCATATTTATAGGCTTCCCTACCAATAAATCTCTCTTCACCTCACTTTTTCTTATGAACCAACTCTCAAGTTTTACCTCAATATCTTTCTTTTCCCTCTTGTTGACTGTTTCCTCAAATGTCACACTCTTCTTTTTGTCATATCCATATTCTTTTTCTTTGAAGGCTTTTTTCTCTTGTTCTCTCTTGATTCTCAATTTATTTTTATCCTCACGAACGTTTTTTGACACTATCATTATCAAGTTTGGGCATTGAGAAGACATGTGCCATCTTCCCGTACATATGAGGCATTTGATATCCCTACTCCCAGTAGAAGAAGAAGGAGTAGAAGTAGAAAAAGTAGAGTTAGAAGTTGTTGTCTTAAGACAACTTTTACCCAAGGTTTCAAATGATTTAGAAGTGTCACCCTCCTTCTTGAACTCTTCCTTCCAACTTAATGAAGTGTAGTATGGCTTCTTGTAGGTGGACTTATTTCTCTTCAATTGTTGCTCAACCTTTGTTGCTTGTAGGTCTCGAGTGTATCGTGAAGGTATATGTCTCTTCCTCATGATTTTTTTCATTGCACTCCAAGTTTGCATGGGTTCTTCATACCTATCCCTTTCCCTTACTAATTGGTTCCACCAAATTAAGGCATGATCACAAAATTCTAGACTTGCTATTTTCACTTTTTTAGCTTCACTATATGTATAGCAAGAAAATATATGCTCTACTTTGGTTTCTCATTCTAGATATGCATCGGGATCACTTCTACCATGGAATGAAGGAACTTTTACCCTAATTCCCTCAATTTTATCTTGTCTATGGGTGCGCCTACACCTCTCTCTATCTCGCCCCTTTGCCTCCTATCATATTCATGGTCATCCTGATTTGAGTCTTCTTGGATGGGTGATGCATCTCGTGTCCGCTCTCGTCTTTCTTCAAGCACCTCCAATCTTTCAAAGACTTTCTCAATATGATTTGTAAGGCGATCAAACTTGCGATTCAAGCTTCTAGTATTTGGTGAAGCTTGTGCATCATCACTTACTTGCTCAGAAGGTGGATCCATGATGTGAGTACAAGTTGATTACAAAAATGTAAATCAAAATGTATTGAATTATACAACCACCTATGCAACTATTACAAGTCAACAAAGAATGATTACACAATAAAATAGATGAAAACAAAAAAAATGGATTGCAAAGATTATAATGAATGGACCTGTCCACTCATTCACCAAGTGTTTCACTCAAAGGATTGACACTCGTGTTTCACATAATTTCAGACTTTTTAGCATATGATCACTCTTGTCTTTTTCCACTCAAGAATCCTTCAAGCAAGGGTCATTAAGTTGAAACAAAGATTCAAGTGATGTTAATCCCAAACACTAGTGAGAAACACTCAAAACGATCATCCAAGGAGATCAAAGAATATGAAAACAGCAAATACAAAACTAAAAGGAATTTAAAGACAAACTAAAAAGGATAAAGAAGAAAGAACTACTCAAAAGAAAACAAGAAGACAATAAGGAATAAAATGTGAGTTGACCAAGATTCCAATCCAAAATTTCAAAGAAATTTCGGAGAGAAACCTCAAACCAACGTGACCACTATGCCAACCAATGATTGAGCACGTTTGATGGTGCACCAACCAAACCTAAGCCGTGAATCACAAAGCAGTTATACAAGAAGTGTAATATGAACAAGTGTGTGATCCAACACAATACTGTAAATTGCTTGAATATAACAATTGAATCACAATGTCATGAACCAAATGATGTAGATCAAACATAGTAGGATCTTCATTTGAGTAGAATTGTGAATTTCAATTTGAGAAGGCCGAAACTAATAGAATAAAGAAAAGACTCAAGGGAGGATCTAGATTAATCTCAAGTGAGATCAAAGATCAAAATGATAGAGGAATTGCATTAAGTAAATTGCGGAAATGTAAATACCGAAAACGGATCCTATAGCCAAAGGACATGGCCAAACCTATGCTTGAAATTAAATTGCAAGAATGTAAAGAAAGGGAAAAAGATGAAGGAGAAAAGAATGAGAAGAAGATGAGAGGTGCCACACTCAATCCATAGAAATATAGATTGATTGATAAGCCTAATCGTGTTCGCCACTTGAAGAGGAATCTTCAAGATAAGAACCTAAAGTTCACGCTAGAACTTTGCTAGGAAGAGAAGCTCTCAACTCACAAATCGGAAGAAATCTACAAATGATTCATTAATTCCAAAATTTGAGTACAATGGACCTATTTATATGAAATAAATGGAGAGACGGCTCATCTAGCTTAGTCATGGCCGCACTTCTCTAGGTCCTAATGGGCTCGGAACACTTAAGCCCAATTTACAAGCTTAACTAAGTCAAATCCGGTCAGAACAGCGTTCTAAACTTGTAGTCCAGTTTTAGACATGATACACTCTGAATCTGGTCTTGTGTCCTAAAATAATAGTTGTAAAGCATCCTCTTATCTTTCCAACGCATCCAAGATCATCGCAATCGGAAGTCTAAAACTCTAGATATAATTGAAACAGTTAGGTAGGTTTGACTAGGATTTGCTAGTTGGCCCACTAAGGTTATGCTTGTTGGGCTTGGTGGCCCAAAATGGCCTAATCATCCTAAGCCCAAGTGTTTATGCTATCCTAAAGTGCTTATTTGTAAAATTACTTTTATTACAAAGTCCTAAACTACTTCCATTACAAACTAATCTAATTTTATTACAAGGTCTTAACCATGTGACTTCATTCCATTGTGGAAGTAAGAAAATCCTCTTTGAATGCTTTCCATGATTATATCATGATATAAGGTTTTGTATGAAAAAAACTTTATTGGAAAAAGTTATATCAATAATCTCTATCACTAAAAAAAAATCCAGAATGTTTGGGAGTACACCCTTCTTTGAAGCAGCATCATTATTGTATTAAGGAATATCTCTCAATTGAAAAATTATAGGGCGGAACGTAGGCTTATTTATCAGTTGGAGAATTGATCGCGGCGTGAGATTAGGTGTATAAAGAGAGAGCTAAATCACAGCCCAGCCGCACCATTAGAAATGCAAGCAGGAACAAGAAATTTGCTCCTTTCTCCAAGTGAACATACAAATCATTCTGTATCTATATCCAAATGTATCTCTGCAATGATTTTTGTTAATTCAATTTCTCCGTACTAAACGTTAATGGTGCCAAAAAGTGTGACCTATAAGTTTTAACAAAAATAATATCAAGGACAATTTAATCCAAGGGATCTTGATAGTTGAAAGTACGTAAGAAGTAATAAGTAACGAAAACCCCTGCCCTCTGAATTTTTTCCCCCTATTTTGCATGGGGAACGAGGATGGTGTTGTGAAATTTGCAGTCACCAAGTCAATATTTAACTTTTTGGAATGCTAACACTGAAATATGAATTGCATCAAGAGGTCTCAAATGATGGCCCGCTAGAATCTTCTGAATCTGAACCATCAACCATCCTTTCAAGTGCATCTATATTGCCACCTTCAGAGACAGTATGTATCCTGTGTTTGTCAGCATCTTCGCTGAGAAAAAGAAGGACGAGAAACATTCTATGTAAGCATGTTTTAATCCTATTTTAGTATTCTGATAGCAGCAGCAGTTTTATTCATAAAAAAAAAAAAAAAAAAAATATGCTCAAATGGACTTCTTGAATAGTCAAAAGTAAAATGCTAAGCATGGGTTCTTCTCAGTTATTTATTTCATTCATTTTTACTAGTATGAACTGAAACAACCATAAAAACCAAGCATATAGAGCATACTCTGTAACCCCGAAGATTTCCTTGACAATTAAGGAGCTATCTCTTGTACAGAACTCCGGCAGCTGGAACCAGAATAACATAAGAAAAAATTAATCAAGTCATACATTGAACACGTAACAGACACAATTACAATTATGAACGTTATCTGTTTACAGAAAAATCATTAGAAAATTTCAGAGCAGCAATTACATTCTCCCAGCGTTTAAAGTTAATATATACCCAAGACTAATGTTACATAGCCAGAAAAATTTGAGCGAATTCAGCTAGAATTTGTCAAGATCCAAGGTGGTTATTGGATAAGTCAAAGTGCTGGAGATCACTTATCCATGCAAGAGTTATGCCAACTCATTCTGGCAAAAATTCTATCAACAGAATTCTGCCAATATAATATTTTCTTACGCTGAAAGATTTTTTTTTCTTTTGACAACACGGCCATTCTTGTCAGTGAAAACAAAGTAAAATATAGGCAGACACGACACGGACACCGGCAATGTCCAAAATATAGGACACTGCGACACCGCTATATATATATGTATATATATATTTGTGTGTCTAATCAAATAAAATTAAATATGAGCATCATTATGAAAGATCAAAATTGAGAATCAAGATTTATATATCCATTATATCAAAATAACTTGTTAAGAATTACTACATTACATGTTTTCTATGATAATGAGTCTCAAAAATATAATAAGAGACATCATTATACAATTTGAACACTTTGTTTCTTTACAAAAAGATTCTTACATAAGATGAACTATTTTTATTTTATTTTTTTTTTAAATTTCAGGAGTGTCCTTTTAGGTGTCCAGCCACATTAGAAGTGTCGGCTAGGTGTCCAGTCAGTGTCGGAGCCAAAAAAATTATATTTTTAATTGGACACCTGACAAGGAGTGTCTGACACGTGTTGGAAGATTGTCAGATGCGTGTCCGACACTCGGACACTGCCAAAGGCAGCAGTGTCCGTGAACATTTTTTTATTTTAAAAACACTAAATTTCTCCTGCAATATTGCACAACCATTTTTAATTTCAGTATTCTAGGTCCCTAATAATTCCTAAACAAATCCTGGAACCAAAGTAAAGGTAGTATCAAATGGTGCCAAATGTACTAAATGGTGCCGACCACTATACATATTGTATTTTACATACAGAAAAAAATGAACAAACTTTGTATCGAATTGACTATTTGTGGCCACTTACCTCAGATAGATAGAAGATCTTTCCGAAAAGGGCTTGAACAGCTAGTTTTCTCTTGAAACCCTTTTCAGTATAACCTGATTTATCCATCACAATAGGGCCTAAAAACCATTTAAATGTAATTGAAGTCAGAGTATATAAATAATGTCTTAACTTAAAAAACAGCTTCATTTAATTAAATATGGGAGAGAGAAAAATCATTTCATGCATTGAATGATAGAAAGAAATTTGGCGAAGGGGGACAGATCAGTTCTCTCTCATCAGCATCATCCATCGTTTCTCTGTCTTTCAAATGGCTATTATTCAAAAGCATGTTAGCTTCAAAATAGTTTTGATAGTAATGACAAACCTAATTCAGAAGAAAACAAGGGCCTGTATACACCCCAATGCGGGCAACAAAACAGCAATGTCAATAAGGTAATTGCAACTTCACATTAACAGCTATTTCAAATTTGAAGTTCAGTTCATGCCTCCTAGAACCAGATGGCAATGATATAACAAAGAATGCAAAACAATATGCTAAAGCCACTAAAAGTCGAAAACAAATTACCCACAACATAATTACATTAAAGCAAGTTTATCGACAAGAGAAGAAACCACTGCATGGAACCAAATTGTGATATTTTGCTAGATGGGCCCAAGATGTGTCATAAACCAGGTGCGCAAACATAGAATAGAGATGAGAAATAGAGACCAAGGTTGTAAACTCATAGATACTACCTAGGATCGAACAGGAGGAGTAAATACATAAAATAGAGACCTAGGTTGTAAACTCATAGATACTATCGAGGATAGAACTGGAGGAGTAAATACATAAAACATGAGATTGTAACACGAAAAGTATGATCTTTATATATATCTAATGAGTAATGTTATTTGTACACCTGGATTTTGGACACTTGGGTGACACCTGCTACACTTAGTTAATGGAGTTCAAATACGTGGTTAATTATGTTCAGTAGATGGTTAACGACGAATTGTGATCTCTTGTACTATTAACCAAGTTCAAGACACCATTAATCATGATTGTGAACACTATGAACCAAGTTTGAAGGTGTACAAAAAAATAACATGCACCCATGTAGGATGCATGGTTGGTTAATTACATGGTTAACGCAGTTCAAATACGTGATTAATTACGTTCAGTGGATGGTTAATGGATATAACAAGGGGTCACAACTCATTAACCATCCATTGAACGTAATTAACCACGTATTTGAACTGCATTAATCACAATTTTCAGGTGTTGAACTTCGTTCAGTGAATGTAATTAACCACGTATTTGAACTTGAAAATCGTAGTTAATGCAGTTCAAATATGTGGTTAATTACGTTCAGTGGATGGTTAATGAGTTGTGACCCCTTGTTACATTCATTAACCATCCACTGAACGTAATTAATCACGTATTTGAACTGCGTTAACCATGTAAAGCAAGTGTCACCCAGGTATCCAGAATCCAGGTGTACAAATAACATTACTCATATCTAATATATATAGCCTTGCTCAATGAGCCTACTAAAAGGATCAATTGGTAAAGAATTCAAACTCGGCTTATCGAGCACAAGCAGCTCGTGTGCTTGGCCTTGGACTGAGCATGCTTGAGTCAAGAAAATAGGACCACTTTCTTATGGAGCCAACCTGAGTTAGGCCTACCTCAGCTCATTGCCACCCCTAGCTTTAGATTGGACCATTCTAAGTTTTGTGTCTAGCATGGTTGTCAAATCATGTGCTGGCTTGTAGAAAGGCACGATTCTACATGTCCTTGAACAATGCCAATCCCAGCTCAGAACTCGTTTTCAATGGTTATGGTAGTGTTGCGTGCTGGAGCGTAAAAGTGATGGAATTGTGTGTTCCCAAAGATACTACTAGTATGCCAACTTTTGTTGGATGATCGGACCACTTGCATAAAATTCTCGATGCAAAAATTACTTTACCAACCTAAACATAAACCCAATTTCCAAAACCCTCTTTGAGCCTTTTCATTGTGTGAGTGAACCCTCTTCAATCTAAAACCCTTGTTGCCATGAATACCTTGCTCTACTGCAGTGCTGTTCATCTGTGTGAGTAGGTGGGCAATGTGTGCAGGTGGTTTTGTGAAGGATGTGTGACCATGTGCATGTGTGTGCTGGGCTTGTGTGTGTGGCTGTCTGGATGCTGCATCTCTGTGATTGAGGGTGACTGTGGGTGCACTGTGTCTTTGTGATTGTGTGATTTAACTTGTAACTTCTTATGTTCCTCTGAGCATGTCTGATTTGTTGTGCCTGTTTCATTATGTGTTTAATGTTTTGAGTTGCAACTTTAACTTGTAACCTCTGTTTATTTAGAAGGGTTGTACCTTCTTACAAACTCACATCCATTATGCATTTGGAATTAGATTTCTTTAAATGTTTTTAAGGTTGTTTTGCTTATTTCTCTCTCTCTCTCTCTCTCTCAATATATATATATATATGTCAGCTAATTGATAGCATCCTAATGTACAAGAGTTGGTTTAGGAAATTTATTTCCTTTTCTGTTTTGATATGTTTCCTTTTAATTCCAGATTATTAACTTCCTTCTTTTTGCAATCTTCTTGATTCTTAGGTCCTTATTTTAGGGAATTTATTTTTGGAAGTTTATCTTGTATATATTCAGTACATATATGATATACCTAGAAATATCATTAGAGAATAGAATTTTCTTCTCTGTTTTTACACGGTATAATTCCATGGCTAAATCAGCCATGGCTAGGGAAGCATCCCAAGATGGGTCCTCAGAGGTGTTCTCTTAACCTGAGAAAAATCTTCAATCGTCAATGTCTCATGCTTCTAGAGACCCCCATTCTCTCCAAAATAACCCAACACAAACTCAACAGGACTAATTTCCAAGAATGGTCCAAATCAGTAACTCTTGTGATTTGAGGCAAAGGCAAAATGGGCTATCTCAAAGGATCAACAAAGGCACCAAAGGAAGAAGCAGGCTATTCATCCTGCGAATTGGAAAATTCCATGGTTATGGCGTGGCTGATAAATTCCATGCATCCTGAGTTGGTAGGACCTATTTGTTTTCCAAGACAGCAAAGGAGATATGGGAGATAGATAGTACATGAAATGTACTCAGATCTACAAAACACAGCCCAGTGTTTTAAGATCGAAGATTCGAATCAGCCTTGAGGAATACAACACAAGTTAACCTTTTTTGTGACTGAATATTTCAATAAGATGACTGAGTTATGGCACGAAATGGGTATGTCTATGAGACAGATTGACATTGAGCCAAAGATAGCCAAAAATATAAGCTGATGCCTTTCTCAAATGTCAGAGAGGCATTTGCAGTGTGGTAAGGAGGGAAGATGAGCATATAATGTGTCATGCTGGGAGGAATTCAAGAGTTTAGTTCAGAAAACCTTCCTCAAAGTTCTGCTCTTGTCTCAAAGAAATATGACTCAAATAATACAGAGCAGTGTGAAAACTGAAAACTTGACGAGGCATGGTGTGATCACCGTCAACGTCCCAATCACACTAAAGAAACATGTTGGAAGATATATAGAAAACTAGCAAATTGGAAACCACACAAACAAGGTGAACAAGACAGAGGCTATCATGCAGCTTCAGAGGAAAGCAAAACAAGTGGATCTGTTTTCAGCAAGATGCAACGTGAACAACTACATGCTCTTATTGCCCAAGTCCAAGGATCACAATCTAATACACCATGTCAAGTTTCACACTGCTCTATAGCTCATAAAGGTAGTTATTCTTCCGCCTTAAGTACAAACTAAAAAAATGGGCTTTCGATTTTGGATTCAGAGGCTTCTGATCATATGACTGGACGCCATGACTCTTTATCTATAGCCCATGTCCAAGAAATTTCAAAATTAAAGTGGCTGATGGAACTTTATCTCCTTCTGCTGGAACAGGGTCTATAAATTTACCTAATATAACATTGAAATCAGTTCCGTATGTTCCAGACTTAACATGCAATCTAGTGTCTATTAGCAAATTGACTAGAGATTTGAATTGTGTGGCTAAGTTTTATCCTTCATATTGTGAGTTTCAGGATTTACTGTCACAAAGGACAACCCGCAATGCTAAGATGGATGACAGCCTGTTAACCTTAAGGAAAATGGACAGTGTAGATAAAAGCTTCAGCTCTAAAGAGTCAATGCCCTCCTGATTCTGTGTGTGAAATTATGTAATGGCATAATAGGCTTGGTCATCATAGTTTTCCATATCTAAAGAACGTCACCACGTGTGGCTGGACATGTGGATGACTGGATGGTTAACTTGATGCTGGATGATGCATGTGTGAGTGCATGTGAAGGGTGTCGGGGCTGGGGTTTGGGTCACTAGCCAATCTGAGGAAGGAAAATCTGCCTGCGGGGTTTCTGACTGGAAAGGGCATCGAAGACGGCTGCTGAAGGTGAATATTGACAGCTGCATGAGGGGAGAAAGGGGAGAGAGAAAGTGATAATGGAAGAAAATTTAGGGTTTAGGTGAACAGAAGTTGTGCAAGGCCAATGGGAAGAAAAGAATCATAAAGATGACAACATTTTCATCGTAGAGTTCCACATTTTTGGGAACTTGGCAACAGAATGATGACAGGAGATGGTACCGCTCTAAATGAATGAACCAACTCTCCAAAAAGCTTAAGTTGTTGGATGAAGGCACATGAAAGATTTTATTATATCTCTAACACACCTTCTGACACCATAGCCCTTTGGGCTTTAAGAGTGAAACGGGTACAGCAAGGATCAAACTTTAGACCACTTGATCTAGAAGCTTTGTTACCATTTTGAAATTGTATGGTTTCGGTAAGGAAGGAAGAAAAGAACGAATACAATTTGATACAAAATACTAACACAACAATCCTATTTATACTAATACTAGACTCCTAATCCTAATTAAATAAGAAAACAAATCAAGAAATATAATGAATAGGAAATAACTCCTAAAAGATCATATAAGAAGCTTTAAAATACTCTAAGATACAATAAATATATTACAAGATATTTTCTGGATATTCTAACACTATATATAGCAAACTACAGGGATAAGTTCACAGGCGAAACATAGACAAAATTCACTTTGATGAATGAAGATTAGAAAGAGTAGCCACTCAACCCTCTAAACCTAATTACAATACACCCATGCTCATAGTGAGTTTTCATTTCTTGAGATTAGTGGTGGGATGCGGTATCGATCTCCGTGCTTCCATCATGTTAGCTCCTTAAAATTACTTGTTGGTTTGCACTGTGATCGACTCACACATCCGGCCAAGCCCAAAACTAAATACAAGGCACTTAAGAAATATGGAATTGGCAGTCAATGTCACCCACAAGCAATTTTAAGCTCCAAGCCTACAAGACACTTTAACCACTAAACGGATATTTATGAGTTTGCCACTTTAACACTTAAAAAGATTAGTTTATCTTGCCGGTGATAGCTCATCAACAAATTATTGTTTGGGATGAGGTGGAATGGAGACCGCATTTATGCAAAAAATTCAATGACACATGAAAATGCAGTTAAAACTTAAAATACATCATTAGTGTTGCCCCTTTACTAATTCCTCTGAATGGTTAGAATTTTTTATAAGACAGATTGCGATTGTCAGGGATGTATGAAACTGCAGTCATTACATGGGCCACAAGGCCAAAGAATAGTTGATTGTCCTTGAGAATGAGACTGTTATGACAAATCACTATAAGGAGAGGGCTTTATCTTTTAAAATACAGTTTGTCAAAAGAAAGAAACCATGGAAGACACCAATATTGAACCATATGTTCTTTCAGGTAATAAAACCTAAGGTAGAATGGCACATATCCAAGCAGATAAAAAGCCATTTAGTTAATAATTTTGGAAGGAAAAGACATCATGGCATCGGTAGGGTGATTAGAGTCCCTGCTGTCTAAGAGGAGAAATCATTTAGTGCCTATTTATGGCAGAGTGTACATTTTCTTACTCCATAATCACTCGGTTCTTTCCTATTAAACGTTACTCTGCATGCATAATATAAGAACTCAAAAACAACAAATATAGTTAAACTCAATGAAAAACAAGTCCAAGTAAAATTCAAATAATATCCAATAAAATTTGCCTCAGTTATTGTATGACCAAGTCACCTACATACTGGACTGCTTACAAGTAACATCAATTAATGGCAGGAAGCATGGAAGACAATTAAGATAATAAAAACTACTATTTTTTGTTGGCCTTCCGCTTTAAAAAACCATTTGAATTGAGCCACTAGGATTAGGGTAGTGGTGAGCAGTTTGCTTAGTTTGTAGGAGGTCATAGGTTCAAACCTCCATGCTGCGACTGTACCAAAAAACAAAAGCATTTGAATCTGACATCACAGGACCCAGATACTAACCCTTTGTGAATATACAGAGCAAGTTAGACAAAAATAATTTTGTTCACAGTTCATCAGATGAGTTTTCTAGACAGCCTTGGCTAAAAGATACTATCATGGACTAGGACTACTCAAATAAATATCCTATTCAATGTTAAGAATAAACTACCTTTGTCTTGCACAATTCGTCGAGAAATTTCATTCAGAATCTCAGCCACTTGCGAGTCAGTTAACATAGTAGCTCCCCTTAGCTGAATTAAATCAGCAACCATGTCAGGGTTGAATGGTTTCTCATTCAGAGCATACCGGATATACTTGCGCAAAATTCCTTCCAAATCAAAACCTGTCTGAATATGAATTTGCAGTCAGATGGCACATAGGCACAAGCACAAAAAAGTATGGGAAGCCAGCAAACAGAAAATGGTTTTTCCATGAGAATTTCCTCAGCCAGCGAACAGAAAACTAAGAAATATTTTCTAGATCTAGACAGATGGTATGATCGTTTACTAGGAAAAACTGCAAACCTAACTGATAGAAACAACAACAAAACACAATATAACAGTAAAAGAATTGGGAATGAAGGAGAGTATTAGCTTAGTGAGCCTGAGAAAAAGAGTTCAATAGCTCTCATAAACAGAGACGGTTACTATCCAGAGCCTAGGGAATCCTCCAGAGAATAATTCTCCTAACAACCAATTACAATACGCATGAATGCCCCACACCCATCCTACTCTCTCACATATATTCCTCTCTAACCGTATCACATGGAATATTTGGCCAGCTCACTAACTAACTTGTTCATTCTCTCTCCCTGGCCCCACTTTCTTCCTTCTAGAATATACTCTCCACATAATAGGCCTCTTTGGAGTGAGGACAGTGTCTGTATCAGGCCCAGGGGTCCCATCACTGCCCCCCCTACAGTAGCAGCCTTGTCCTCAAGGCTGACATGGGGAAACTGACTTTTGAGTAACATCTCATCTTCCCAAGTAGTGTCTTCACTAGCCCTGCCCTTCCACTTAACCAGCCACTGTTTCACAATCTGATCTCCCTCCCTAACTTCTCTATAAGCCAGCAGAGCTTCTGGTTCTTCCAGCTCATCAACTTCTACTTCTAACCCCTCAGGCAGTTCGGGTTCTGCAATGTAGTCTCCAATGGCCTTCTTCAATTGGGAAATGTGGAACACCGGATGAACTCGCGCGGACTCAGGCAGTTTTAATTTATAAGATACAGCCCCCACTTTTTCCAGAATTAGGTAGGGTCCAAAATACCTTGGAGCCAACTTTTGATTGATCCTTCTTGCGCCAGTGTGTTGTCTATGGGGTCTCAACTTCAAGAATACCCACTCCCCCACCTCGAATGACATATCTCTTCTCTTCTTATCTGCATATTTTTTCATTTGCTGTTGAGCCCGAAGTAAATGGTGTTTCAACTGTCTCAAAGTCTCATCTCTATCCACTAATTCAGCTGCTACTGCCTCTACTCTTGTTTCCCCTTGTGAATACTGAACCAAGGGAGGTGGTTTTCTCCATAAACCACCTCAAAAGGGGTTGTGCCAGTTGAAACATGAAATGTAGAATTATACCATAACTCAGCCCATGACACCCAATAGGACCAAATCTTGGGCTGTTCTGAAGCAAAGCAACGTAAATACGCTTCAAGACATCTATTAACTACTTCTGTCTGGCCGTCGGTCTGGGGGTGATAGGAGGAACTCATCTTTAAAACTGTACCTTGCAATCTAAACAATTCCTTCCAAAATAAACTGATGAACAAAGGGTCCCAATCACTTACGATGGATTGAGGCACTCCATGCAAGCGAACTATTTCTTTAGTGGATACTTCAGCTACTTTCTTGGCCGTGTAAGGATGCTTCAAGGGTATGAAGTGACCATACTTGGATAATCTATCCACCACCACAAAAATTGCCTCAAATCCCTTAGATTTCGGAAGGCCACTTATAAAATCAAGGGAGATATCTTCCCAAATCTGACCCGGAATTGGAAGGGGTTGCAACAGCCCCGCGGGTGACGAAGCTGAATATTTTTGCCGCTGGCACACATCACAATGTCTCACAAAATCCTGCCCCGATTTCTTCATTCCGAGCCAATATAAATTGCCAGCCACCCTTCTATAAGTCCTCAAAAACCCTGAGTGACCCCCTGCTGGAGAAGCATGAAATTCCTCTAATAATAGGGGTATACAAGAGGATTTTGAAGACAAAACCAATCTGTTTTGGTACAACAGTACCCCCTGTTTTAAGCTGAAACCGGGCCTGGAATTTGGCTCTTTCTGCAAGTCTTCTATCACATGTTCAGCTGATCATCCTCCTTTACTTCTTGCAGTACCTGCTGCCCCTGTAACCAAATGGGGAAAGAAGTAATTCCCTTCAACTCTCCTTCCTCAAACATCCTTGACAAGGAGTCCGCAGCTTTATTTTCGGGTCCAGGTTTGTAAATGACCTCAAAATGATAGCCTAGGAGCTTAGCTATCCAATTTTGTTGATCAGCCGTGGTCATTCTCTGCTGGAGAAGATGTTTAAGGCTTTTTTGATCCGAATAAACCACAAAACTCCTCCCCAATAAGTAGGGCCGCCAGTGTTGCACCACCAAGACAAGTGCCATCAACTCCTTCTCATACGCTGATTTAACCAAATTATTCTTTGACAAAGCCTTGCTGAAATATGCTATGGGCCTCTTCCTTTGCATTAAAACTGCCCCTACTCCCCTTCCGGAAGCATCACACTCTATTTCAAATGATAGGGAAAAATCCGGTAACACCAACACCGATGAATTTGTCATTACTGTCTTTAGCTCTTCAAAGGCTTGGAGAGCCTCCAAGCCCCATTTAAAACCCTCCTTCTTCGTCAATTCCGTCAAGGGTTTTGCTATTTTTCCATACCCCGCAATGAACTTTCTATAATAGCCCGTTAAACCCAAAAATCCTCTAACACCCTTCACATTAAGAGGAATTGGCCACTCCACAATACTTTTGATCTTTGTCGGGTCAACTATTACCCCTTTTTCCGAAATGATGTGTCCTAGGTATTCCACTTGTTTACTTCCAAATGTATACTTCTTGTTTGCCACAAATTTATTGTCTTGGAACACCTTCAAGACTTGGGACAAATGCTTCACGTGTTCCTCCCATCCTTAACTATATACCACTATATCGTCAAAGAAGACCAACACAAACTTTCTAAGATAAGGCTTGAATACTTGGTTCATTGCGGATTGGAAAGTGGTCGGGGCATTTGTTAGCCCAAACAGCATGACTAAGAATTCATAGTGCCCCTCATGCGTTCGGAAAGCCGTCTTGTGCACATCTTCCTCCTTCACCCTTATTTGATGGTAACCCGACTTCAAATCCAACTTAGAGAAGTACTTAGCTCCATGCAACTCATCCAATAACTCTTCCACAACCGGAATGGGGTACTTATCCGGGATGGTGACCTTATTCAACTCTCTATAATCCACACACATTCGCCAAGTAGCGTCCTTCTATTTAACTAAAATTACCGGACTTGAAAAAGCACTAGATCTGTGTCGGATTATACCTTGCTTCATCATGTCTTGGACTTGTTTCTCAATCTCATCCTTGTGGTGGTAGGGGTATCGGTAAGGTCGCACACTCACAGGTCCAGCATCCTTTTGCAACTCGATCACATGCACCGTGTCCCTCTTAGGAGGTAGGCCCGTTGTCTCCCTAAAAACTTCAGAAAATTGCAACTCGCTGAAGTTCCCTCTGTTGATGCACTGGTAGACCCTTCTTGTCCTCAAACTCAACCTCCCCAACTTCACCCTCCAGCATGCTATGTAAGGAACTAACTTGTGTTGCAATCTTTTTCTCTTTTTTTGGATTCACCACTGTTGGACAATGGCCCTGTAACTCAAACAATTCTCCCTTCCATTTAAAGCTAACAATCATGTCCTCCCAATCAAAGGTTACCTTTCCAAACTGTTTTAGCCAAGCCAACCCTAATATCATATCCAAATCTCCCAGCTCCAACACATAAGCATCCACCAAGGTGGTGAATTCACCCATCTGCACTTCCCCATCGTGGTAACTTGGTGTCCGTCTCCCAATTTTACCCCCATCACTCTGCTATGTTCAACCAGCAGCTCCAAAGCAGCGGCAACTCGAGGAGAATTAAAACAATGGCTAGCTCCACTATCAATCAAGATCAAGATCGACACTCCCTTCACCCTTCCTTCCAATCGCAACGTCGTGGGCCTTGAGTTCTTAGGCCTACCCGTCTCAGTCAAGCCAAACAGACCCATGGAGTTACACTCCAGGGTCTCTTCCACTTCGTCTTCCCTCATCTCCACCGCGATTACCTCCCCTTCTTCTTTCACCGTCTCATCGTCACCCAACACCACCAATCGCAGTTGCTTTTCTGCGCATTGATGAAGGGGATGGTAGCGTTCCCCACATCGAAAACACAACCCTCGGGCTCGTCGATCCATCAATTCCAAATAAGGGAGGTGTTTGATCCCTCGGTGTGCCCTCGTCGCCTTTCCTCCCTGTTTGGCCGCACAGAGTTAGGGTTCACTTGTGTATAAGAATTCGGGTTTGAATTCGGCCCAGAACCCGAATTAGATTGCCCCGGTTTCCCCAAGGTTGCCACAGCTAGATCGGACCCCCCATTTCCTCTATTTGGGCCCAAGTTATGGCCCAACCCAAGACCACCTTTCCCATTCGGCCCGTCCATCTCTCGTCCTCCTCGCCACGATCTCATATTCACACCGCCACCGCCTCGGATAGCCAGAGACCCACGCAACTCTACCTCAATATCCCGTGCCAACTTCATCGCCTGAACCCGATTGCGCGGATTAAAAGTTCTAACCCACAATCGGAGCTCCGGCCGGAGTCCTCCCATGAAATACCCCAGGTATTGCTCCTCCGGCATCCGCCCCACTTGCGACGAGATAAATTCAAATGTTGTAATGTATTCATCCACACTACCCTTTTGCTGCAAATCCTTCAATTCCTCAAATGGATTGTCACATTGTCGTCCCCCATAACTCTCAATCAAGGCATGCTTGAGTTTCGACCATGTGAGATCATCCTCTGTTTCATGCAGCAAGTTAAACCAGTGGATGGTAGCACCTTCCATACTCATCTTCACCAACCTCACCTTCAGTTCCTCCGTCGAACCTTGCACTTCGAAATATGTCTCCGCCCGCATGATCCACCCCACGGGATCCTCGCCGTCAAAAGACGGTAGCTCCACCTTCTTAACGGCCATTTTGAACTCAGACACGGAATCTTCACTGCAAGACTCAGATTGTGGTTCCTCTTGGCAAGTGCTCCATAATTTGGCAAATTCCGCCAACATCGACTGACGGAATTCCACCATGGTCTGGCTGAAAGACTCTTCCAGCGCCGACATTCTAGCCTCCAACGCATCGACTCGGTCGGTCATCTTTGGTGGCATGGAAAATCAGTACTCTCGCTGGCTTCGCTCCAAGATCCGGCAGGTCGGACCAATGATAGAAACAACAACAAAACACAATATAACAGTAAAAGAATTTGGAATGAAGGAGAGTATTAGCTTAGTGAGCCTGAGAAAAAGAGTTCAATAGCTCTTATAAACAGAGACGGTTAATATCCAGAGCCTAGGGCTCCTCCAGAGAATAATTCTCCTAACAACCAATTACAATACGCATGAATGCCCCACACCCATCCTACTCTCTCACATATATTCCTCTCTAACCGTATCACATGGAATATTTGGCCAGCTCACTAACTAACTTGCTCATTCTCTCTCCCTGGCCCCACTTTCTTCCTTCTAGAATATACTCTCCACAAAATAGGCCTCTTTGGAGTGAGAATAGTGTCCGTATCAGGCCCAGGGGTCCCATCACTAACTGTTTGCTTATTTACTGAATTGCACTACCCAAAAACTTGTCATGCTTAGGAAATGAAACATCAAGACATCATAAAAGTTTGTTTTTCCCTATGGTTATACAGGCAAAAACATGTAATGGGTATAGTCTGTGTACTATAATGAATATTATCATGGTCAGTTTTTTACATTACCAGTTTAGTATTTATGGTCTTTCAGATGGATAATGGTTCTGATCAATTTTGTAAAACTAGAACATAACATCACTGTAATGAAGCATGGATTCCAGACACATGATAAGGCATGACACTGGCACCGAAACACACTAAAACCTAGAATAAATAGGAAAGGAGATTGTCATTACAGAGATTTGTCAACCTTAAACATTAATATAGGAGAGAAAACACAATGTTTGTATAGCAATTCATAAGCAATTGAGTATGCAAGTCCAAAATACAAAGCAAAAAGAAAGATAACAGCTTGATCATTTCAAAATTGAAACAAGTAGCAATTAGTCCTTGATCGAATCAAACACATAATCCCGAAAACAGGGTAAATCAACCAATCCAGTTTTATGAATATGAGATTCAATATATGAAAGTAGTGCCATACAGCCACAATTACCATGATTGTGCAGCATTTTACCATATTGTAGTTTTTTACTCTCTCATGTATCTATTTTATGTTTTTTACCATATTTCATTTATGTTTAGTTGTTTATGGATGTTTGTTATACTTTACTGGTTCCTGATCGATTCTCATGAGTGATGACGACTTTATTGTGCCGGCTGTGATTACTGCCACTATCAGTATAGGTTATTGTTGTTCTTCCCATAATTTCTTTCAGGCTAGCAGCCAATATACTGGGGCAGTAATGCTGGTTCTCTAAGGTTATTGGAGGCAAATCTAAAAATGATTCCCAAGAGAGAACGTGGCCATATGTTATTCAACAACAAACAGTGACCATAAAGTTTAATGCCAATGTGCGCAGCATTATGCACCTCACCTTATTCTCAAGTTCCTTGAGAGCATCAAGCTTGACTTCATCTCTTCCTTTTTGAAATAATTCATCCAGTGACTTGCATAGCATCGCATTTTTACCAACCTGAAAAAATAATTACATAAAACATACCGAATTAATAGCGATAATAGCTAAAAAGAAAAAAGAAAAAGAAAAGAAAGAGGAATCACTGTCTAAGACCAACTCAACAAAATTTTCTAAAATCTTCCTAACAAGAGTGCCCTGAAACAGCCTCTCCGCTTGCGGGGGTTAAGGCTCCCATACCCCACCAATTGGGAGCCAAATCCCATGCATTGGGCCCTTCCTAACAAGGGCGCATTTTAGTAAAATTTGTTGCACAAAAAATGTTACCAAGACATCAGCTACGACCAAGACTTTTCCCACTAAGTGAAGTAGGCTATAGGGATCAAACCGCGTCATAATATCATATGGCAAATGACGTCTATAGAGAAACCATTAAATCTGAAAAGTTGGTAGTTAAACATAAATTTTGTGAAAAAAAAATGAATGAAGGGGGCAGACCTGTCTGCGGCGTTTTGCTTTGGGAGAAGTGAATTTCCTGACGGTCTTGACAAAGGCAATAACGAAAGTAAGGGCAGCGTAACCGAGAGGGATAGCGAGAATCCAAGGGAAAGAGGTGGGACCCACTCGAGGTCCAGGAATAGCTTGAGTGACTGAGCCAGTGAACTCGACCAGGTCCAAAGCCTTTTCCTGAATCCACGGAAGCTCCTCCTCCACTTCCACCTCAACTTCCTTCTCTTTTGAACCAGTTTCCTTGTTGTTGTTGGAAGTGTTGTTCGACGCCGTTGCTGCTACGCGGACCGAGAGTGAGGAAGAAGGAAATAAGAGTGGTTGTTTTTCTGGAGAAAGGACAGCAGGGAATGGCAAAGGTGTGCATTTGGTTGAGTGAAAAAGACATAGAGGAGGCTTTCTGGGAGGTAGAAACTGGGAAGCCAGAGAACAAGAAGTGAAAGCCATAGGATTGGATGAAGTGGAAGGGACTATACCTCAAAACCTCAATCATCTCTTTCGCTAATGGTATTGGCTTATTAAAGTTTCAAGGGTTTATTTTTTTCTGGGGAACAATATTGTCTTGGGTCAGCTGCTTCAAAATAATTTGAAGAATAAAAGCCCGGTCCCTGAAAATAAACACATGGATTTTTTTAGAGAGCCTTCACCAAAGCTCAAAAAAAAAGAATAAAGATTCAAATTGGTTCTCGATAAAAAATATGTTAATATTTTGATCCTGAAAAATAAAAAATATTAATTTGATCCTTAAAAATATAAAATGCGAGTCAAAATAGCTCCTGACAGGGACTAAAATATCCCTAAAAATTATCCAAGGATCAATTTAACCCGCATTTTAGATTCTTGAGGACCAAATTGATATTTTAAATTTCTCAAGGACCAAAATGTTATCGTATTTTTTATCAAAGACCAATTTGGGCATTTACTCCTGAAAAAATAAATTAAATTAATAATTGATTATTTATATAATCAATTATTTTGATAATCGATTATAATCAAATTTTGTTTTTGTTTGGATCTGTTTGTTGAAAAGCGGTTTTATCTATTTAGTTTGGATAATGCAAAAAATAGCTTTCTCTTCACAAGATTGTACAAAAACAAGTTTTCTTCAAAAACATCAATCAACAACAACCTAACAGTCCTCCCCACAAGATTGAGCAAAAACAATTTTTTATTTAAAAAAGTCTAGTTACCAAACATATACATTATTTACAAAACAAATTTTTAGGAGAAAAAACACTTGAAACCCAAACAATCAATCTTTCCCAAACATGCAATCATTTAGTCTCTGAAACTTACAGGGATAGGAAACGTTTGTCTTTCTGTTATATTCTATTTGTTTAACTCCTTTGAATTAATGTTTTTTCTATTGTAACCCAATTTGGTGTCTGAAAAATTTATTGTGATCCAATTTAGCCCTTAAATACATAGACGATATGTAACGTCCCGATTTTCATGTTTTCTAATTCTTCAGTATTTTAATGTCTTTATTTTATTCGAGGTCTTAGGAGTAGAAATAAAATATTCCGAGACCATAGTCATACCCGACGATATCGTAGGAAGCTACGATTAAGTTTTGAGTCGAAAACTCAAACGAAGTCCGGTCTGCGTTTTTACACTGACAGTATGATTTTACTGCTCAGAAGACCTCAGATGGACCCGTGAACGAGACAGTAAGTCTTAGAATTCGATTATCTACGTTTTGGTTAAATTTCGTAAAAATTTCAGAAAAATCACTTCCTGACCTTCGTTCGGGCGGAATCCTCAATCGGGTGACGAACGGAGCCACATATGGATTTAACGGGACTCGCCAACGGATAATCTTGATATCACATCATCCCAAGACACTTGGGAGAGTATGCCAGAGTCGTTACGACTTTCGGAAATATCTGGACGCAAAATGACCAAAATGCCCCTAACCTTAGTCTTTTACACTTTTAGCATTTTACCCTTTTGGCAAATGACCTTTTTACCCTTAAGTGAGCTTTTAAGAGCTGAACTCAGCCCCTCACTCTCTCATTTTCACACAGCCCCTCACCCTTTAGAGCTCCATAGTTGTTCTTGAGAGAAAACACCATTGTTGGTCTTGAAGCTTCTTGATTTCTTGTTGGAATCACTTGATTCCTTGAGCAATCTTTCTTCATTTCAAGGTAAGATCACTTCTATGACCTCTTAGCCTCTTGAATCTTTCTTTATTTCAAGATCAATCTTCATTTTTATGAAAAGAAATTCTTAGCTCCAAAACTTTGAAAATCCATAGGAAATTGTAGAAAAATCCTTTTGAGGTAAGACCAATTTCTTTGAACTCACATCATCAATCTCTACCTAAACCCAAGAGCTTATGATTCAACTCTCATCATAGCTCAAAAAGCAATTTTTGGCCGAACCCTACTTGATGATGATGAATAGTGTTTTCATCAATTTTTGATTTTTAACACTTGATTTCATCCAATCCATGAAATGGAAAACCAAAACCAATTCCTAACCTTTTTTAACCTAGGGTGGCCGAAATCCTCTTTGTTAGAATAGTTGAGTTTGGCTTTGATTGTTGTTTAATGTGGGATTGTTATGTTGTTGTAGTTGTTGACGATTGCCAGGAGGTTCACAAACCGATCAACCGACTTTGATCCGGGAATCTGCTCATCAACAGGTATGGGGAGAAGAACCTCATCACACCAAGACGGTGGTAGTGAAGATGGTTGTTTAATTTTATGTGTGGGTGAAACCCTTTAGTTTGGGTTCACTTTTATGTGTTAAGTTTTGTTTAGTTCCCTTGGAGAACAAGATTGTCATGATGAGTTTATGCTTTAGTATGTTGTAGTTTGCTTTAGCATATGTTGATGATGATATGATTGAATGAAAATCATTTTCATGTATGTTGAAAAACCTACTTTGATCACTAGATCAAGTATGGACTTTTATTGTTTGATTATGAGACCATGACGTGTGATGGACTTATATGTTTGATTGTGATGTAGTAATGTGTATTGTGGTTTATCATTACTGTGTGAGCTTTTGAGCTACATTTGCTTTGTTGGTGAAGCAAAGTCTCCATTTTTCATTGGAGTAGGCTTGTGGCCTTAGTAAGAGGAAAATATAAGAACATGTTTTGGCCAAGTTTTGATGCAACAAAAACATGATTTCATAACCTATGTTTTCAAAGAGAAACAAAAGTGATTTTGATCCAAAGATCAAATGAAGTTTTAACCTTGAAAGTGTGTCACCAAAGTGGGAAAATGTCTTTTCTTTAGCCATAGGTCTTTTAATCAAACTAAGTGTTTTCAAAAGGAGAATTAATGAAGGAGTTAAGGAAAATGAAAAACAGGGCACTCGCCCAGCGAACCCCGTCTTGCCCCGCGAGACAGAGGGAAGACAAGGCATTCGCCAGGCTAACCCTGCCTCGCCTCGCGAGACAGTGGACTAGCCCGAGCAGCAAAGATGCAGCTTCTCGGCCTCGCGTCGCGAAGTCGTTATCGCCTCGCGAACCGCCTGAGCAGCAAAGGTGCAGCTTCTCGGCCTCGCGTAGCGAAGCAGTTCTCGCCCCGCGAACCGCCTAAGTAGTGAAGATGCAGCTTCTCTGCCTCGCGTCGCGATATAATCCTCGCCTCGCGAATCAGAAAGACTGTCTAAACAGTAAGATAACTTCTCAGCCTCGCGTCGCGATATAGACCTTCGCCTCGCGAGAATTGGTTTGTTTGTAAAGAGTGTTTTTCAACTCAAAATGTAAAGTTTTACGCTTTAAAACCTAAGTTAAGTAATTAACTTAGAGTTGAAGACAAGGGATAATTAAGTATAATATGTGGTGAAACAAGACCATATACTATACCATTGATGACTTAGTACATCAATGACTTCATAAGACATAAACACAAACATGAAACGTTTTGGGCTTGAAACGGTAGTTCGACGACGGACCGGTGATTCGGATCCCGATCAGTCGTTCAATTGTTTCAGTCTTGTGATGACTCGATCCCGGAGGGATCACGAGATTTATCCTGTGGATAAAAGGTTTTGTTTTTCAAAGACACGTATAGTTCCTAAGGAAGAGAACCTTAGTAGACTTCGAGGTTTATCCGGGGGATAGACATTGATTGATCACATCTGCTTTGTGTAAGCATTGGCATTTCATTTGCATAGTCGTAAGGCCTTGAGCCTAGGAGTTGAGCTTACACCTTGATGCGAGTGCGAATCTTACGGTGACGATCTTCAATGGTCTTTTTGGAGGTATTAGGGTTGGAAGGGCTTACATGTGGCCATTTGGTAGCTCTTCTGTGTCGTGGCGAATCCGTGCAATACACTGATATCCTCTACTAGATGCCGTACTTTTCATGTTTGGTCGAGAGTGTTTCCGTAAAAGCCAGATACGTGCACGTTACGAATGTTGTAGCATCTTGCCCAAGGCTGGCGCGCACGGAACATGTCCTCCCATTCACTCTCTCCGACGTTTTGTTAGCTCCATGGAGTAGGGGTCAGAGTAGTACCCAGTGACATTGACATTGAGTCATATACATTGCATTGCATTGCATGGCTATTGGTGTTTACATTTACTGTTATACATCGTTGTACTGTTTAAGAGTACCTTATTTTATACTGTTAACTGCTTAACATGATTTTATGCTGTCAACTGCTTAATATATTTGACATTGAGAATTCTGTAAGCATGTTGGGTACGCTGTTACCCGGTGAGTCGTCCAGTTTTTACTACTGCTGTTTTGTTATGTTGATGAACGGGAATCTCACCCATATCTGCATGTTTTCTGTTGGTACTTGCTGTTGCTGTTTGAACAGATGGACGTGACGATGGTTCAGTCCAGTAGTTTTCTTGAGCCCTGAGGCGGACCTTCTTTTTGTGGTTTAGTTTTGTTGTCGGCCAGACTACGCCAGTTTTGTAGTACCTTTTGGGAGCTACGACTCCTATTACTTATTGTATCTTTTTGTGTCAGTTATACATTAGACCTATGTCTGTATATAATAATGTTAACGTTTCTATTTCTGTTTCTGTTCTGTGGTATGTTCTAGAAATGCATGGCGAACCTAAGTTCGTTTATTAGTATTATTTACCTTTACTAAATCCCATTGCATCTTGTGAAAAGAAAAAAAATCGTATTTTCCGCATTAATGAATATTTTCGGCCTTATAAACGTTCGGGAATGTGGCACTCGGGAAAGGGTGTTGCATTATTTGGTATTAGAGCTGGCCGAGTCTTTTTGGGGTTTGTAGGATATGGTCTGTCTTGTTTGTGTTGTGTTCTCTGTGTGTTTCTCTGTTGTTTGCTTTAGTTTTGTTGTGGTTCTTGAGTTTGACAGTTCTGGTTTTGAAGGTAGCAATGGCTGCTCAAAACCCGACTGCTGCTGTGAATGCCATACGGGAAATGGCTGCTGCTATGGCTCAACGTGAGGAAAGAGCCGCCGGAGGTAGAGGACTGGATGAATTTCTTCGTAGGAATCCACCTCAATTCAAAGGTGAATTCAATCCTGAGTTAGCTGAACGCTGGATCCAAACGCTGGAAAAGATCTTTGGAGCGATGAGATGCACTGAGAATGACAAGGTTGTCTATGCAACCTATATGCTGGTGGAGGATGCTGAATACTGGTGGGAAGGAGCCCGTCAGATGCTGGTGCATGATCAACAAGCTGTGGATTGGAATGCTTTTAAAGGAAAATTCCTGGAGAAGTATTTTCGTGCGAGTGCAAGACACGAGAAGGAGATGGAGTTCCTCCAGTTGAGACAAGGGGGAATGACCGTAGCTGAATACGGGGCCAAGTTTGAAAGTCTAGCAAAGTTCTCAAATTACTTTCTGGACAACCCAAGAGAGGAGTGGAAGTGCAGAAAATTCGAAGGAGGTCTGAGGATCGACTTGAAAAGAGCTGTTGTTCCTTTGGAAATTTCTGTTTTTCCGAGGCTAATGGAGAAGTGTCGTCTGATCGAGAGTTTGGAGCCCAAGGACAAGCGGGTACAGAGTTCTGGACCGAGCAAGTTCCAGAGAGGAAGCGGTGGTCGAGACAACAAATCTCGATGGAAGCCGTATGCAAAGCAACAAGATCGACAACAACGCTCTGCGGGAGGAAGCAGTGGGAGTTTCAGTCAATCTGGAAACGCCCCAACCAAGTGCATGAAGTGTGGGAAGAGCAACCACATCACCAGAGATTGTTCGATCAAAGGGATTATCTGCTTCAAGTGTGGGAAGTCGGGACATATTTCACGGGAATGTATGCAACCAAAAGTGGAACATTCTGTCAACAATGTCCAAGCTGCAAGGCCTAAGGCAAAAGGCAGAGTCTACACTATGGGAGGCGCTGAAGCTTCTCAGAATGAAGATTTGATCCAAGGTCAGTGTGTCATGGGAGGTAAAACCTTAACTGTACTGTTTGATTCAAGCGCAACGCATTCCTTTATTGCCTATGACTGTGTGGATCTGTTGGGATTACCTGTGTCTTCTTTACCTTTTGATTTGGTAATTTCTACGCCTACTGCAAAGCCTATTATAACTGCTAAAGTTTGTTTGAACTGTTCTATTTCTGTTACAGATAGAATATTTTTGATTGATTTGATCTGTTTGCCTCTTTCGCAAATGGATGTAATCTTAGGAATGGATTGGTTGTCTTCTAATCATATCCTGTTGGACTGTGCAAATAAAACCTTAGTTTTCCCTGGTTGTGAGAATTGTGGATTTTTGACTGCCAACCAAGTAAATGCTTCTTTGAGAGAAGGAGCTCAAGGATACATGTTACTATCTTCTTTGGAGGTCAAGAGCGAGCTAGTCTTAGAGCGCATACCTGTCGTGAACGAGTTTCCGGAAGTCTTTCCTGAAGACGTACCAGGTTTGCCCCCAGTTCGGGACATCGAGTTTGCGATCGATCTTGTGCCAGGAACAGGACCAGTGTTTATGGCACCGTATCGTATGGCACCTGCTTAGTTGGAAACTTTGAAGGAACAGTTGGTAGACTTATTGGGGAAGCAGTTTGTTAGACCCAGTGTGTCGCCGTGGGGAGCACCTGTGCTGTTGGTGAAAAAGAAAGATGGAACATCTCGCCTATGTGTGGATTATCGCCAGTTGAATAAGGTTACTATTAAGAACAAGTATCCACTTCCGAGGATAGATGACTTGATGGATCAGTTGAGGGGAGCGGCAGTTTTCTCCAAGATTGATTTGCGATCGGGTTATCACCAAATTCGTGTGAGGGCAGAAGATATACCGAAGACAGCGTTTCGAACACGCTATGGGCACTATGAGTATCTTGTGATGCCGTTTGGTGTGACGAATGCTCCAGCTATATTCATGGACTATATGAATAGGATCTTTCGTCCATACCTAGATCAGTTTGTCGTTGTCTTCATAGATGACATACTTATCTATTCACGAGACCAGGAAGAACATGCTGAACATCTTAGTGTGGTTCTTCAAGTTCTGAAAGAGAAACAACTGTATGCAAAACTGTCCAAGTGTGAGTTTTGGCTCGACGAAGTGCAATTTTTGGGTCATGTAATTTCAAGGGACGGAATTGCTGTAGATCCGTCGAAAGTCGAAGCAGTTCTTGAGTGGGAAAGACCAACCACAGTGACTGAGATACGCAGTTTTGTGGGTTTGGCTGGGTATTATCGGAGGTTCATTGAGGGATTCTCTAAGATTGTAGGACCTCTTACCCAATTGACAAGGAAGGACAAAGCGTTTGAATGGACTGAAGCCTGTGAGCAGAGTTTTCAAGAGTTGAAGAAGAGGCTAACTACGTCGCCAGTGTTGATATTGCCAGATCCAAGCGAATCTTTTGAAGTGTATTGTGATGCTTCATACCAAGGATTAGGATGTGTTCTGATGCAGAATCAGAAGGTAGTAGCGTATGCCTCGAGACAGTTGAAAGTGCACGAGAAGAACTACCCAACTCATGATCTAGAGTTAGCAGCGGTAGTCTTTGCGTTGAAGATTTGGAGGCACTACTTGTATGGTTCGACGTTTAATGTCTTCAGGGACCATAAGAGCTTGAAGTATCTGTTTGATCAGAAAGAACTCAACATGAGACAAAGACGGTGGCTGGAATTTTTGAAGGACTATGACTTCCAGTTGCAGTATCATCCGGGAAAAGCTAATGTGGTAGCGGATGCCCTGAGTAGAAGGGTGTTACATGTGTCTGCCATGATGGTTAAGGAACACGAGCTGTTGGAACAGTTCAGGGATATGCATCTGTCCGTGGTTAGTATGCCAGGAAGACTATGTGTAGGTATGGTTACAGTATCTTGTGATCTGATGGATCAGATTCGGGAGAAACAAGTATACGACTAGTATCTGGAGAAAGAGCGAAGGAATCTAAAGAAAGGGATGACGTCGGAATACAAAGAAGGAGCAGATGGAATCCTAAGACGAGGAGAACGGGTTTGTGTGCCAAACAACCCAGAGATAAGGAGGTTAATTCTGGACGAGGCTCATAGAAGCAAGTTGAGTATGCATCCAGGGTCAACCAAGATGTACCAAGACCTGAAGCGGTTGTTTTGGTGGCAAGGGATGAAAAGAGATGTAGCTGATTATGTGGCATCTTGCTTAGTGTGTCAGAAAGCAAAGGTTGAACATCAGAGGCCAGCTGGAATGTTACTTCCGTTGGATATCCCAGAGTGGAAATGGGATGGCATAGCAATGGATTTCGTGACGTGTTTGCCAAGGACACCTAAAGGATACGATTCCATTTGGGTTATAATTGATAGGCTTACGAAATCAGCTCATTTTCTACCGATTAATCTCAAGTATTCTATGGAAAAGCTTACTCAGATTTATATCAGTGAGATTGTGAGACTGCATGGAGTACCTTCAAGTATCATATCGGATAGAGATCCGCGTTTTACTTCGCGTTTTTGGCAAAGTTTGCATGAAGCTTTAGGAACAAAGTTACGATTAAGTTCGGCTTACCATCCTCAAACTGATGGACAATCGGAAAGGACGATTCAGTCTTTAGAGGATCTGTTGAGGGCGTGTGTGTTGGAACATGCCGGTAGTTGGGAGAATTTCCTACCGTTGATAGAGTTTACCTACAACAACAGTTATCATTCGAGTATAGGGATGGCACCCTACGAAGCTTTATATGGACGACGTTGCAGAACACCTTTGTGTTGGTACCAAGATGGAGAAAGTGCTTCATTAGGACCTGAACTAGTGCAACAAACGACCGAGAAGGTGAAACTGATTCAAGAAAAGATGAGGACGACTCAGAGCCGACAGAAGAGTTATGCGGATAAAAGACGTAGGCCACTTGAGTTCGAGGAAGGGAATCATGTGTTTTTGAGAGTCACTCCGATGACTGGGGTGGGCAGGGTCTTGAAGTCCAGAAAACTCACTCCAAAATTCATTGGACCTTATCAAATTCTTCGTCGGATAGGTCCAGTAGCTTACCAAATAGCTTTACCGCCTTTTCTATCCAACCTTCATAATGTTTTTCATGTTTCGCAATTGCGGAAGTATATTCCTGATCCCAGTCACGTCATAGAGTCTGATTCAGTACAGCTGAAGGATAACCTAACCTACGAGACATTGCCGGTTAAGATCGAGGACAGGAGGATAAAGAAACTGCGTGGGAAGGAGATAGCTTTGGTCAAAGTTATCTGGAACGAGACTACAGGTGATGCTACCTGGGAAAGAGAAGAGGACATGCAACAACAGTATCCGAGTTTGTTTTAAGAGGTACGTATAATTTCGAGGACGAAATTCTTTTAAGAGGGGTAGGAATGTAACGCCCCGATTTTTCACGTTTTCTATTTCTTCAGTATTATAATGTTTGTATTTTATTCGAGGTCTTAGGAATGGAAATAAAATATTCCGAGACCATAGTCATGCTCGACGATATCGTAGGAAGCTACGATTAAGTTTTGAGTCGAAAACTCAAACGGAGTCCGGTCTGCGTTTTTACACTGACAGTATGATTTTACTGCTCAGAAGACCTCAGATGGACCCGTGAACGAGACAGTAAGTCTTAGAATTCGATTCTCTACGTTTTGGTTAAATTTCGTAAAAATTTCAGAAAAATAACTTCCTGACCTTCGTTCGGGCGGAATCCTCAATCGGGTGACGAACGGAGCCACATATGGATTTACCGGGACTCGCCAAAAGATAATCTTGATATCACATCATCCCAGGACACTGGGGAGAGTATGCCAGAGTCGTCATGACGTTCGGAAATATCTGGACGCAAAATGACCAAAATGCCCCTAACCTTAGTCTTTTACACTTTTACCATTATACCCTTTTGGCAAATGACCTTTTTACCCTTAAGTGAACTTTTAAGAGGCTGAACTCAGCCCCTCACTTCATCATTTTCGCACAGCCCCTCACACCATAGAGTTCCATAGTTGTTCTTGAGAGAAAACTCCATTTTCACCTAGAAAAGCTTGAGTTTTTGTTGGATTCACTTGATTTCTTGAGCAATCTTTCTTCATTTCAAGGTAAGATCACTTCTATGATCTCTTAGCTTCTTGAATCTTTCTTTATTTCAAGATCAATCTTCATTTTCATGAAAAGAATTTCTTAGATCCAAAACTTTGAAAATCCATAGGAAATTGTAGAAAAATCCTTTTGAGGTAAGACCAAGTTCTTTGAACTCACATCATCAATCTCTACCTAAACCTAAGAGCTTATGATTCAAACTCTCATCATAGCTCAAAAAGCACTTTTGGCCGAACCCTCTTGGAAGATGATGAATAGTGTTTTCATCAAGTTTTGATTTTTAACACTTGATTTCATCCTTAGCTTTCCTAATGCTTTTGAATCCATGAAATGGAAACCAAAACCAATTCCTAACCTTTTTAACCTAGGGTGGCCGAAACCCTCTTTGTTGTAATAGTTGAGTTGGCTTTGATTGTTGTTTAATGTTGAATTGTTGTGTTGTGTAGTTGTTGACGATTATCAGGAGGTTCAGAAACCGATCAACCGACTTTGATCCGGGAATCTGCTCATCAAGAGGTATGGGGAGAAGAACCTCATCACACCAAGATGGTGGTAGTGAGAATGGTTGTTTAAATTTATGTGTGGGTGAAACCCTTTAGTTTGGGTTCACTTTTATGTGTTAAGTCTTGTTAAGTTCTCTTGGAGAACAAGATTGTTATGATGTGTTTATGCTTGAGTATGTTGTAGTGTGCTTTAGCATAAGTTGATGATGATATGATTGATGAAAATCATTTTCATGTATGTTGAAAAACCTACTTTGATCACTAGGTCAAGTATGGACTTTTATTGTTGATTATGAGACCATAATGTGTGATGGACTTGGATGTTTGATTATGATGTAGTAATGTGTATTATGGTTATCATGATTGTGTAAGTATTGTGAGCCATATTTTGTTTGGTTGATGGAGTAAAACTTCACATTGATTCCTAGTTGGCTTTTAACCATGGCTTTGAGAAAAGGAAGAACATGAGTAGATCTTGATTAAGTCAAGTTTTGATGTAAAGAAAGTGTTTTCAATAACTTGTGTTTTTCAAAGAAAACCCTAAGTGTCTTTGAATGGAAATTAAAGCTCAAAGTGCTTTCACCAAAGTGAAACATATTTTATACCTTATCCTTAGTCCATATAGTTAATCAAGGGACTCAAAATGAGAAAAGAAGTGGTTTTATGAAGAGAATCAAAATGGTTCCCTAAGGTTGATGTCTTGTTTATGGCAACCATTTCGCTAAGCGAATTTTCTCTCGCTACGCGAAAACAGGGGAAAGCCTAAGTTGGGCATCACTGCCTCACTTTCGCTAAGCGAATTCATATTCGCTAAGCCAATCAAACGAGTTTCGCTACGCGAATTACGTCTCGCTGAGCGACCCAGAGAAGTCTCCAAAGGAGGTATAACCGCCTCCATTTCGCTAAGCGAAATTATTTTCGCTACGCGAATACAATACATTTCGCGTTTACAAAGAGGTTTAACCGTCTGAAATTGCGCTAAGCGAATTCATATTCGCTAAGCGAATCCAATGCATTTCGCTACGCGATTTGTGTCTCGCCGAGCGAACCAGAGGAGTTCCAAAAGAGGCATTCTTGTTTCAATTTCGCTAAGCGAATGAAATTTCGCTAAGCGAATTACATGTTCAGAAAATGCTAAAAAAATAGAGCAAGTAAGTGTTTCAAAGATTGTTTCAAATCAAATGAGTTTTCAATTGAGAAGTTGTTCTGGTTTACAAATGTTTTGGGTTTTGAGACAGTAGTTCGATGACGGACCGGTGATTCGGACCCCGCTCAGTCGTTCAATTGTTTCAGTCTTGTGATGACTCGATCCCGGAGGGATCACGAGATTTATCCGGTGGATAAAGGTTATGCTTTCAAAAGACACGTATAGTTCCTAAGGTAGAGAACCTTAGTAGACTTTGAGGTTTATCCGGGGGATAGACATTGCTTGATCGCATCTGCTTTGTGTAAGCATTGGCATTTCATTTGCATAGTTGTAAGGCCTTGAGCCTAGGAGTTGAGCTTACACCTTGATGCGGGTGCGAATCTTACGGTGACGATCTTCAATGGTCTTTTGGGAGGTATCAGGGTTGGAAGGGCTTACATGTGACCAGTTGGTAGCTCTTCTGTGTCGTGGCGAATCCGTGCAATACACTGATATCCTCTACTAGATGCCGTACTTTTCATGTTTGGTTGAGAGTGTTTCCGTAAAAGCCAGATACGTGCACGTTACGAATGTTGTAGCATCTTGCCCAAGGCTGGCGCGCACGGAACATGTCCTCCCATTCACTCTCTCCGAATGTTTTGTTAGCTCCATGGAGTAGGGGTCAGAGTAGTACCCAGTGACATTGACATTGAGTCATATACATTGCATTGCATTGCATGGCTATTGATGTTTACATTTACTGTTATACATCGTTGTACTGTTTAAGAATACCTTATTTTATGATGTTAACTGCTTAACATGATATTATGCTGTCAACTGCTTAATATGTTTGACATTGAGAATTCTTGTAAGCATGTTGGGTACGTGGTTACCCGGTGAGTCGTCCCGTTTTTACTATTGCTGTTTTGCTGTGTTGATGAACGGGGATCTCACCCATATCTGTATGTTTTCTGTTGGTACTTGCTGTTGCTGTTTGAACAGATGGACGTGATGATGGTTCAGTCCAGTAGTTCCTTTGAGCCAGAGGAGGACCTTCTTTTTGTGGTCTAGTTTTGTTGTCGGCCAGACTATGTCGTTTTTGTAGTACTTTTGGGAGCTACGACCTATGTCTGTATTTCTTATTGTATTAGTTATACATTAGACCTATGTCTGTATATAATAATGTTGACGTTTCCATTTCTGTTTCTGTTCTGTGGTATGTTCTAGAAATGCATGGCGAACCTAAGTTCGTTTATTAGTATTATGACCTTTCCATTGCATCTTGTGAAAAAAAAAAAAAAAAGAAAACCGTATTTTCCGCATTAAGAAATATTTTCGGCCCTATAAACGTTCGGGAATGTGGCACTCGGGAAAGGGTGTTGCATTGTTTGGTATCAGAGCTGGCCGAGTCTTTTTGGGGTTTGTAGGTTATGGTCCGTCTTGTTTGTGTTGTGTTCTCTGTGTGATTCTCTGTTGTTTGCTTTAGTTTTGTTGTGGTTCTTGTGTTTGATAGTTCTGGTTTTGAAGGTAGCAATGGCTGCTCAAAACCTGACTGCTGCTGTGAATGCCATACGGGACATGGCTGCTGCTATGGCTCAACGTGATGAACGAGCTGCTGGAGGTAGAGGACTAGATGAATTTCTTCGTCGGAATCCACCTCAATTCAAAGGTGAATTCAATCCTGAGTTGGCTGAACGCTGGATCCAAACGCTGGAGAAAATATTTGGAGCGATGAGATGTACTGAGAATGACAAGGTTGTTTATGCAACCTATATGCTGGTGGAGGATGCTGAATACTGGTGGGAAGGAGCCCGTCAGATGCTGGTGCATGACCAACAAGCTGTTGACTGGAATGCTTTTAAGGGAAAATTCCTGGAGAAGTATTTTCCTGCGAGTGCAAGGCACGAGAAAGAGATGGAGTTCCTCCAGCTGAGACAAGGGGGAATGACCGTAGCTGAATATGGGGCTAAATTTGAAAGTCTAGCAAAGTTCTCAAATTACTTTCTGGACAACCCAAGAGAGGAGTGGAAGTGCAGAAAATTCGAAGGAGGTCTAAGGATCGACTTGAAGAGAGCTGTAGTTCCATTGGAAATTTCTGTTTTTCCGAGGTTAATGGAAAAGTGTCGTTTGATCGAGAGTTTGGAGCCCAAGGACAAGCGGGTACTGAGTTCTGGACCGAGCAAGTTCCAGAGAGGAAGCGGTGGTCGAGACAACAAATCTCGATGGAAGCCGTATGCAAAGCAACAAGATCGACAACAACGTTCTGTTGGAGGAAGCAGTGGGAGTTTCAGTCAGTCTGGAAATGCCCCAAACAAGTGCATGAAGTGTGGGAAGAGCAATCACATCACCAGAGATTGTTCGATCAAAGGGATTATCTGCTTCAAGTGTGGGAAGCCGGGACACATCTCACGTGAATGCATGCAACCGAAGTTGGAACATTCTGTTAACAATGTCCAAGCTGCAAGGCCTAAGATGAAGGGCAGAGTCTACACTATGGGTGGTGCTGAAGCTTCTCAGAATGAAGACTTGATCCAAGGTCAGTGTGTCATGGGAGGTGAAACCTTAACTGTACTATTTGATTCAGGCGCAACGCATTCCTTTATTGCCTATGACTGTGTGAATCTGTTGGGATTACCTGTGTCTTCTTTACCTTTTGATTTGGTAATTTCTACGCCTACTGCAAAGCCTGTTGTAACTGCAAAAGTTTGTTTGAACTGTTCTATTTCTGTTAAAGGTAGAACATTTTTGATTGATTTGATCTGTTTGCCTCTCTCGCAAATGGATGTAATCTTAGGAATGGATTGGTTGTCTTCTAATCATATCCTGTTGGATTGTGCAAATAAAACCTTAGTTTTTCCTAGTTGTGAGAATTCTGGATTTTTGACTGCCAACCAAGTAAACGCTTCTTTGAGAGAAGGAGCTCAGGGATACATGTTACTATCTTCTTTGGAGGTCAAGAGCGAGCTAGTCTTAGAGCGCATACCTGTCGTGAATGAGTTTCCGGAAGTCTTTCCTGAAGACGTACCAGGTTTGCCGCCAGTTCGGGACATCGAGTTTGCAATTGATCTTGTGCCAGGAACAGGACCAGTGTCTATGGCACCGTATCGTATGGCACCTGCTGAGTTGGAAACGTTGAAGGAACAGTTGGTAGACTTATTGGGGAAACAGTTTGTTAGACCCAGTGTGTCACCGTGGGGAGCACCTGTGCTGTTGGTGAAAAAGAAAGATGGAACATCTCGCCTATGTGTGGATTATCGCCAGTTGAATAAAGTTACTATTAAGAACAAGTATCCACTTCCGAGGATAGATGACTTGATGGATCAGTTGAGGGGAGCGGCAGTTTTCTCCAAGATTGATTTGCGATCGGGTTATCACCAGATTCGTGTGAAGGCAGAAGATATACCGAAGACAGCGTTTCGAACACGCTATGGGCACTATGAGTATCTTGTGATGCCGTTTGGTGTGACGAATGCTCCAGCTATATTCATGGACTATATGAATAGGATCTTTCGTCCATACCTAGATCAGTTTGTCGTTGTCTTCATAGATGACATACTTATCTATTCACGAGACCAGGAAGAACATGCTGAACATCTTAGTGTGGTTCTTCAAGTTCTGAAAGAGAAACAACTGTATGCAAAACTGTCCAAGTGTGAGTTTTGGCTCGACGAAGTGCAATTTTTGGGTCATGTAATTTCAAGGGACGGAATTGCTGTAGATCCGTCGAAAGTCGAAGCAGTTCTTGAGTGGGAAAGACCAACCACAGTGACTGAGATACGCAGTTTTGTGGGTTTGGCTGGGTATTATCGGAGGTTCATTGAGGGATTCTCTAAGATTGTAGGACCTCTTACCCAATTGACAAGGAAGGACAAAGCGTTTGAATGGACTGAAGCCTGTGAGCAGAGTTTTCAAGAGTTGAAGAAGAGGCTAACTACGTCGCCAGTGTTGATATTGCCAGATCCAAGCGAATCTTTTGAAGTGTATTGTGATGCTTCATACCAAGGATTAGGATGTGTTCTGATGCAGAATCGGAAGGTAGTAGCGTATGCCTCGAGACAGTTGAAAGTGCACGAGAAGAACTACCCAACTCATGATCTAGAGTTAGCAGCGGTAGTCTTTGCGTTGAAGATTTGGAGGCACTACTTGTATGGTTCGACGTTTAATGTCTTCAGTGACCATAAGAGCTTGAAGTATCTGTTTGATCAGAAAGAACTCAACATGAGACAAAGACGGTGGCTGGAATTTTTGAAGGACTATGACTTCCAGTTGCAGTATCATCCGGGAAAAGCTAATGTGGTAGCGGATGCCCTGAGTAGAAGGGTGTTACATGTGTCTGCCATGATGGTTAAGGAACACGAGCTGTTGGAACAGTTCAGGGATATGCATCTGTCCGTGGTTAGTATGCCAGGAAGACTATGTGTAGGTATGGTTACAGTATCTTGTGATCTGATGGATCAGATTCGGGAGAAACAAGTATACGACCAGTATCTGGAGAAAGAGCGAAGGAATCTAAAGAAAGGGATGACGTCGGAATACAAAGAAGGAGCAGATGGAATCCTAAGACGAGGAGAACGGGTTTGTGTGCCAAACAACCCAGAGATAAGGAGGTTAATTCTGGACGAGGCTCATAGAAGCAAGTTGAGTATGCATCCAGGGTCAACCAAGATGTACCAAGACCTGAAGCGGTTGTTTTGGTGGCAAGGGATGAAAAGAGATGTAGCTGATTATGTGGCATCTTGCTTAGTGTGTCAGAAAGCAAAGGTTGAACATCAGAGGCCAGCTGGAATGTTACTTCCGTTGGATATCCCAGAGTGGAAATGGGACGGCATAGCAATGGATTTCGTGACGTGTTTGCCAAGGACACCTAAAGGATACGATTCCATTTGGGTTATAATTGATAGGCTTACGAAATCAGCTCATTTTCTACCGATTAATCTCAAGTATTCTATGGAAAAGCTTACTCAGATTTATATCAGTGAGATTGTGAGACTGCATGGAGTACCTTCAAGTATCATATCGGATAGAGATCCGCGTTTTACTTCGCGTTTTTGGCAAAGTTTGCATGAAGCTTTAGGAACAAAGTTACGATTAAGTTCGGCTTACCATCCTCAAACTGATGGACAATCGGAAAGGACGATTCAGTCTTTAGAGGATCTGTTGAGGGCGTGTGTGTTGGAACATGCCGGTAGTTGGGAGAATTTCCTACCGTTGATAGAGTTTACCTACAACAACAGTTATCATTCGAGTATAGGGATGGCACCCTACGAAGCTTTATATGGACGACGTTGCAGAACACCTTTGTGTTGGTACCAAGATGGAGAAAGTGCTTCATTAGGACCTGAACTAGTGCAACAAACGACCGAGAAGGTGAAACTGATTCAAGAAAAGATGAGGACGACTCAGAGCCGACAGAAGAGTTATGCGGATAAAAGACGTAGGCCACTTGAGTTCGAGGAAGGGAATCATGTGTTTTTGAGAGTCACTCCGATGACTGGGGTGGGCAGGGTCTTGAAGTCCAGAAAACTCACTCCAAAATTCATTGGACCTTATCAAATTCTTCGTCGGATAGGTCCAGTAGCTTACCAAATAGCTTTACCGCCTTTTCTATCCAACCTTCATAATGTTTTTCATGTTTCGCAATTGCGGAAGTATATTCCTGATCCCAGTCACGTCATAGAGTCTGATTCAGTACAGCTGAAGGATAACCTAACCTACGAGACATTGCCGGTTAAGATCGAGGACAGGAGGATAAAGAAACTGCGTGGGAAGGAGATAGCTTTGGTCAAAGTTATCTGGAACGAGACTACAGGTGATGCTACCTGGGAAAGAGAAGAGGACATGCAACAACAGTATCCGAGTTTGTTTTAAGAGGTACGTATAATTTCGAGGACGAAATTCTTTTAAGAGGGGTAGGAATGTAACGCCCCGATTTTCACGTTTTCTATTTCTTCAGTATTATAATGTTTGTATTTTATTCGAGGTCTTAGGAATGGAAATAAAATATTCCGAGACCATAGTCATGCTCGACGATATCGTAGGAAGCTACGATTAAGTTTTGAGTCGAAAACTCAAACGGAGTCCGGTCTGCGTTTTTACACTGACAGTATGATTTTACTGCTCAGAAGACCTCAGATGGACCCGTGAACGAGACAGTAAGTCTTAGAATTCGATTCTCTACGTTTTGGTTAAATTTCGTAAAAATTTCAGAAAAATAACTTCCTGACCTTCGTTCGGGCGGAATCCTCAATCGGGTGACGAACGGAGCCACATATGGATTTACCGGGACTCGCCAAAAGATAATCTTGATATCACATCATCCCAGGACACTGGGGAGAGTATGCCAGAGTCGTCATGACGTTCGGAAATATCTGGACGCAAAATGACCAAAATGCCCCTAACCTTAGTCTTTTACACTTTTACCATTATACCCTTTTGGCAAATGACCTTTTTACCCTTAAGTGAACTTTTAAGAGGCTGAACTCAGCCCCTCACTTCATCATTTTCGCACAGCCCCTCACACCATAGAGTTCCATAGTTGTTCTTGAGAGAAAACTCCATTTTCACCTAGAAAAGCTTGAGTTTTTGTTGGATTCACTTGATTTCTTGAGCAATCTTTCTTCATTTCAAGGTAAGATCACTTCTATGATCTCTTAGCTTCTTGAATCTTTCTTTATTTCAAGATCAATCTTCATTTTCATGAAAAGAATTTCTTAGATCCAAAACTTTGAAAATCCATAGGAAATTGTAGAAAAATCCTTTTGAGGTAAGACCAAGTTCTTTGAACTCACATCATCAATCTCTACCTAAACCTAAGAGCTTATGATTCAACTCTCATCATAGCTCAAAAAGCACTTTTGGCCGAACCCTCTTGGAAGATGATGAATAGTGTTTTCATCAAGTTTTGATTTTTAACACTTGATTTCATCCTTAGCTTTCCTAATGCTTTTGAATCCATGAAATGGAAACCAAAACCAATTCCTAACCTTTTTAACCTAGGGTGGCCGAAACCCTCTTTGTTGTAATAGTTGAGTTGGCTTTGATTGTTGTTTAATGTTGAATTGTTGTGTTGTGTAGTTGTTGACGATTATCAGGAGGTTCAGAAACCGATCAACCGACTTTGATCCGGGAATCTGCTCATCAAGAGGTATGGGGAGAAGAACCTCATCACACCAAGATGGTGGTAGTGAGAATGGTTGTTTAAATTTATGTGTGGGTGAAACCCTTTAGTTTGGGTTCACTTTTATGTGTTAAGTCTTGTTAAGTTCTCTTGGAGAACAAGATTGTTATGATGTGTTTATGCTTGAGTATGTTGTAGTGTGCTTTAGCATAAGTTGATGATGATATGATTGATGAAAATCATTTTCATGTATGTTGAAAAACCTACTTTGATCACTAGGTCAAGTATGGACTTTTATTGTTGATTATGAGACCATAATGTGTGATGGACTTGGATGTTTGATTATGATGTAGTAATGTGTATTATGGTTATCATGATTGTGTAAGTATTGTGAGCCATATTTTGTTTGGTTGATGGAGTAAAACTTCACATTGATTCCTAGTTGGCTTTTAACCATGGCTTTGAGAAAAGGAAGAACATGAGTAGATCTTGATTAAGTCAAGTTTTGATGTAAAGAAAGTGTTTTCAATAACTTGTGTTTTTCAAAGAAAACCCTAAGTGTCTTTGAATGGAAATTAAAGCTCAAAGTGCTTTCACCAAAGTGAAACATATTTTATACCTTATCCTTAGTCCATATAGTTAATCAAGGGACTCAAAATGAGAAAAGAAGTGGTTTCATGAAGAGAATCAAAATGGTTCCCTAAGGTTGATGTCTTGTTTATGGCAACCATTTCGCTAAGCGAATTTTCTCTCGCTACGCGAAAACAGGGGAAAGCCTAAGTTGGGCATCACTGCCTCACTTTCGCTAAGCGAATTCATATTCGCTAAGCCAATCAAACGAGTTTCGCTACGCGAATTACGTCTCGCTGAGCGACCCAGAGAAGTCTCCAAAGGAGGTATAACCGCCTCCATTTCGCTAAGCGAAATTATTTTCGCTACGCGAATACAATACATTTCGCGTTTACAAAGAGGTTTAACCGTCTGAAATTGCGCTAAGCGAATTCATATTCGCTAAGCGAATCCAATGCATTTCGCTACGCGATTTGTGTCTCGCCGAGCGAACCAGAGGAGTTCCAAAAGAGGCATTCTTGTTTCAATTTCGCTAAGCGAATGAAATTTCGCTAAGCGAATTACATGTTCAGAAAATGCTAAAAAAATAGAGCAAGTAAGTGTTTCAAAGATTGTTTCAAATCAAATGAGTTTTCAATTGAGAAGTTGTTCTGGTTTACAAATGTTTTGGGTTTTGAGACAGTAGTTCGATGACGGACCGGTGATTCGGACCCCGCTCAGTCGTTCAATTGTTTCAGTCTTGTGATGACTCGATCCCGGAGGGATCACGAGATTTATCCGGTGGATAAAGGTTATGCTTTCAAAAGACACGTATAGTTCCTAAGGTAGAGAACCTTAGTAGACTTTGAGGTTTATCCGGGGGATAGACATTGCTTGATCGCATCTGCTTTGTGTAAGCATTGGCATTTCATTTGCATAGTTGTAAGGCCTTGAGCCTAGGAGTTGAGCTTACACCTTGATGCGGGTGCGAATCTTACGGTGACGATCTTCAATGGTCTTTTGGGAGGTATCAGGGTTGGAAGGGCTTACATGTGACCAGTTGGTAGCTCTTCTGTGTCGTGGCGAATCCGTGCAATACACTGATATCCTCTACTAGATGCCGTACTTTTCATGTTTGGTTGAGAGTGTTTCCGTAAAAGCCAGATACGTGCACGTTACGAATGTTGTAGCATCTTGCCCAAGGCTGGCGCGCACGGAACATGTCCTCCCATTCACTCTCTCCGAATGTTTTGTTAGCTCCATGGAGTAGGGGTCAGAGTAGTACCCAGTGACATTGACATTGAGTCATATACATTGCATTGCATTGCATGGCTATTGATGTTTACATTTACTGTTATACATCGTTGTACTGTTTAAGAATACCTTATTTTATGATGTTAACTGCTTAACATGATATTATGCTGTCAACTGCTTAATATGTTTGACATTGAGAATTCTTGTAAGCATGTTAGGTACGTGGTTACCCGGTGAGTCGTCCCGTTTTTACTATTGCTGTTTTGCTGTGTTGATGAACGGGGATCTCACCCATATCTGTATGTTTTCTGTTGGTACTTGCTGTTGCTGTTTGAACAGATGGACGTGATGATGGTTCAGTCCAGTAGTTCCTTTGAGCCAGAGGAGGACCTTCTTTTTGTGGTCTAGTTTTGTTGTCGGCCAGACTATGTCGTTTTTGTAGTACTTTTGGGAGCTACGACCTATGTCTGTATTTCTTATTGTATTAGTTATACATTAGACCTATGTCTGTATATAATAATGTTGACGTTTCCATTTCTGTTTCTGTTCTGTGGTATGTTCTAGAAATGCATGGCGAACCTAAGTTCGTTTATTAGTATTATGACCTTTCCATTGCATCTTGTGAAAAGAAAAAAAAAAAGAAAACCGTATTTTCCGCATTAAGAAATATTTTCGGCCCTATAAACGTTCGGGAATGTGGCACTCGGGAAAGGGTGTTGCAAGAGGAGCTTGAGCCCGGTCATTTGCGGGAACCCCCTCAAGCGCCAAGCTATTTGTAGCGAAGGGACTTTCATAGCTGATATTCTCAGGTGTTGGATATCTTTGAGTCTTTATCTTATTGGGATGACGGATATTCTCGAGTGTTTTTAAGAACTGGCTTCAGGGTTATTTAGAGTCGGTTATGTGATTTAGGAGGGAGCTTGATGTAACACCACGATTTTTCGTGCGTTCTAAGGATGATAAACTCAATTAATGAGTTTATATTTTTATCTGTGTTTTAGAAAATGATTTTGGGAAAACTAAAATCATAGTCTTGTTTCATAAAATCGTAGGATCCTTCGGTTAAGTTTTGGGCCGAAAACTCAAACAAAAACCAATCTACGTTTTTCAGATAATAGTGTTTTCTACTATCACGACCTAATCTGGACTAACGAACGAAACCATTAGTCTTAGAATATATTCCTCTATCTTTTTCCTAAAATGTGTCCTGACGTCCAAAATATAAATAATATTTTATATTCGGGCCGATAATCGATCGAGGAGACGATTCGAGCTGTCTTAGGGTTTTTCGAGACCCACGATCAGATGTTTTTCATGTCAAAATTGTATCAAGTTATTTGAGGAAATCATATCAGTGTCGGGATGATTCCAAATATCGGGATGTGAATTGACCAAATTGCCCTTGGTTAATTTTTATTACAAACTTACCTTTCCTATTATTAAACTAATAAACCCATAAATATCTAACTTTTTCACCCTTATCTCTTCATCCCCTTCGGCAGCCCCCTCCCCCAAATTACCTCATCTTCTTCTTCCTCTAATTTCTCATTTTCTCTCCATTAGAACTCTTTTGAAGCTTAAGTTTTGAGCTTTTCTTGAAGCAACCTTCACCAATCTTGGAGGAAAGCTTCATAGGAGGTAGTAGTTCAACTCTATCTCTCTCAATCCCTCCTTTCTCTCCTCATATTTTTCATGATCAAGGATGTTAGGGTTTTGTCCCTAAAATCTTTGAAAATCCATGAAAAATTGTAGGAAAATCGTATCTGTACCAAACCAATTTCTATGGCCTAGGTTCATGACATACTTATATGATCCAAGAGCTTAGAGCCAAGAAATCCCTCTAGCTATATTTTCTAGGTAGGGGCCGAAACCCCCCTATGGGTGTAGGGTAGGGTTTTGGTTGGTTTTTGATGATCTGATCTGATATCTAGGGCTGTCACACTTAGTTAGGGTGTTATCCAGAAAATGAGAAATTTTGGAGCTCCCTAGCTATTTTTAGTGTAATAGGGCCGAACCCTAGGGGTGGTGCATTAGGAGAAACCTTTGTTTTGTAAGTTAATGCCGATATGTTTTACGTGTATGTAGTGATCGGCAACGTGCTGGGGCGGTGAACAAGTTGATCAGGTATTCGAAGTTTTAGCTGGAAGCTACAAGAGTTAAGGGGATAAACCTGAGGAATTCCATTTCCGACAGCTATGTGCTGCATCGGTGTTTGTATTGTATTTAAATAGTTTATATCTGATGTTAGTTGATTTCTTGATTGACTGCTGTTGATTGGAATATGCATTGATGTGCTGATGTATTGATGTAACTGCTGATATAGTTAAATGCATGTTATACTTGCTGAATGGTTATATGGATATATAGTGTGCCCTGCTGTGGGATTTAGACATTAGAGGACCTAATTTCGATTAGGATTCGGCATCGTGTAACTTAAAAGCTTTAAAAGTCTGAAATGTGTTTTGACAAGAAGAAGTGAAGTTTAAAAGCAAATAGGACATTAGAAACCTTCAATATGTCTTAATTTGGTAAATTAACCCTTTTGAGAAATGTGGTTTCCAAAGTCATACTGAGTTCATTCAAGAAAATGAGTTTGTGCAAGTTTTGTTTTAAGTTCGTATTTTACCGAAAAACAACGAAAGGAAAAAAAAAAAAAAGAAATGGTCTCTGGACCAAGTTTTGTTTTATGGAAAACCGATCCCGATGACTTTATGTAAGTATCGGAGATTTGGGTTTTTGGCTTTCAAGTTTTCAAGGAAAGTGGTTTTAAGGCTTAGAAACTAGAAACTGAGACGTCGGGGTTCTAGGGTTCTGCAGAACACGTGGATCAAGGATCCGTGTTAGTTATGGTCCTGTCGGCTTAGGGACGATCTTTGTGGTCCTGTAAGCTTGAGGATGTTTTTATGATCTTGAATCCGGCATCCTTGATTGGTGCATCGGTTAGGGATGTTGGGATTTGAGTTGTTTGGACTAAGTGTCCTCTTTTAAAAAAAAATGTGTTTTGAGGCTTAAAGAGTCTAAGACATTTTGGTGGTTGTTAGCATTGATGCTACAACGAGGAAATATTGATGCGACAAAGATCATTATCGGGAACTAGATAGTTTCTCATGCATTTTGTGTGTTGGGCAGACGTGCCGTGAAATGGGGGACCTTGATAGGCAAGGAGAACCTGATATGACTTAATGTCATTATGTAACATTGTGCCTTGATGGACAATGATGTCATACGTGCTGTGTGTTCGTATTGTGCCCAGTGGAGAGGACAATATAGTATGACTTATACATCGTGAGTACCACTGACATGCGCGTCCATGCATTATTTCCTGGAACGTTACGTTCTCACGTTTGGCCGAATGTTGATTCTGGCGTTTGTTATTGTATCCTGCGGGGCAATAACGTTGAGTCTGATCAACTCGTATTTATGGTGTTGGGATTTCCGGAAATCTAGTTTGAATATTAGTTAAGATATATGGAAGTGCCATGTATACGTTTAGGAGATAACGTTGATTGTGGGGTACGAAGCCCTTGTGTATTTACCGCCATTTGTACTTGATGATATATGCCATGTTATATGATGATTTGAGTGAGTTACAGTATATGAGTCTGTTGTGTGGATTGGGCATATAGTTGTTGTTTATGGATTCATATATTGGTTTCTCACCCTTGCATGTTTTTGGACGGGTTGTCCATTGGTATATATATTGTATCGTGTTTACAGATGGAGCCGACATCAGATCACCTAGCGCACTCGGGGATGCGCGTCCTAGCATTTGATCGAAGGACGGACCCAGCCGCGTGGGTTATCCACCCAGGGGTGGAAAGTGCGGCGTACACTGGACCAGTTTGCACCGTAAGCGGGACGACTGAGACGGGACCGCGGAAGAGTACTAGGACAGTGGAGACCATCCAAGTGCCTCTCCCTCCCATCGGGTTGATGCTGCAGGCCCTTATGGAGCAGGGTGTGATCGAGTCGGTCGCCCCCGCTGTATAGTCCCCACAGCAACAGCTACCCCAGACGCCTCCCCCGCCTTTTGTCTTGGTAGCGGGCGAGCATGTCGTGGAGGATGTGGGGGAAGAGGAGGAGGACGAAGACCCTGAGGAGGATCCTCAGGAGGACCCGGAGGATCATCTTTCGGATGCTTCCGATCCCCATCCACAGGGGAACGGGAACGTAGGTTCCCAGAGTTCTTCCCCTGGTTCCAGCATTGGACCTCCCTCTGGGGGATTGTCCAATGGCTTCCATTAGTCGGACCAGCTTAGGTGTAGACCTTATTTTGAGGCAACGGTTTTTGGGTAGTCTGTTAACGGCTACTGATGGCCATAGGTTTTAGAGATATGGTTCCAGACTGTCGCTGCCTAGTTTTATAGCTTTTTAGAAGTTTAGTAATCATTCGTTCTTTTGTAAAAGGGACTTGTTGTCCATCATATATATATATATATACCTTGTTATTATGTATGTGAGCTTTTCTATTCTGTCTTGAGTGGTGAGTGGTGGTTCTATAAGTATTAATGAGAAAAAAAAAATTTTATCACGATTTCCAGAATCTGCTTCTACAAAGGATGTATTTTCCGAAAGTAAAACCAGCGAAATTTTATCGTTTCTTTGAGTGTGTTGAGTTACGAAAGTGGCACGGGTTTTGAGGGTGTCACATTAGTGGTATCAGAGCTGGTTGAGTCTTTCGGGAATCCTTGGGGAATAGGTCTATTGTGTTTGCTGTTGTGTGATCTCTGTATTCGCGAGGCGAAAGTAATTTCGCGTCGCGAGCCCGAGAAGTTTCTTAGGGCATGTTCTCTGGATCGCGTAGCGAACCGAAATTCGCGTCGCGAGCCAGAGAAATGGTGCTCTGTTTCTCAGGTATGTCCTCTGCGTCGCGTGGCGAATTGAGTTCGCGTCGCGAGACAGAGGAGTGGAGTTGCATGGTCTCTGATTCGCGAAGCGAAATGTATTTCGCGTCGTGAGGCAGAGAAGTTTCCCAGATATGTTCTCTGCATCGCGTGGCGAATGGGATTCGCGTCGCGAGGCAGAGGAGTAGTGTTTCCCTCTTGGGCAGGTCCCCTGCATCGCGTAGCGAACTGGATTTCGCGTCGCGAAGCAGAGGGCATGTTTTCGTATCGCGAGGGGAATGAACTTTCGCGTCGCGAGGCCGATAGTGATGTAGGCTTCCTGGATCGCGAGGCGAAGGAGAGTTCGCGTCGCGAGTCCGAGGAGCTGTTCCTTGTCTCTCAAGCAGACTCTCTGGCTCGCGTAGCGAATTTGTTTCGCCTGGCGAAACCGAGGGTTGGGATGTTACTACTCTTCTTTTTATTTCCTTCTTGGAAATGTTGCATGTTCATAACTGCTTATTTGCTTTATTTTCTGGTTGCCATTTGACTGAATTTGGGCCTTGTAGGTCAGATATGGAACTAGAATTTGGAGCAGAAGCAGGACGTGGACGTGGACGTGGACGTGGACGTGGCCGTGGACGTGGTCGCGGTCGGGGAACTGGTGTCCAAGCTGAGGATGTTGCTGGAGCAACTGGAATGGATTTTGCTGCTCAGGCAATGGCTAATATGGCTGCGGCTATTGCTGTCCAAACTGCAACCATGAACGCCCACAATGCTCAGGAGCAACTCCGTGCTGACCAGGCCGCTGAGGGTCGAAGCTTGACTACTTTCAGGCGTCAGAATCCGCCACAATTTTCTGGTGACGTGGATCCTGAGAAAGCTAATCTCTGGATTCATGAAATTGAGAAAATTTTTGAGTTGATACGTAGTCCAGAAGAAGTGAAGGTGCCATATGCCACATTCCTACTGATAGGAGATGCGGAATATTGGTGGAAAGGAACAAAGCAACTACTGGAGGCAAATCACGAGGTGATTTCGTGGACGCTGTTTAAGGATCGCTTTTTGGGAAAGTATTTCCCTCAGAGTGCAAGAGCAGAGAAGGAGCAGGAGTTCTTGCGACTACAACAGAGAGATATGTCAGTCGGAGAATATGCAGCTAAGTTTGAATCGCTGGCCAAGTACTTCCGTTTCTTCCAGAATAATCCCGAGGAAGAATGGAAATGCGAAGCTTTTGAGAGAGGACTGCAGTATGAGATAAAAGAGTCGGTCCTGCCACAAGGAATTAGAAATTTTCAAGCACTCGTTGAGAAAAGCAGGCAAATAGAACTGATGAAGCGTGGGAGAGACAACAGAGGAAACGTCGGAGGACCTTTCCGATTCAAGGGTCAATCTCAGGACCAGAGAGGGAAACAGATTCAAAAGAAACCATATTCTCAACCACCTGGGAACTTTCAGAAACCACCTTATCGACCTGTTGCTCGTGCATCGGGCAGTGGAGGTCAAGGAGGGCAAACCCAAGGGAGGAAGTGTTTCAAGTGCGGGGATTCATCGCATCTGGCAAACAACTGTACCGTGAGGAATGACCATTGCTACCGTTGTGGACAACCAGGTCATTTTGCCAAGGATTGTAGAGCACAGAATCCAGTCCAAACTGCGGACAGAAGTGGTGGAGCCAAACGACCGACGGCTAGGGGAAGAGTTTATACCCTGAGTGGTGCTGAGGCTTCGAACTCCGAAGATCTGATACAGGGTGTGTGTGACATAGACGGTAATCTCTTATTAGTGCTCTTTGATTCAGGTGCAACCCATTCATTCATTTCTATGGATTGTGTGAAACGTTTAGAGTTATCTGTTTCTTCCTTGTCATTTGATTTAATTGTTTCTACACCAACTGCTGAACATGTTGTTGTGAATTCTGTATGTCTAAACTGTCCTATTGTTATCCAGGATAGACATTTTCTTGTTGACTTAATATGTTTACCTTTAATACAATTAGATGTAATTTTGGGCATGGATTGGTTATCTTCCAACCAGATCCTATTAGATTGTGCACATAAAACCCTAGTTTTTCCTAGTACTGAGATTTCTGGATTTTTAACCGCCAACCACGTTAGAACTTCTTCGAAAGAAGGAGATCCGAAATACGTGCTTTTGTCCAACTTAGAAGGCGAGGGGAAGATCGAGCTGAGTCAGATGCATGTTGTGAGAGACTTTCCCGAGGTGTTTCCAGAGGATGTTCCAGGTTTGCCACCTGTGAGGGACATAGAATTCTCCATCGATCTGGTCCCAGGAACCGGACCGATATCGATAGCTGCATATCGAATGTCACCTACTGAGCTTGTTGAGTTGAAGACACAAGTCGAGGACTTGTTATCAAAGCAGTTCATCAGACCAAGTGTTTCGCCATGGGGAGCGCCGGTTCTCTTAGTGAGAAAGAAGGACGGAGGTTCGAGACTTTGTGTGGACTATCGTCAGCTGAACAAGGTTACGATCAAGAACAAGTATCCGTTGCCTAGGATTGATGACTTGATGGATCAACTGCGAGGAGCCGCTGTTTTCTCAAAGATCGACTTAAGGTCAGGATACCACCAGATTCGAGTGAAAACGGAGGATATACCAAAGACCGCTTTTAGAACTCGTTACGGACATTACGAGTATCTCGTGATGCCTTTTGGAGTGACGAACGCACCTGCTGTTTTCATGGACTACATGAATCGGATTTTTCGTCCGTTTCTTGATAAGTTTGTTGTAGTGTTCATAGACGATATTCTGGTTTATTCTAAGAATCGTGAAGAACACGAGGAGCATTTACGGCAAGTTCTTCATGTTTTACGGGAAAAGATGTTGTATGCGAAACTCTCTAAGTGTGAGTTTTGGCTTGAAGAAGTCGGATTTTTGGGTCATGTTATCACAAAACAAGGAATTTCTGTGGACCCTGCTAAAGTAGAAGCCGTACTTTCTTGGGAAAAACCAAAGACTATAACCGAGATAAGAAGTTTTGTTGGATTAGCCGGTTACTACCGAAGGTTTATTGAAGGATTCTCTAAGATTGTATCACCATTGACTCAATTGACGAGGAAAGATCAACCTTTTGTTTGGACTGATCAGTGTGAAGAAAGTTTCCAAAAGATTAAGGAACTTCTGACTACTTCACCAGTGTTGATACTCCCAGTACCGAGTGAACCTTATGAAGTATATTGTGATGCTTCACATCAAGGTCTATGTTGTGTGCTAATGCAACACCGCAAGGTGGTGGCTTATGCATCACAACAGTTAAAGATTCATGAAAAGAATTATCCCACTCATGACCTAGAATTAGCTGCAGTGGTTTTTGCACTAAAAATATGGAGACACCATCTGTATGGTGCAAAGTTCGATGTCTTCAGTGATCACAAGAGTTTGAAATATCTGTTCGACCAGAAGGAGCTCAATATGAGACAAAGATGATGGATGGAGTTTTTAAAGGATTACGACTTCACGTTGCAATACCATCCAGGGAAGGCGAACGTCGTGGCAGATGCTTTGAGCCGGAAAGCCGTTCATATTTCAACCATGATGGTGAGAGAATTGAAACTGATTGAAGAGTTCCGTGATCTAAATTTGGGGTTAGAGATAAGTCCCAAGAAACTAAGCTTTGGAATGCTTAAGATCTCTAATGGCTTGATAGAAGAGATACGTGAGCAACAAGCTACTGATGAATCTCTTCAAGAGAAAAAGGTGTTGGTGGAACAAGGGAAAGCTAGTGAGTTTAGTTTGGGAGCAGATGGAATTTTAAAGTGTAATGGACGGGTTTGTATACCCAATAATCCTGAGATGAGAAAGATGATTCTAGAAGAATCTCACAAGAGTGGATTAAGTATTCATCCTGGTGCAACCAAGATGTATCAGGACATGAAACAAAGATTTTGGTGGCCAGGCATGAAGAAACAAGTTGCAGAATACGTTGCATCGTGTCTAACTTGTCAGAAAGCCAAAGTAGAACATCAGAGACCTGGAGGGATGCTGCAATCCCTAGATGTACCGGAATGGAAATGGGAGAGTATCTCTATGGATTTCGTAGTGAGTTTACCCCGAACACCAAGGAACTTTGATTCGATTTGGGTAATCGTGGATAGGTTGACGAAATCGGCACATTTCTTACCTGTCAAGACAAACTACACAGTAGCAAAATTGACTGAGGTGTACATAAGAGAAGTAATTAGATTGCACGGAATACCCTCAAGTATTGTTTCGGACCGAGATCCGAAGTTTACATCGCGTTTTTGGGAAAGCTTACACCAAGCTTTGGGAACTAAGTTACGCCTAAGTTCAGCATACCATCCTCAGACGGATGGACAAACAGAACGAACGATTCAATCGTTAGAAGATTTACTAAGGGCTTGTGTGTTGGATAATCGAGGAAGTTGAGATGAACTGTTACCTCTGATTGAATTCACGTATAATAACAGTTATCACTCAAGCATAGGGATGGCACCCTATGAGGCTCTATATGGGAGGAAGTGTCAAACTCCTCTTTGTTGGTATCATGATGGAGAGAGTACAATTTTAGGACCCGAGGTTGTGCAAGAGACGACTGATAAAGTCAAACAGATTCGGGAAAGAATGAAGACATCTCAGAGCAGACAGAAGAGTTATTCAGATAAGCGAAGACGACCTCTCGAATTTCAAGAAGGCGATCATGTGTTTCTGAGAGTCAATCCAACAACTGGGGTAGGTCGGTTAATGAAATCCAGAAAACTCACTCCTAAATTCATTGGACCATACCAAATTCTTCGGCGTATTGGTCCAGTAGCGTATCAAATTGCTTTACCTCCTTTTCTTTCAAATTTACATAATGTCTTTCATGTTTCACAATTGAGGAAGTATATTCCTGATCCATCTCATGTAATTGAACCTGATCGAGTACCTTTGAAAGAGAATCTGTCTTATGAGACCGCACCTGTAAGGATTGAGGACAAGAGAGTCAGACAACTGAGGGGAAAACAAATCCCTTTAGTCAAGGTTATTTGGGATGATACAACTGGAGAAGCAACTTGGGAAACTGAGGACACGATCAGAGAGAAATATCCTTATCTGTTCACAGGTATGTAATTTCGAGGACGAAATTATTTTAAGGGGGATAGTAATGTAACACCCCAATTTTTCGTGCTTTCTAAGGATGATAAACTCAATTAATGAGTTTATATTTTTATCTGTGTTTTAGAAAATGATTTTGGGAAAACTAAAATCATAGTCTTGTTTCATAAAATCGTAGGATCCTTCGGTTAAGTTTGGGCCGAAAACTCAAACAAAAACCAATCTACGTTTTTCAGATGATAGTGTTTTCTACTATCACGACCTAATCTGGACTAACGAACGAAACCATTAGTCTTAGAATATATTCCTCTATCTTTTTCCTAAAATGTGTCCTGACGTTCAAAATATAAATAATATTTTATATTCGGGCCGATAATCGATCGAGGAGACGATTCGAGCTGTCTTAGGGTTTTTCGAGACCCACGATCAGATGTTTTTCATGTCAAAATTGTATCAAGTTATTTGAGGAAATCATATCAGTGTCGGGATGATTCCAAATATCGGGATGTGAATTGACCAAATTGCCCTTGGTTAATTTTTATTACAAACTTACCTTTCCTATTATTAAACTAATAAACCCATAAATATCTAACTTTTTCACCCTTATCTCTTCATCCCCTTCGGCAGCCCCCTCCCCCAAATTACCTCATCTTCTTCTTCCTCTAATTTCTCATTTTCTCTCCATTAGAACTCTTTTGAAGCTTAAGTTTTGAGCTTTTCTTGAAGCAACCTTCACCAATCTTGGAGGAAAGCTTCATAGGAGGTAGTAGTTCAACTCTATCTCTCTCAATCTCTCCTTTCTCTCCTCATATTTTTCATGATCAAGGATGTTAGGGTTTTGTCCCTAAAATCTTTGAAAATCCATGAAAAATTGTAGGAAAATCGTATCTGTACCAAACCAATTTCTATGGCCTAGGTTCATGACATACTTGTATGATCCAAGAGCTTAGAGCCAAGAAATCCCTCTAGCTATATTTTCTAGGTAGGGGCCGAAACCCCCCTATGGGTGTAGGGTATGGTTTTGGTTGGTTTTTGATGATCTGATCTGATATCTAGGGCTGTCACACTTAGTTAGGGTGTTATCCAGAAAATGAGAAATTTTGGAGCTCCCTAGCTATTTTTAGTGTAATAGGGCCGAACCCTAGGGGTGGTGCATTAGGAGAAACCTTTGTTTTGTAAGTTAATGCCGATATGTTTTACGTGTATGTAGTGATCGGCAACGTGCTGGGGCGGTGAACAAGTTGATCAGGTATTCGAAGTTTTAGCTGGAAGCTACAAGAGGTAAGGGGATAAACCTGAGGAATTCCATTTCCGACAGCTATGTGCTGCATCGGTGTTTGTATTGTATTTAAATAGTTTATATCTGATGTTAGTTGATTTCTTGATTGACTGCTGTTGATTGGAATATGCATTGATGTCCTGATGTATTGATGTAACTGCTGATATAGTTGAATGCATGTTATACTTGCTGAATGGTTATATGGATATATAGTGTGCCCTGCTGTGGGATTTAGACATTAGAGGACCTAATTTCGATTAGGATCCGGCATCGTGTAACTTAAAAGCTTTAAAAGTCTGAAATGTGTTTTGATAAGAAGAAGTGAAGTTTAAAAGCAAATAGGACATTAGAAACCTTCAATATGTCTTAATTTGGTAAATTAACCCTTTTGAGAAATGTGGTTTCCAAAGTCATACTGAGTTCATTCCAGAAAATGAGTTTGTGCAAGTTTTGTTTTAAGTTCGTATTTTACCGAAAAACAACGAAAGGAAAAAAAAAAAAAAAGAAATGGTCTCTGGACCAAGTTTTGTTTTATGGAAAACCGATCCCGATGACTTTATGTAAGTATCGGAGATTTGGGTTTTTGGCTTTCAAGTTTTCAAGGAAAGTGGTTTTAAGGCTTAGAAACTAGGAACCGAGACGTCGGGGTTCTAGGGTTCTGCAGAACACGTGGATCAAGGATCCGTGTTAGTTATGGTCCTGTCGGCTTAGGGACGATCTTTGCCACGATGGTACGAGAGCTCGAGTTGTTAGAGCAATTTAGGGATTTGAATCTAGATGTGGAAATCGTCAAGGATAAGATGAATCTAGGGATTATAGAGGTAACTAGCGATTTCCTGAACCTGCTTTGGAGAAGACAAGCTGAGGATGAATACCTTAAGGAAGTTAATCGGTTGATCGAGGAGGGTGAAACATCAGAGTTTAGGAGAGGTACGGATGGCCTCATCAGGTTTGGTGACCGAGTTTGTCTGCCTGCGGATAGCGAAGTTAAGAATATGATCTTGGAAGAAGCACACAAGAGCAAGTTGAGCTTTCATTCAGGGGCTACTAAGATGTACCAAGATCTGAAGAAGCTGTTCTGGTGGCCGGGGATGAAGAAAGATGTGGCGGCTTATGTCCGATCCTGCTTGGTGTGTCAAAAGGCGAAGGTTGAACACCAAAAGCCAGCGGGATTATTGCAATCACTAGATGTTCTGGAGTGGAAGTGGGATAGCATTGCAATGGACTTTGTTTCTGGGTTACCAAGGACTCAGAAGAGGTGTGACGCGATTTGGGTCATCATAAATAGATTGACGAAATTTGCTCATTTCCTACCTATCAACCAGAACTACTCTCTGGAAAGATTGACTCAGATCTACATCAGGGAAGTAATGAAGCTACATGGTGTCCCTTCAAGTATTATCTCAGACCGAGATCCGAGGTTTACTTCTAGGTTTTGGAGGAGTCTGAACGAAGCGTTGGGAACTAAGTTAAGGTTGTGTTCGGCTTATCATCCGCAAATGGATGGTCAGTCAGAGCGGACGATTCAATCGCTGGAAGATCTGCTAAGAGCCTGTGTGTTGGAACACATGGGGAGTTGGGACGAATTTCATCCTTTGATTGAATTTACCTACAACAATGGTTACCACTCAAGTATCGGGATGGCGCCGTATGAAGCTTTATACGGGAGGAAGTGCAGGACTCCCTCTCCGGAATCGAACCCTAATTCTCACGTCCCATCGTCGCGCTTGTGATCGCGTGGAAGTTTGTGCTACAGCTATTCAGGTGGGGAGAAAGAGTTACACACTTCAGGGAGGCAAGCATAGACTATATAGTTCTGTCGTATGTTTCATGTGTGTAGGGGAACCCTAAACCCTACGTGAGGTTGAGCCCTGACGAAGTATCTAAACCCTAGGTTTAGTCTACTTCGGGCTAGCACCGCTATGTTGTTACCCTAGGTTAGCAGATTTATGTTGACTGACATGATGTATGTATGGCTGTTTTGTGAGTATCTGCTTATCTGCTGACTGTGGCATGTAGTATATCTGCATGATATGATGGCATGTTGTTGTATGAGATATTTACTGCTGCACTTAACATGCTGATATTGATGAATTGCTGTATGTATCTCAAAATGCATGTATGCATGAGAATCGGAGGTTTAGTCTGATTAGGGCTTTGACCCCGTGGTGGACGTTTGAGCTGATAGTTGAGATTGAGGTTATAGTTGGAGCCGGAAGCTCGTAAGTTATGACGGGAGCTTGGAGCTTATACGGTACAGTGGGAGCTTGGAGCTCGTATGGTTACAGTTGGAGCTTGGAGCTCATATGGTACAGTTGGAGCTTGGAGCTCGTGTTGTTGAGAGCAAAGTTGCATGTGTCGTTATATCAGCTCAAGGAAGATGGATGACATGCATAGCATATGCATATGATGCCAAGTGGGGAGCCGTATGCCGTGAGGTATACGAGGTTGGTGCACCGAGTGCGGGTGCGGAAAACGGAAGGGAAGGTCTGTGTGACCTCGGGGATATACTGGACACAGGTGTACCCACAAGAGGCCGATGGGTATCTCCTATCGTGTCGTGGCGGTCCTGGGCACGTCCTACTATCCCGACTGGACCCTGAGTCTTCCCAGTTGCCGGTGGATCTTTCGAGGAGGCCCAGGTAGCCCTCTTTGTTTGGGACAGTTGAGCGGTGATGGATTCTTATGGGTCACGACGATGGGAACGGATTATCGGAACGAACCAACTTGTGGTCCGTTGAGCGGACGAGATGTTGCCCTTAGTAGGGTGTTTAATACCGGCCGGCATGCATAGAAAGAGTACGTGTCACATCTAGCTAGGGAACGATCGTGGTGTCGAGATATCGAGGGATGGTTGTGTTTGCTATATATGCTGCATTGCATCATCCCCATATTTGATGAGCAGTATATCTTATCTCCATGTCTTTTCTTTGTGTATGTATGATCGTGCTACGAGCAGACGACGAGCCAACAGAGCCACAGGATGGACCCGAGGCGTCACCCGTTTATCACCGGAGCACCGCGGATGCCGGTGCTGGGAGATATTGAGATTGTGTACCACGACAAGAGGGGATGGCAGGTGGACCCCTCGACCTTTTTGGTAGCATACACAGGACCAGTTAGGTTGATCTTTAGGAGAGGTACTCCATCGTATGCAGACATCATCGAACCCTACCATGTTTACCAGTTTCTTCCTTTCCCACGGATGTGGCGACCACCGAGCCAAAGAGAGCAGGATTACAGATGGGTGGCACCACAGACTTCAGCAGTATCCAGCAGGAGGGGCTTCATGTACAGAGGCCAGAGGAGACGTTCAGATCAGTACCTGAGGGCGGCACTGAGGCACCGTATAGTAGTGTCGAGTTCCTCCTCCGAGTATGAGCCTACACGGGTTTTTAGGTGTACCCACGGAGAGGCACTAGTGGAAAATAGACTTTTCACGTCAGGCTTTTAACATCTGTTAAAGAAAAATAGATGTTAAAAATAGACGCGGTGGCAAACTTGTAAATAAATAGCGTATGAAGTACACTTTTAACATCGATTATAAGTAACCTGATGTTAAAATGTACTTTTATCATCGGTTTCTGGTACAACCGATGTTAAACGTTTCTTCCCTCCACTCCATATTTACTGGTGCTAACTTTTTAACATCGGTTCTTAGTGAAATGATGTTAAAAGTCAATTTTTAATATCGGTTTTGTAATTTTAACATCGATTTTTCTAACAACCGATGTTAAAAGTTATTAAAATGTATAACGTTAACTTTCTCAAACCTTCTCTGTCTCGCGCCCTACATTTCAACGTTACAGTGTTCTCAGTCCCGCGACCTACTTTTCTCTTCTCTTCACTGACCTCCTTCTCCTCTGTTCGTGAGCCACCGTAGAACCACCACCATAACTTCGTCTTCGCAAAGGTACGTAACTCTCTCTTCCCTATTTTTATTTGCTAAAACCCTCATTTTCTAAATACAATTTTTGCTAATATTTGCTCGGAACCATTTACAATTGAACCATCGCAACTGAACGACCCCAACTCCCTCTCTTCTACAACTGACCACCGCAATTGAACCGCCCCAACTCCCCTTCTACTTGGTAATCCTTCTCTGTTAGTTAGTGTTTAACATTGTCTCTGTTTTAATGATTTGAATATTTTATGAAATAATGAAATGCATTTTGAGTTTTTTTAAAACTTTAAACACTTTGATCTTACATATTGAGCATAGACTTTTAGGCTTTGCTTATAATCTCAATAGTCAAGGGTTTGGGTTCTTTTAAAAAGTTAGGTCATTTGGATTGGTTTGATCAATAGTCGAGGGGTTTAAATTCTATTATAGGACTTAAGGTTTAGGCCTATAATTTCAAATACTGCTCTTGGAGAGTCTCTCCTCTTGTGCTCATATTGTATAAATATGTGTATGTCTACAAAACGTGGATATGGACCGTAGTTGGATGGTTAGTAAATGCACAAGTGATGAGTATCGGAAGGGAGTGGAAGAGTTTCCAGAATTTGCTCAAAGAAATCTTCCTGATAGTAATGGAAGATTTAATTGTCGTTGTGTTAGATGTTTGAATATGAGGAAATGTGAAGTTAAGCAAATACGTGATCATCTTATTTGTGAAGGGATTTGCAAGAGTTTTACAAGATGGATATGGCATGGTGATGACTTGTTAAACATGCCAAGTGTGTCCCAAAGTGAAGAAGTTGATGTAGATATGGAGGACGATTGACTAGAGGACATGATCCGTGATATTGGACAAGAGTCATTTCCGCGAGCACGTGTGTATGATACTTTATGCAGTGATGCGGATACGCCTTTGTATCTGGGGTGCACTACTTATACAAGGTTGTCGGCGGTCTTAAAATTGTTCAGTGTGAAGGCGAGAAATGGGTGGGGTGATAAAAGCTTCACCGAATTGCTTGAGTTGTTGAACAACATGCTTCCAGAAGCCAACACACTGCCAGATCGTAACTATGAGGCGAAGAAGGTACTCTATCCGATGGGTATGGAGTATAAGAAGATACATGCATGTCCTAATGATTGCATACTATACAGGGGTGTGTATGAAGGGATGCACGACTGCTCCAAGTGTGGGGTATCGCGGTACAAAGTGAAGGATGATGATTCTAGTTGTGATGTGATCACAAAGGGTCCTCTTGCAAAGGTGTTGTGGTATCTTCCAATAATTCCAAGGTTCAAGCGATTGTTCGCTAATGTAAATGACGCAAAGATCATTAGATGGCATGCAGATGAGAGGAAACGTGACGGAATGCTTCGCCATCCAGCTGATTCTGTGCAATGGGAGAGAATTGATAGTTTGTTTCCAAATTTCGGAAATGAGCCAAGAAACCTTAGGCTTGGACTTGCTACGGATGGAATGAATCCGTACGGTACCTCAAGTAGTATCTATAGTTCATGGCCTGTTCTCCTCGTAATTTACAATCTACTTCCTTGGTTGTGCATGAAGCACAAATACATGGTGTTATCTATGATGATTTCGGGTCCAAAACAGCCAGGAAATGACTTAGATGTTTATCTAAGTCCCTTGATTGAAGACTTGATAAAGCTGTGGGTGGAAGGCGTTGATGTGTTTGATGGCCATTACAAAGAGACTTTCAAGATGCGTGCCATGTTATTTTGCACCATCAATGACTTTCCAGCATACGGGAACTTGTCCGGGTATAGTGTTAAGGGGCATAAAGCATGCCCAATATGTGAAGAAGGCACATGTTTCACACAATTGCAACATGGAAGGAAGATAGTTTACCTTGGGCATCGGAGATTTCTCAGACGTGATCACCCATATCGTAGACTGAAAAAAGCTTTCAATGGATTCCAAGAGAATGGAATTGCTCCGACGGCCTTTAATGGAGAGAAAGTTTATCAAAGGGTGAAGGACATTAATGTTACGTTCGGAAAGGTTCAAAAGAAGGCTATTGAGAAAAACATATGGAAGAAGAGGTCGATCTTCTTTGATCTTCCATACTGGTGCAAACTTGATGTCAGACATTGTATTGATGTCATGCATGTGGAGAAAAATGTATGTGATAGTCTAATTGGAACGCTTCTCAACATTCAGGGTAAGACAAAGGACGGTGTGAATGCTCGTCTAGATTTGGTTGCGATGGGTATACGAGAGCAGTTAGCTCCACAACCAAAGGATGGTAAGCAGACAAATTTGCCTCCAGCATGTCATACCTTGTCAAAAAAAGAGAGAACAAGTTTTTGTGAGTGTCTACGGGGCGTCAAAGTGCCACAGGGTTACTCTTCAAATGTCAAGAGACGTATCTCAAATGATCTAAATTGGTTGGCTTAAAGTCTCATGATTGCCACGTCTTGCAACAACTACTACCAGTGGCTATTCGTGGTATTGCTCCTAAAAATGTTAGACATTTCATAACTAGGTTGTGCTCATTCTTCAATGCTATATGTAGCAAAGTCATTGACCCCCAGAAGTTGAATGAGTTGGAAGATGAGGCTGCTATAATCTTGTGTCAATTGGAGATGTATTTTCCTCCTTCATTTTTCGACATCATGGTTCACTTAATTGTTCATCTAGTGAGGGAGATTAGATTATGTGGCCCCGTTTATTTAAGGTGGATGTACCCAGTTGAGCGATACATGAAGATCTTTAAAGGATATGTGAAGAATCCACACCGTCCTGAAGCATCTATTGTTCAAAGGTACGTTGCAGAAGAAGCTATTTAGTTTTGTCAAGACTACCTTTCAGAAGTGGTGGCTATAGGGATTCCTAAGCCTCGTCATGAGGGAAGATGTGCCGGTAAGGGTACACGAGGTATAAAGGTTAATAGCAAGGCTCGGGAGGAAGTGTTTCAAGCCCATTTGCACATTTTGAATAACACTGATGAGGTTGTACCTTACTTATGTGCTCACAAACAAGAGGTCAAGGAAGAAAACCCTAGAAGGAACGAAAAATGGTTGTTGAACCATCATAACAAGACTTTCGTAGCCTGGTTTAAAGAAAAAATTACAAATGATTATACTGCTTCCGATACATTACAATGGCTAGCACAGGAGCCACGTCTTGAAGTCATATGTTGGAGTGGATATGATATCAATATGTTTTCCTTCTATACAAAGTCCCAAGATGACAAGAGTACCATGCAAAACAGTGGGGTTATGATCGTATCTAAGTCGATGCACTTCTCTAGTTTAAAAGATACAAATCCCATTATGGCATCGAAATCTTACTTTGGAGTTATTGAAGAGATTTGGGAGGTCGATTACACTAAATTTCAAGTGCCTGTTTTTAAGTGTAAGTGGGCTAACAGTAACAGTGGTGTGCAAACTGAAGAATTAGGATTTACATTGGTAGACCTTGACAAAGTAGGTCACACGGAAGAGTCTTTCATCATGGCTTCCCAAGCAAAACAAGTGTTTTATATCAATGATCCTTCTAACAAAAGGTGGTCAGTTGTTCTCCAAGGAAAAAGCATGCTAATGGTATCCATGAAAATCAAGATTCAACTCTTGATATTCCAGAAACTCCTTCTTTCTCAACACAGATGCCTATTTTCGTCGAGGAAAATGTAGTGGACGATGTACTTGCCACTCGTGATGATCATCATGAAGGGATAGTGATCTAAACTTGACCATAGTGTAAGTTATGTTTAAATTAAAGTATTCTTTTTTTATTTATCCATGTTAAAGTAGACTTATTTTTATTTCTCCAAGTTAAGTTAGACATATTTTTATTTATCCATGTTAAAGTAGGCTTTTTTATCCATGTTATAGTAGACTTATTTTTATTTATCCATTCTTATATACTAACCTAATTTATTATTTTTTGTCTAAATAGGCATACATGACTGATCCAACAGGCATTCCTCCTTCTCCTTCACATAGCGGGTCAGGTGGTGCACGCCCCAAAAAAAGGGGTAAATCAGCCACAAAGTTACGATCGTTGGTCCTGAGTCGTTGCGATGATCAGAGGCTTCCGGTTGAGTTTGATACATATGGGGGGGCCATAGGGCCGAATGCTGACAAATTCACCGGTTTTGTGGCCCTAGAAGCTCGAAACAGGGTTAGCATTCTGATAGAGGAATGGGCTCAGGTACCGAGTATGGTGAAGGATCAAATTTGGTCTTCAATCTTGGTATTTTACTTTTATCCTCTCTATTTGTATCTAAATTGTATTTACTTATATTATTATCATACTCTAATATTTCCTCCATTTTGTTTTGTACTATAGTTGACCTTTGATGTCCTGAATACTCCTGAATGTAAGAAGAAATGGCTTTCTTTTGCCGCGAAGCTGTGGACGGGGTTCAAGACCTATTTGGGCAATAGATATATTTTTGAGAAGAAAGACGACAAATCTCCACTTGACACATACTCTTTCATTGATAAGGAGACGTGGGATAGGTTTGTTGTGAGCCGACAAGACCCTGCCTTTCTGGTTAGTTTCCCGTTATATTTTTTATAATAAGCCTATCTAATTTATTTATTTAATTGAATTGAGTATGTGTTATTTGTAACAGGAGAAAAAGAAAAAGGCTAAGGAAATCCAGAAAAACAATGTACACCCACACCATATGTCTCGTGGTGGCTATTGTATGGTTCGGCAGAAAATTATGGATGAGAAGATGAAAAAGAAGCAAGAAGAGGTCAAAAAGAAGCAAGAAGAAGGTGGAGCTGATGGAGAAGCCGAAACCGATGGAGAAATAGTTGTTAATCCTCCATTTCCACCCGAACGCCATGAAACATGGATGGAAGCCCGAAAGACAAAATCGGGAGATTTTAAAGCCGAGCCCACACGCATTGTCGCTGAAAAGATTGTAAGTAATTAATAGATTACTTCTACTTGTAATTAATACATTTAAGTAAACATTATCTTACACATATTTTGTGAATTTCCCCCTTGTAGACATCGCTGGTGGAACAAAGCTCGCAATGATCATTCGTTCAACAGGGACGTAGGGATATCCTGAGCACTGCCCTAGATAAAGATGACCACCATGGCTTTGTAAAAGGTGTTGGAGGGCTAGTGGGCATTCGGCAATATCACGGACGACGAGTCCATGTTGGAAGCCGAATCAGCAGCCACGAGCGGGAAAGCATTAAGGAGGAGCTTAAAAGAGAGATGTTTCCGGAGCTTATGGAATCATTCATAAAGGAGATGTCATCTAGGGGGCTTACATTTTCCCAACAAAGCCCAATAAGCCAACATTCTCAGCATATGGGGAGCTGTGACGATGCACATAAGCCAGTTGAGATGCCTTTATCCCAGGTATGCATATTAATTTCATATTAATCATTTAATTACTTATGTCTTATTTATTTACAAATGACATTACTTAACTAATGCCTTATCTTTGTTGCTTAGAACATTGATAAAAAGCTAAGATCGAATGTAGCTCATTTGGCCGCATTTGCTGCGGATGCGCCGGATAAAGAATATGCTATTCCCTTGGAACATGAAGGCACTTGCGACTTGCCAGCCTTTTTTTTCTCTGGGAAGGATATAGGTGGCATATGTCTGCCTGGTAATTGGCTAGCCAATACCGTTCTGAGTATGTGGTGCACGTAAGTACACTGTTGACATGCATCTTAGATATTTTAATTCTATAATTTATTTCAATGTCTTAGGTATTTAACATTATTTTATTCTAATATCTTAGGTATCTTCATCGCTTATGTATAGGGATGGCAACGGGGCGGGGCGGGCACGGATAGTAGCTACCCGCTACCTGCCCCGCGAGAAGAAAATCCGCCCCGTGCCCGCCCGCTACCCGCGCGGATATCCGTTAAGGAGATATCCGCGGATTTTTGAAAAATCTGCGGATATCCATGGATATTTATTAAAAAAATAAAAAAAAATAAAAAAACATATATTCCTATTGAAACACAATAAAATTCTAAAATTAATTACTACAACAAAAATCCAAATTCCAATCCAAGTTCAAAGTTACATTAAACAAGTTACAAAAATCCGTGAATGAGAGAGTGAGAGTGAAATTAGGGTTATATTATTAGGGAGAAAATATTTATTTTAGTATATACGGGTATCCGCGGGTACGGATAGTACTAAATCCGTACCCGCCCCGTTAACTAACGGATAGTGAAAAATCCGTTAAGCCTTACCCGCGGATATCCGCTAAACTAACCAAATCCGATCCGCAACGGATTTTACCCGCGGATATCCGCGGGTACGGATTTTTTTGCCATCCCTACTTATGTATGGAAAGAGGCAACCAGAATACGTACGGATTCTTAGACCCAAGCGTAATTCAGGGAAATTACTGCACTAATGGGGATGCGATGAAGACATACATCCTAAAGCTACTTGGTCGAACAATGAAAGATATTTATCTAGCACCAATACTTAGGAGTGGCCATTGGCAGTTGCTCATACTTCATCCTAGCCAGCATCGTGTCGTCTTCTTATGCTCGTTGCACTATAGTCTGACATCTGAATTGAAGGACGCGATTGACATGTAAGCTTTAATTTAATTTGTAATTCAAATTGCTTTTGCTTTATTACATGAACATAATTGACATTATTATTATTATTTTTAATCATAAAGCTATGGTTGCAAGTAGCATGGCTTGTGCAGATGGCAAAAGTAGGCCATCCAAGTCATAAAGAAAGCCTGAATGGATTATCCCAGTCGTAAGCAGTTTATTATTTCTTACAAAAAAATTACAACAGTAATTATTATTATATTAGTACTGTACTTGATATTCAATTTCATATTGCCTTGTAGTCTCGTAGACAAGCTGGCGGCTGGGAGTGTGGATACTGCGTGATGAAACATATGTTGAACGTGGTCTCCGCCACTATTATTGACGGATGGCAATAGGTAATAAATATAAAGTTTTGCACAAGTTAAATTATATTTTGTTTTGGTTGATGATTTAATGTAGAGTTTATTTAAACTTGTGCATGCTTTTGACTATCAAACTCCACTTGATAAATAAGAGATGAAAGACCTGATAGATCGTTTTGCTAATTTCTTTTATGAGTATACTAGGCAACATAATGTAGATTGTATATGATTTTTGCACTTGTATGTATTGCATGTGACACATTTTGGACTTTAGGTTATTGCACTTATAACACTGTATATATGTATTATCATATAATTTAGTTTAATTATTCTGGACTTGTGTATCTGTAATATTGTAATTTCGGAGTAGCAATATATGAGTTACATGTTTGAATCTGTTTTGGCATTATGTTGTGTGCTGAATTGTGGATGATATACTGATTGATATGCAGAGTAGGAAAGAACTATAAATGTAACACACCATTTAAAAAAAAAATAATAATTTTAACATCGGTTGTTACACTTTTAACATCGTGTGTTCCTAAAACCGATGTTAAAAGTGTACTTTTAACATCGGTTTCAAATACAATGGATGTTAAAAGTGTACTGACCAGAAAACATCTCTGACTGAGACCACACTTTTAACATCGATTGTTATTATAACCGATGTTTAAAGTGTACTTTTAACATCCGGTTTTTTATTAACCGATGTTAAAAGTAAACTCTTAACATCGGTTTACAACCGATGTTAAAAGTCACACTTTTAACATCCCTTTAATTAACGTCGCCTCCTTAACCGATGTTAAAAATATTTTTTAACCGATGTAAAAGGTGCTTTCTGTACTAGTGAGGGGCAGGGTAGCTCAGGTCATCCCTACCACTGATGGTAAGGGCTAGCCAGTGCGTCTCTAGGACTATGTGGAGAGGCTGATGTATTTTTGAGAGTGGGGTTGGGGAGCGCTGGTGAGGATGTTAGAGAGCTTTTTTTTGAGGTTTGGATGTATATGTTATTTTGCAACACAGTTGTACAGTTCATGTATGTGTTACAATAGCCCTACTGGGGGGCAACCACGTAAATACTTATATAATGCATGTACGAGTTTTATCTTTCCCATTGTGCTTTACTCTGATGCATGTTTTATTTTACATGCTTATGTTTTACCTCGTCAGTTTTTAATAAGCGCGTAATAATATCGTTAAGTTATAGCTAATGTTATAAGTGGGTTCTAAGCCTAATGGGATTATCCTGCGTAAGTGGGGTCGTCTCGTTGCAGCGAGCGCGGAGCTCGGCTTTTCTATATTGCAAGCGCGGAGCTCGGCTCTTTTTCATTACGAGCACGGAGCTCGGCTTTTCTTCATCGCGAGCGTGGAGCTCGACTTTTCTTCAATGTGAGCTTAAGCCCGGCTTAGGTGCAAGATTTTACTCGGCTTTTGGTGCGAGATTTTACTCGGCTTAGGTGCGAGGTTTTACTCGACTTTTGGTGCGAGATTTTAATCAACTTAAGTGCGAGATTTTACTCTGCTTCTATGCGAGGTTTTACTCGGCTTTTGTTCATTGCGAGCGCAGAGCTCGCCTTTTTTCTTTGCGAGCGCGGAGCTTGACTTTTCTTCATTGCGAGCGCGGAGCTCGGCTTTTCTTCATTTTTCTTCATTGCGAGCATTGAGCTCGGTTCTTCATTGCGAGCACGGAGCTCGACTTTTCTTCTTTGCGAGCACAGAGCTCGGCTTTTTTCTTTGCGAGCGCGGAGCTCAGCTTTTCTTCATTGCTAGCGTTGAGCTCGGCTTTTCTTCATTGCGAGCACGGAGCTCGACTCTTTATTTTATTTTATTTTATTTTATTTGCGAGCACGGAACTCAGCTCCTTTTTTTTTCTTTGCGAGCACGGAGCTCGGCTCTTTTTTTTTCTTTGCAAGCGCGGAGCTCGACTTTTTTCCTTTACGAGCACGGAGCTCGGCTTTTCTTCTTTGCGAGCGCGGAGCTCGCCTTTTTTCTTTGCGAGCGTGGAGCTCGATTTTTCTTCATTTTCCTTCATTGCGAGTGCTGAGCTCGGCTTTTCTTCATTGCGAGCACAGAGCTCGGCTTTTTTATTTTTGCGAGCACTGAGCTCGGCTTTTCTTCATTGCGAGTGCGGAGCTCGGCTTTTGGCTTTTGCTTTGTAGGTCGGACTTTATAAGTCCTTTTTTCCTGTAGAACTTCAAAACATGCAATACTTGTATGTCCAAGTGTTATTGACGAATAGTTTAATGTTATTTAAAGGATAATGAAGAGTAATTTATGTAGCATTGATGAGCATAAGGATAATGAATAGGCGTAAGAACCTCATAATGATAAATGGCTTTCCTTTTCAACTGCTAATCAATTTGCAATAAATAGTTGGTTAGCATCTCACCCACAAATAAGAACCACCACGTTTGCTCTTACTTCCCGAAGAAAAATAGAAAACTATCATTTGCTGATGATGATGATTTCAGGAATGTTTTGAAAGCCACAATTGATGTTCCCTGGGCAGGAGATATAAATTTCCACTCTACTTCACTTGACCATTTAGATGAGAATTGTAGAATGAAGCAGGTAAATGCAATAATCCGTTTCAATGACCCTCCCTACATCTTGGCAGGAGGTCTAAATTCTCTATATGGAGCATATTACTCATCAGAAGGATGGACAGACATTGCTAAGTATTATGAGAATTATAATAATGGGCATAATGAGGAGGATAATGATGCAATATTAAAATCCATAATAATAAGCCTTACTGTCTTTACTGAGACATCAAGTATATAGTTGAAATCATAGAAATCGAAGAAATGACATTCCCTTCAATCAAAGTTACCACAGCGACACAAGCACAAACAGCAGATGTAATCATAAACGGGTCCTGGTCAAAACTCATCAACCGAGCCTTGTGAAAAAACAGCAAGGCATCCTCATGGAAACCATTTCGCACATATCCTGCTACCGTCGAACTCCATATAACAACATTCGTTTCAGGCATACTTTCAAATATTCCATCAAACAACAGTCATCGAACAATATTCCCTTCAAAAAAGTTTATTAGAAATCTATAAAGCCAGGGCTTCAGACCAAGCTCGTTATTAAGATAGAGTAGGCAAACTATACACTTGTTAAAGCTTAATCCACGATATAATATCCTGTGCTGTAGCTAATCACTTCAAGTAAAGCAGTTCCACCAAAACAAAGTGGATCTATTTTAGACTTAATTGAAAAAGCATGCAACTACATGCACTCAACTATAGCACATTTCAAGGCACATGCACACAGGACACTTGAAAAGGTAAACTCATTGAAAAGGGTTCCCCCTCTCTATATTTGAATGAAAAATGTGAGAGCTTCTTGCTCCTCTGCGTCTTGGGTAAGTGCTCCAATCATTGTGTTCCATGAAACTAAGCTTCTCAGTGGCATTTCGTTGAATTTTTTGTGAGCATTATCAAGCCAAGCACATTTAGAGTGCATATTAATCAACATGTTTGATGTCAAGCATAAACGAAAAAAAATCACTTAAATTCTTACAAAATGACTACTCCAGAATGGGTGTCCAACCACTTAGACGCACACATTCCAAATGGGTTTTTATTTGAAAAAGAAATAGAGCACTTTCAACCTCGGGCACACAAATGAACATGTGCATTCATCCGATTACTTTCAATAACAGATATAGAACTCTTGTACGTCAGTATCATATGCGATAATTAGTATTTGGATCAAAGCTTCGCGCATTAGCAGATATGGATGCTTTGCAAATTCGATAAGATTCACCAAAGAGCATGAACTATGTGAGTGTAGACATAAAAGAACCATGTCACCTGGAAAATTTGTCAAGCACTTGGTGTACTTAGAGATGAACAAACCCAACATTTTGATGATTCATTGTCCTTCATTGAACTCAAATCTGGCGGAGCAAGAAGTCGCCGGAAACAATAACAATGAGCTCAGTTTCAGCGTTAAGCTTTGCCGGAGGAAATCTCAGAGGCAGTCTGCCAACGTCTGAGTATGGTCGATCCCATGTGACTCGATGATGATTTTTGCAGTATTGGAGTATTGCAGATCTGAGAAGCGAGTTCATAGCCAAAAATTTCAGAGCAAATTCAAGACACAAATTACTTGTGATTTAAAATTTGTTAAATCAAAAGAACAATATCACCTAGAAAACGATGTCGCTACTGTAAAATTATTAGATCAGAATTATTTAATCAAAACCATTAATTTGTTATTTGAGCAACGTCGTCGCTAGAAAACAGGGCGGTGGGGCTTGCCCAGCTGTTCCTCGGCTCGGGTAAATGGATGATCCGGAAAGGCAGTCAGTGTTCCAGCCGCGATGTAGGATGCGGCGTCGAGGAGTGACTGCGTACGTCATCTCCAGTGATCACGATGACCTGACTGCTGTGTTGTGGATTTTCTGCCTCCATAGATCTGAGATCTGATATCTTCGTCTATGTCATCTTCGTCATCTTGAGATTTTTTTTTTACCTTGGCTGAGAAAATGGGAGAAGTGGTGGTGTTTGAGCATTCTACAGATCTACGCTAGTGGAGGTCGGTCAGTGAGGTCAGGGATGCCAACTCTGAGAGACGATGACGGTGGATCTGAGAGACTACATTGGTAGATAAGAGATCGGGCAAATCCGTCCTCTCGAACAAATACTCGACATTTGTTCGCGATCAGCTTGTGCTGAACGACGAAGTGGAACGACGATCGCGAAGTGGATCTGTGGAGCGATGATTTGTGAAGTGCAACGACGATCGGTGAAAAGAAATGAGCAGATCTTGTTCCTGTAGGCGCGGGTGGTGGTTGCGGAGCACGATGGTCAGCGGCTCTCCTCTCGCAGTCCTGTAGATCAGGTAGATGAGGTTCGGGAACAGTATGGTAGCTCGATGATGAATACGTCCGAGTTTCATGACTGGTCTTCTCGACGCTGGTGTCGCCGGGAAAAGGATGACGTTCTCCCCCAAGGTCAGCGGCTTCGGTATGGTGGTGTAATGGTGTGGTCAGGGAGCAGTTTTATCTGACCCCACCTGGGGGCCAATTGTTTCGGCAGAACAATAAAATTCCAGCAAGGGCAGGAGAAATTGCATTAGATATGAATTTTATTACAAGAGGGTCGTAGATGGTTTATTGAATCTAGCCTAGATATAAGAGTGAACCTAGACTAAGGGGATGTAGGAGAGTCCCTCTTTCTTAATGCTTTGCATTTTTCTTATAACTTCCAAGATGCATGAGATGTATGACTAATTCATTGGGCTAGGATCTTTTTCAATGCACTATGCCTTTAAATTGGACCCTTACCAAATATGGTAGGAACAGAAACCAATCCTTATCACGATTCATGTTATCACGAAGACTTCCAAACTTCCGAACTTCCAACAATGAAACCAATCCTTGTCACAATTCATGTTATCATGGTGCAGAAGCACATATTCATCGCAACATTATTAATTTATTCATGCTGGAACAGAATACACATGCTGAAATTTGAAATTATGGTACCATATGCAAAGATTATTGCATTATGAAGAGGGTGCAAGAACAATGGAAGGTGAAGATGCAATGCAGTGGTTGTACGGGTATGTGGGATGGCTTTGTCAAACACAAATAAAAGGACAAACCAGGATCAAAGGCAAAAAAGATCTCAGCACCTGGAACATGTGAACAAAATGGCAAACTTTTCAAGAAAAGGTAAATAGACATGAAATATGCAATGCGAGAAAGAGAAAAAGAGGTTCGTCCCTTCACTTCAGTAGCAAACCATCCAAGCCTGACAACCAGATTTCAAGCTGAAATGACCGCTAACTCTTTAATTTGCAATGTGCATTCAGGAACTAGAAAACAAGTTTCATTCTCAAAGCATGCAATCACTCACATAGATACATGCAGTTTCATTCTTTTACATAAATCAAATAATCTAATTTTACCTATAACTGAACATACATACTGTTTCATAGAACTGATAAAAAAAAAAAATACTGTTTCATAGAAGACACCACCAAATAATGCTCCAGAGCCATATAAAATCATCTACTTTTACCTATAACTAGCACTGTACCACATGTCCCTCCACATGCAAACACATCAACCACAAACGTTTTCAAACCGCGCGCCATGCCCCTTTTCTTCTTTTTTAGTACATATACTCCACACAATGACAATATTAAACTTTCCAGAGAATATTCAATCAATCACAATGAAGTTTATTTACTGCTTCCATGCTGTTATGAGCTTACATATATTTTCTCTGGCTAATGTTATCTTGTTAATTTTATTTAGCATTGGTAGTGTGAGAAATCACAACTCTCGAGCCTGTGTTTCAAACATTACATTACAGGGAGAAACTCAGTTATAAAAGTGTAAAATAAAGGGATTAGAATCATGTCTTTTCTCCGCCATGACCAGATTACCTCGGGTTTCCATACCAAAGCCACATCCCATCAATTCTTTTCTGCATAATCCTACTGAAACCCAAACTGAAAACAAATTTCTCACACACAAATAACTCAAAATCCAACAAAGACCCATTTCAAATCCTACTATCAAACAACCAATAAAACAAAAATATAGACATAGAACACAAACACATCCAAAACACAGATCAACAACAATATTGTTCCGTCCAAAATTATCCAGGACTCGAGTCCGAGATATTTAGCCGGTTGATCTACTACACTTCACGTCACTGCTATTAAGCTGCTTCTTTAACATGGCGGGGATGAAGGAGGGGTTCCCCATTGATGAAACATAATGATTATTCTGCTCCTACATATTTCGAAGAGGGGAAATCAGAGCCACGTAGTTCTAATTAGGGGAGTGAATGAGAAGTCCTCATCCTTGTGTGTTGTACCCTCTATTTATAAGACATGTGTAACCGTCTTTTGGATAAGCTTGTTAGCTTTCCGCTGATAGCGAGATAGTTATCGCCATTTTCATAGGATAATGTTGTTATGAGTAACAATTATAGATAAAATAGGGCAACTTCCTTGTTTGAATAGGATAATGCCGTTGTAAGTAGTTATAAGGATAAACATGATTCAAATAGATAATTTGATAGAGATAGTTGTTCTCGGTTATGCCGACCTTATAATCTCGACCAGTACACAAGCCCCCAAGCTTCGAGCTTGAGAAAGCGAAAGAGCTTACAAAATGTTTTCATATAGCCGAGTTGAATCATACTTCGGTATCAAACTGTTTAACTCATCCATTTGATATTTTTGGACATTTATTCAATCGAGCTTTCAAATAGAAGTTTAAGCTCAAACTTTCATGAACTTAAAATGCTTATTTAAGAGCTTAAACTCGGCTCATCCGCCTTACGAGCTTTGTTCGCCCTAATATCTTCTCATAACAAGAGCTCGCAACTTTTCAGCCAAACAATCATTTAATAATATCAAAACTTTGAAATAATAGACTTTTGTTCATAGAATGTTCAAGGTGTGCCTCTTTAAAACCTTCTCGGGTAAAGCCCATTTTGGGGAAAAACGCTAGGTAAGGAAAAAGAGTACATCACCTTCTCGAAATAAGCTTTCCTAAATGCATTCTAAGTTCTCGGAATGAGCTTTCCTAATAACTCTTCCACTCTGCACGAGAAAATAGTAGTCATACAATTCTTTCATAATCATAGCCTATCAGTTGGGGAAAATGAAAGGCCAAGCAACTATCTGAGTAGTCATAGTAGTCAATGGGAGGCGACCAAACTCCAATGTGTAATTGTCAAACTTGGTGTAGGCTAAAGGAACATTCTTTCTCTAGCACCATGAGCCCCCCAAGCTCTGAGCTTGTTATAAGCGAAAGAGCTTTAAATGTAATGTGCATACCGTAAAATCCCTTTAATTTCTAACTGAGGATGGCTATGAAATTTGCAAGAGTTCAACCTTGCTAATACTTAGGCAAGTTGTTGACATTAAAATTGCTCTAGGCACTTAAAAGAGTTAAAGTCACTCCAGGCACAAAGTCGATTTAAAAATAAAAACTCTGAAAATTAAGGATTAGTTAAAACACCTGCTTAAGGAATTTGATCGAGCTCGTACTCGGCTCTTAGGTTCACACTTGACCTTTATAAATTTAAGCTCGGATTCGACTTTTAGGCTCGCATTCGGTATTTATGATTTTAAGTTCGCGTTCTGCTTTTAGGATCACAATCGGCCTTTATGTTTTTAAGTTTGCATTCGGCTTCTCATTTGAATACCTGTTACCCAAGATTAACTTGGTTTTAGGGGCTTTAAGTCGTAAAGACTTTGAGCACCCGTTATTCGAGGTTAACTCGATCTTAGGGTTTTGAAGTCATTTGAGACTGTAAGTACCCGTTACTTGAGGTTAGCTCGGTTTTGGGGGGTTTTAAGTCGTAAAGACTTTGACTACCCGTTATCCGAGGTTAACTCGGTTTTAGGGTTTTGAAGTAATTTGAGACTATAAGTATCCGTTTCCTAAGGTTAGCTCAGTTTTAGGGGTTTTAAGTCGTAAAGACTTTGAGCACCCGTTACCCGAGGTTAACTCGGTTTTAGGGGTTTGAAGTCATTTGAGACTGTAAGTACCCGTTACCAGAGGTTAGCTTGGTTTTAGGGCTTTTAAGTCATAAAGACTTTAAGCACCCGTTACCCAAGGTTAGCTTGGTTTTAAAGACTTTTGTGCCCTTTACCCGAGATTAACTCAGTTTTAGGGACTTCAATCTTTGAGATGCTCTAGACTCAGAGTCGAGTAGCAAAAAGCTCTAGACAAGCTAACGAGTTAATCTTTAAGACTCCATATTAAAGAGTAAGTATCACCTATTGACAACTTCATTTTGTTACCAAACACAGGATTTGCATATCATACTTGTTTTCTATGTCAACCATTGTAAAAAAATGTTCCATTCACAAACTCCTAAGCCTCGATCAACACTAGCTTTTCGACCCATACTGAACTCTAATTCCCCTCATGGCAACAACTAACCACTGCCTTCTCTTTTTATTTTTTATTTTATTTCAAACTCTTTGCTTTGCAACTTCACGTTACTGGTTCGATCTCACATTTGTTTCTCTTGGGAGAGTATACCTCACTGCCATGTTCTTGTAAGTTCTTCGGGTCATGAAAGGACTAACCACTGCATGGCAACAACTAAGCACTGCCTTCTCTTTTTATTTTTTTATTTTATTTCAGACTATTTCCTTTGCAACTTCACGTTACTGGTTCGATCTCACATTGTGTTTCTCTTGGGAGAGCATGCCTCACTGCGTTGTTCTTGCAAGTTCTTCGGGTGAAGAACTGTATTTGCAAGTCCAACCAAGCAATATCTTAATATTCTTAGGTGCAAGAATTGTAACACAGAACTCGTAGAATGCCTGCGACTTTGGCATAACGTTCTCTCTAATACTGATATGCATTATGGTTTACCTTTATCATCAATGATACCATTGTGTTATCACCAGATTTTTGAAAGTAAATTGCCATTGGTTAATAGCCGATAAACTTGGTTGATTATAAGAATCGGAAGCTAGTTGACTAGTGTATTCATTGGTTGCCGATTGAGAAAATTAATTAGTTGAAAGCGGTTAAATAAATTATGTGTTAAAAGGTGGTTTGTGGCTTTATTTGAGACATCTTGTGATAGTTGAAGCTGAATGAAAAGGAAAGAATATTAAGTTTCAAGCAATTAAAAGTAATAAGCGTTTGTCCTTATAAATATGGAAATGGATTACATAGTCGTTGTAATGCGTTGAAGTAAAGATGGTGTTATATGAAATTATGAGGAAAATACGCATGGACGATTACTTGTGTAAAGTCATTATTACCAAGAGTTTGGATTTAGCCATTGGGTTGTATAGTCGTTGGTGATATCAGATTGTTAGTTGATTTTTGATTAACTACCGATTTTCATAAGTGGTTAATAAACTCTATAGACTAGGTGATAATGCATAAGGTATGGAGCGATGGTAGCAGCTGAAGATATCAGATGGGTAAGCAAAATGAATTTGCGAGCCGTTGCAAGTTCCACCTGTTTTCCTAAAAAGGTGGATGATGGATCTCAGTCTGTTTTAGCACGTTTCAAGAAAACATGAAGATGTTGAAGTTCGCAGAAAGCATGTATGGGTGGTTATTGACGTATTGCCATGAAGTTTTCCTAGAATGTAGGATTTTTAGTTACCTATGGTTAGCCGCTGTGCACCAATTTTTGTTCTTTTAGCCACTAAGCATACAATGCTTAATTTTAAGAGGTCGTGGCCAATAGGAATAGTTAGCGTGGAGTTATATTGTAGCTTATAAATACCAAGTGTAAATATTGAGTTAGACACGATCAATCAATCAAACTCTATTTCAAACTTTACTGTTTTCAGCTTATTTTTCTTCCGTAACTTAGCTTACTTTTTCTCACTTTTCACACTAAACACTCTTTGGAGTAGTTTAGGAACCCGCAAGTTAGGAGACAGAATGCCTTTCCTAACGTTATCAATTGTTGAGGGAATCATTGTTATTTGAGTTTTAGCTGAAACTACGTCTAGCACTAATTTCACAGATAACAAATTTGGCACGCCCGGTGGGACCAGAGAAGGTGAGCATATTGGAAAGTTTGCCTCTCCCGGTCAAGATCATAGTTGGTGTATGCACTTACATTCTAGGAAGCACTGAGGAAGTATGGAGTCTCGACTACCTTAGAAGAATGGAGGAAAGAAGACTGGGGACAATGCAGTGCCAGGAGGGACGCCATCACCGTCACAAGTGTCCCCTGCAACCCCTATTTCGTAGAACACTACACCAGCCGTTGATAAGGTTGGAAACCCAGCACATGACTCTAGTCATCCACAACCTATGGTGATGACAACATCGTTCATCAAGCAGCAGATAGACTCAGGGCTGAATGAACTCATGTATCATATGTCAAGATAGATTGCTGAAATTGTCAGACCCTTCACAACGAGATACAACAAGCACAATCAACAGAGCCCAAGCAGGGCTCTACTGCAAATTTAGTAACTTCGGCTAACCCAGGACAATGGGGGCAGCCAAATCAATCTCAAATGTATAACACCACGGACAACCGAATGGCATATGGTATGCCACAACTTCAAGTAGGGCCGCATCAGATGGTCCAGCCGAATGTAGTGTCATAGGTACCATTACCAATTTCTAATTGTTCGAATACTATTATGCCTACTGCTAATCCTACAGGTTACCCTAAATTATTTCATGAAAACAAACCTAACTTTCAATTTGGACAGGGTTCTTTGGCCAAGAGGGCACCAGGAACGATCAGACTGCTTGGTTTGTCATGTTTGAGACCGAATGCTTCGGCTAACGGGGCTAGCACACAGGCTGCCACACAGGTTTTGAATATGGGTCCATCCACAGGCTATTGAGTCACACAGGTCAGGCCACCTGGGAATATGGTAAGGGAGCAGCAATGGAACCATGTTCCACCTACCTCGGCTAGTTCTCCAGCTGTTCAACCTATGCCAGAATTGTAACACCCCGATTTCTACTGCTTTTAAGATCGGTAATTTATATAAATAAGTTTATATTTTATCCGAGATTTAGAAACTGATTTTGAATAAACCAAGATCATATTTATACTCTACATTATCGTAGAGAGTTACAGTTAAATTTTGGGTTGAAAATTCAGACGGAACCCGATTTGCATTTTCACTGACAATAAGATTTTACTGATCAGAAAACCTAATTTTGACTCGAGAACGAAACGGTTAGATTTTATATATTGTTTCCAACAATATTGGCGATTTTGAAAATTTTCAAAATAAATAAGTTCGTAAACTTTATTCGGGCGTAAAACCTAAATCGGATGAGCAACAGAGCTGAATACGGGATTACCGGGACCCGCTAACGGATAAACTTGAGGTCACATCAAGGACAACTCACCCATGGTGAGTCATACAAGTGACTCACCAAGGTCATAAATGTTGTAGAGTGAAAGGACCATTATGTCCTTAACCTTTTGTTGAAATTCCATTTTTGTCCCGAGGTGAAATAACTCTTTTGCCCCCAGAAATTTATGAAAACCCATCCTTGCCATGTGACTCATCACCATCATTATTACTTCAACAAAATATCTAAGATATTTTGTGACTTTAGGGATGGTGGGACAATTATGTACCTAGTCTTTTGTTAAAATTCCAAATTTGTTCCTAAGTGAAATTACTCTTTTGTCCCTAAATTAAACAAATTTTGCCCTCCATATCCCTTGAGCATCACGCCCAAAAGGCTCTCACCAAAGCCATTTCACTCATTTTTTCTTCTTACCTTCATCATCTTCTCCATTTCCTCCCATTTTCTCAAGAAAGCCATAGGCCAAATTTGTGAAGAAACTACTTGATTTCTTGCCATTTTCCATCATTCAATAGGTAATCTATTCTCTCTATGATCAATCATGATCTATTATTCATTCATTTTCTTGATTCAAAGCCATGAACATCATGTTTCAATTATAAGGTTTTATGTTCAAAAATCTCTAGAAAATCATAGAAAAATCCTATGATCATGAAACCAATTTCTATGAACTCACCATGATGTATATATTGATCATCTAGAAGCATGAAACCAAATAAAATTTCCTCCCTATTTTTCCTATGGATGGTCGAATCCAAGGTTTTTCGTGAAAAGGGGTTTTGCTTCAATTTTGTTAAATGATACTTGATTTCATCTCTTTCATTCTTATGATTATTGAATCCAAGTGATTAGAAAACCAAATCAAATTCTAGCCTATTTTTCTCAAGAGGACCAAAACCCTAACCTAGTTGGTTGGATGGGTTTTTATTCAAATCTTCGACAAATGATTATGGATTATGTCTTTATCATACTTAAGGATCATTACTCCAAGTGTAACACCCCGATTTTTGAGTTTTTCTGCTTATATAGTATTTATGAACTTATATTTTATTCGAGGTCTTAGAAATGGAAATAAAATATTCCGAGACCATAGTCATGCTCAACGATATCGTATGAAGCAATGGTCAATTTTTGGGTCGAAAACTCAGACGGAGCCCGGTTTGTGTTTTTCTTTGACAGTAGTGTTTTACTACTATCAAGACCTAATTTTGACCCCTGAGCGAGACAGTTAGTCTTAGAATCACATTTCATACATTTTCGAAAAAATCCGTCCTGACATCCGAAAAATAATTATAATGTATTATATTCGGCCGTATACTCAAACCGGGAGACGTTTGGAGCCGTAAAGGGATTCAACGAGACCCGCCAACGGATAATCTTGATACCACATCATGTTATATCACTTAGGAGAGCATGCCAGAGTCGTCACGACGTTCGGAAAAATCGGGACGCGAAATAACCAAAATACCCCTAACTTAATCCTTTTTCACTTTTACCAATTTACCCTTGAAGCAAATGACTATTTTACCCTTAAGTGACTTGTTTAGAAGGCTGGACAACCCCTCCTCAGCCTGAATTCACGCAAGTCAGCCCACATAGAACACCAAGAACACTTCATCTTCTTCCTCCAACCAAAACACCATTTTCTTCTTGAGAAAACCTTGAAATCTTTGAAGAAAACCTTGAATCTTTGATCAATCTTCATCCATTCTTAGGTAAGATCACTTCTATGATCTCCTAGCTTCTTGAATCTCTCTCAATCTCAAGATCGAATGTTGTTTTCATGAAAATCAAGTTTATGATCCAAAACTTTCAAAATTCATAGGAAATTGTAGAAAAATCCTTTTAATGGGAAACCAATTTCTTTGAACTCACTTCATCATTCTCTACCTAAACCCAAGAGCTCATGATCAAACTCTCATCCTAGCTAATTTTCCCTCAAAGTGGCCGAACCCTATGTTCTTGAGTGAATAGTGTTTTTGATCAAATTTTTGATTTCTAACTCTTGATTCCATCCTTAACATTCCTATTGTCTTTAAATCCAAGTGATGGAAAACCAAATCTTTTTCTAGCCCCTTTTCCCCAAAATGGCCGAGACGCTCATGTGTGAGAACCATGAGTCTTGATTCATATTTTTGAGTCATAGGACTTGTGTTGGTGTTAACCAAGCTTATGAACCAACCATGCAAAAGTTTGGAACCAAATGTGATCCCTAACCCTTTTTACCAAAAGTGGCCGAACCTTAGACCTTTTAGGGGAAGGAAAATTTATGTTTTGATGTTGTATATTGATTTTGATTGTTGTTTGAATTGTATTGTGTTTAATTGTTTTAGGCGACGCGAACAAAACCGGAGCTGGAGCCGAGAACCGTTCGAGTTGGATTAAGCGACTTAGTAAGGTGAAGGGAGGTATTTCATTTTGAGTTTGGTAGCCTCACGGCATATGATTGATTGGTGTGTTATGGTTGAATTAAGACTTGATGTATATGTATACTTATATCCTGGATTAATTGGATGCTAAGTGTTGTGCATAATTGGTTAATTAATATAAACTATGGCATGGATGCCTTGATTGAAGTACATGCTATTGTTGAACTGTTTGATACCTATACATATATATATATATATATATATATATATATATATATATATATATCCAGGATGAGTATAGGACTGACTATATCTCGATAATTAATTAAAAAACTCCAAAACCGAAATCAATTTTTGAAAAACGAGTTTTGAAATCCAAAAAGTTGTTTTGGGAAAATGTGTTGCTTTTTCAAGAAAAGTATGTTTCCTTTTTGAAAAAGTTATGTTCTTTTGAAAAGGAAAAAGTGGTTTTGTGGAAAGTTGTGCAAAGCATGTTTTGTTTTAGAAAAGCGTTTTAAAAAGACGTGGAACCTTAGAAAACGGTTTTTGTTTACGAGAAAGTGTTTTTCCCGAAAAATGTTCTCCTCGATCAAGAAATGTTTTGTTTCAAGAAAATGAAATTGAGTTTTGTTTTCCAAAGTTGTTCTGAGAAAATAAAACCAAAAGGGAAAAATGATGGATATTTTGACATGAACCCAAACTTAGAGATCGAGACGTCGAACTAGTGTTTTGTGGGTTGAGCACTCGGACTTCGCGTCCTGTGTTTTTGATTTGAACGAGCTTAATGTCCTTTTGAAACGAGTCGTGGACTTTATGTCTCGACAATTGAAAGAATGAACGAAAAAGAAAACTGAAAACTTTCTGTGTACATGCATGAACCGGCAGACGTGCCATTTGAAAACGAGCTGCAACTTATGTAGTTGACAATGGAACCGGTTAAGACCACTAGGTCTGTAGGGGCATTCTGTGTGTCGAGACTCCACAAGTGGCCGGAGGCCTCGCGACCCCATGCCGTGGTAAGTCGGCTACCAGCACGAATGAACTCGATCAGGGACTGGACTATTCAGGATATGGTGAGACGTGGTACTCTGGAATAATTAGAGTTCGGACCTAAATTGAGAGGCCGACTCATGAGGACAATTGTGTTACCGGTGTTACTACGGCCTGTCGCTCGACGTTGGGAAGTTAGAATCTCCGGAGTACATGAATTAGAAAGATGATATTGAAGTCTCATGCATTATTATAACTCATGATGGTGTTTGAGATATTGTTATATAAATAACTGTATATATCTGTGGATGTTTATCCTGCTGTTTGTCGCTTGTGCGGCTATCGTGATAAACTTATTATATGAGTATCTCACCTTTGCTTGTACATGTTGGACACTCTGTTGTGTTTTTGGAACACATGTACATATGTTGATCATAGGTCCCCGTGGAGACGTGAGGACTCAGATGGCGAAGCCTTTTGAAGAAGTCAACTTTGGGTTGTATACCAATGGCTACTCTTAGCCCGACCAGCTTAGAAGTCTTTTATTTTGGAATAGTCTTATATTATTTTGCTGCACGTATATGGAACTTATGTTCCTAAGTCTGTAATATGTTATATAGTGGCCTTGAATTTATGTTATGATTATGTTTTATGAACAGTGAATATCGACGTGCGTCTTGAGGTTTATTTCTTTACCTTGAGTTGTATTGCCTATGCATGCAGAAAATTTTTTAGAACCGCGTTTTCGAACGTAGCTACTTAGTTACATTATTTTCCGAAAGCAACCAGCATTTTATTCTCTTGTTATATTCCGCTTTTGAGTTCGAGTACGTAGCACCCGAGGGGGGTGTTACATGAGTGGTATCAGAGCTAGTCAAGTCTTTCCGGAATCCTTGGGGAATAGGTTTGTCGTGTTTGTGTTGTGTGATCTCTGTGAACCTTGTTTGAATTGTTTCTTTGTTGAAGCAATGTGTGTTGACTCATTAGTATTTGACACACTAGCACTTGACACACTATTGCTTGTCACACGAGTTTATGTTTCCTTATTAAGGTATGATTGGTGCCTTGTAGGGAAACATGAATCTTAGAGGTGGACGTGGTGGTGGTCGCGGCATTGCGCACAACAATGCTGATGACAACAACATCAATCGAGCTATCTAGGCCATGGCTGATTTGGCGGCTGCTGTTGCTCAACAGACAGCTACGATGGCTCAACAGAATCAACAGAACCAACAAAGAGCTGATCTTGATGCTGATGCTAGCGAGTTAGTCGATTTTCGGCGTCATGATCCTCCGCAGTTCCATGGGGACTGTGACCCGGGAAAGGCTGACCTATGGCTGCAAGAAATAGAGAAGATTTTTGCTGTTCTAAACTGCCCCGAGGGAGTGAAGGTGGACTATGCCACGTTCCTATTTCTGGGTGATGCAGAGTGTTAGTGGGGAGGAACCAAACAACTGCTGGAAGCCAGCAACCAAGAGATCACTTGGGGAGAATTTCGCACCAAGTTTCTGGACAAGTACTTTCCCCAAAGTGCCAGAACCGAGAAAGAGTAGAAATTTCTGAGGCTGCAGCAGAGAGACATGACTGTAGGGGAATATGCGATGAAGTTTGAATCACTCGCCAAGTATTTCCGCTTTTTCCAAGCCTAACTTGATAAGGACTGGAAATGCGAGAGATTCAAAGGAGGTCTGTGCTTCGAGATCAAGGAGTCAATGTTACCACTGGAAATCCGTACCTTTCAAGCTCTGGTGGAGAAGTGCAGAAAAGTCGAGAAGATGAGACAAGGAAGGGAGAACAAGAGTACTGCGGGAGGGCCGTCTAGATCCAGGAACCCGAACCAGTACCAGAACCAGAAAGGGAAGCAGTCCCAGAAGAAGCCGTATTCCTGACCTCAAGGGAATAGTTAGAAACAACAATCATATCGTTCTGTCGCTTCTACTTACGGTGGAGGAAGCGGAAATGACCAGAACCAAGGCCAAGTCTGGAGATGTTTCAATTGTGGGAAGCACGGATATCAAGCTGACAACTGCGAGTTGAAGGGAGTTCTATGTTTCCAATGCGGGAAGATAGGACATTTTACGAGGGAATGCACTACACCAAAACCCGAGCCAACTGTCAACAATGTTCGAACTGCTAGACCAACAGCGAGGGGAAGGATTTATACCATGAGTGGCGTTGATGCTTCCAAATCTGATGATCTCATACAAGTTAGTTGCATCATAGCTGGTAATCTCCTAACTGTACTATTTTGATTCGGGTGTGACACATTCGTTCATCTCTTTGAATTGTTTGAGACTTTTGAACTTGCCTGTTTCTTCGCTGTCTTTTGATTTGATTGTCACAACTCCAACTGCTAAACCTGTTATCCTAAATACAATATGTTTGAACTGTCCTATTATTGTTCAAGATAGGAACTTCCTTGTTGATTTAATATGTTTGCCTTTGACTCAATTGGATGTGATCCTAGGCATGGATTGGTTATCTTCCAACTATATCCTTTTAGACTGTTCACATAGAACCTTAGTTTTTCCTGACCCTGAGATTTCTGGATTTTTAACTGACAACCAAGTAAGAGCTTCTTTGAAAGAAGGAGCTCGGGCATACATGCTTCTATCCTGTTTAGAAATCGAGAGGGACGTTGTCTTGAACGATGTGCTGGTTGTGAAAGATTTTCCGAAAGTTTTTCCAGCGGACGTACCAGGTTTGCCACCTGTGAGAGACATCGAGTTTGCGATTGACTTAGTTCCAGGATCCGGTCCGATTTCTATAGCTCCTTATAGGATGTCACCTATGGAGTTAGCCGAGCTAAAGACTCAACTAGAGGATCTGATGTCTTAACGGTTCGTGAAACCAAGTGTATCCCCGTGGGGAGCACCAGTGTTGTTAGTGAAAAAGAAGGATGGGAGTTCAAGACTCTGCGTGGATTATCGTCAACTCAACAAGATAACGATCAAGAACAAGTATCCTCTATCCCGTATAGATGACTTGATGGATCAACTTCAGGGAGCCGCTATCTTTTCAAAGATTGATCTGAGATCCGGTTATCACCAGATCAGAGTAAAGAACAACGATGTACCTAAGACTACTTTTAGGACACGTTATGGTCACTACGAGTACCTCGTGATGCCTTTCGGAGTGACGAACACGCCTGCTATCTTCATGGACTACATGAATCGGATTTTCCGTCCGTCTCTCAATCAGTTCGTCGTCGTGTTTATCGACGATATTCTCATCTACTCGAAAAGTCCCGAAGAGCATGAGGAACACCTGCGACAAGTTTTACAGATCCTTCACAAGGAAAAGCTGTACGCAAAGTTGCCCAAGTGCGAGTTTTGGCTGGAAGAAGTCAAATTGTTGGGACACGTGATTACGAAGTAAGGAATTGCCGTCGATTTTACAAAGTTAGAAGCAGTACTTCTATGGGAGACCCCCAAGACTGTGACCGAAATTCGCAGTTATGTTGGACTGGCTGGTTACTATAGAAGATTCATCGAAGGATTTTTGAAGATTGTTGCGCCATTGACTGAACTTACGAGGAAGGACCAACTGTTTACGTGGACTAACAAATGTGAGGAAAGTTTTTAGACGATGAAGGAACGTTTGACAACCTCACCAGTGTTAGTATTACCTAAACCGGACGAACCGTACGGGTGTACTGTGATGCTTCGCATCAGGGATTTGGATGTGTGCTTATGCAACATCGGAAGGTTGGAGCGTATGCTTTGCGTATAGATGACTTGATGGATCAACTTCAGGGAGCCGCTATCTTTTCAAAGATTGATCTGAGATCCGGTTATCACCAGATCAGAGTAAAGAACAACGATGTACCTAAGACTACTTTTAGGACACGTTATGGTCACTACGAGTACCTCGTGATGCCTTTCGGAGTGACGAACACGCCTGCTATCTTCATGGACTACATGAATCGGATTTTCCGTCCGTCTCTCAATCAGTTCGTCGTCGTGTTTATCGACGATATTCTCATCTACTCGAAAAGTCCCGAAGAGCATGAGGAACACCTGCGACAAGTTTTACAGATCCTTCACAAGGAAAAGCTGTACGCAAAGTTGCCCAAGTGCGAGTTTTGGCTGGAAGAAGTCAAATTGTTGGGACACGTGATTACGAAGTAAGGAATTGCCGTCGATTTTACAAAGTTAGAAGCAGTACTTCTATGGGAGACCCCCAAGACTGTGACCGAAATTCGCAGTTATGTTGGACTGGCTGGTTACTATAGAAGATTCATCGAAGGATTTTTGAAGATTGTTGCGCCATTGACTGAACTTACGAGGAAGGACCAACTGTTTACGTGGACTAACAAATGTGAGGAAAGTTTTTAGACGATGAAGGAACGTTTGACAACCTCACCAGTGTTAGTATTACCTAAACCGGACGAACCGTACGGGTGTACTGTGATGCTTCGCATCAGGGATTTGGATGTGTGCTTATGCAACATCGGAAGGTTGGAGCGTATGCTTTGCGCTAGTTGAAGACCCATGAGAGGAATTACCCGACGCACGACCTGGTGTCAGCTGCTGTGGTTTTTGCACTGAAGATCTGGAGACACTACTTGTATGGATCCAAGTTCGATGTCTTCAGTGACTACAAAAGTTTGAAGTACCTGTTCGACCAGAAGGAACTTAACATGAGGCAGAGACGTTGGATGGAGTTTCTTAAAGACTACGACTTTACTTTGCTGTACCACCCTGAAAAAGCAAATGTCGTTCTAGACACTCTGAGTTGGAAGACTCTACACATCTCTGCAATGATGGTTAAGGAGCTAAATTGATAGAACAATTTCGTGATCTCAATCTAGCTGTGGAAGTGAACCATGAGAAGATTAGCTTAGGAATGATCAAGGTATCTAGTGGACTGATGGAGACGATCCGCGAACAACAAGCAACCGATGAGTACCTCCAAGAGAAAAAGGAGTTACTGGGACAAGAAAGAGCTGTAGAGTTCATCTTGGGAACTGATGGTATCTTGAGATGCAATGGACGAGTTTGTGTACCTAGCAAACCAGAGATGAGGAAGATGATTCTGGAAGAAGGACATAAGAGCAAGTTGAGCATTCACCCTAGATCAACCAAATGTACCAAGATCTGAAACAAAAGTTTTGGTGGTTAGGAATGAAGAAGCAAGTGGCGGAATATGTTGCATCATGTTTGACCTGCCAGAAAGCAAAGGTAAAACATCAACAACCTGGAGGAATGCTTCAATCCTTGGATGTACCAAAATGTAAGTGGGAGAGCATCTCAATAGATTTCGTGGTAGGTTTACCGAGAACTTCTAAGAGTTTCGATTCGATTTGGGTGATCGTTGATTGGTTAACGAAGTCAGCACACTTCTTACCTATTAAGATCAACTACTCAGTGGAGAAGTTAACTGAGTTGTATATCAGAGAAGTAATCAGACTACATGGAGTGCCGTCAAGCATAGTCTCTGATAGAGACCCAAAGTTTACATCACGTTTTTAGCAAAATCTGCATCAAGCTTTAGGAACAAGGTTGAGTTCAGCCTATCACCCTCAAACAGATGGATAGACAGAAAGAACGATACAATCTTTGGAAGATTTGCTGAGAGCTTGTGTTCTAGACCATGGTGGAAGTTGGGATGATATGTTGCCTCTTATCGAATTCACCTACAACAACAGCTATCATTCTAGCATAGGGATAGCACCCTATGAAGCCTTGTATGGACGAAAGTGCTAGACACCATTGTGTTGGTACCAGGATGGAGAGATTCTGATTGTAGGCCTCGAACTTGTGCAACAAACAACGGAAAAGATTAAGCAAATCTGGGAAAAGATGAAGACGGCACAGAGTAGACAAAAGAGCTACTCAGATAAAAGAAGACGGCCCCTCGAGTTTCAAGAAGATGAACACGTGTTCCTGAGAGTCACGCCTACGGCTGGGGCAGGTAGAGCTATTAAGCCCAGAAAACTCACTCCTAAATTCATTGGACCTTACCAGATTCTTCGACGTATTGGTCCAGTAGCTTTCCAGATTGCCTTACCACCTTTTTTATCCAACATTCATAATGTTTTTCATGTCTCACAACTTCGGAAGTGTATTCCTGATTCGTCCCATGTAATCGAACCTTATATAATACATTTATGAGAAAACTTGTCTTATAAGACATCTTCTGTGCGAGTCGTTGATAAGAGGGTCAAGCAACTCAGGGGCAAACAAGTTCCCTTAGTCAAAGTCGTTTGTAACGAAGCAACTGAAGACACAACGTGGGAGCTCGAGGACAAGATGAGATTACAGTATCCTGATCTTTTTCAAGGTACGTAATTTCTAGGACGAAATTTTTTTTTTTAGAGGGGTAGTAATGTAACACCCCAATTTTTGAGTTTTCCTGTTTATATAGTATTTATGAACTTATATTTTATTCTAGGTCTTAGAAATGGAAATAAAATATTCCTAGACCATAATCATGCTCAATGATATCGTATGAAGCTATGGTCAATTTTTGGGTCGAAAACTCAGACGGAGCCCGATCTGCGTTTTTCTTTGACAGTAGTGTTTTACTACTATCAAGACCTAATTTTGACCCGTGAACAAGACAGTTAGTCTTAGAATCACAATTCATACATTTTCGAAAAAATCCGTCCTGACGTCCGAAAAATAATTATAATGTATTATATTCGGCCGTATACTAGAACCGGGAGACGTTTGGAGCCGTAAAGGGATTCAACGAGACCCGCCAAAGGATAATATTGATACCACATCATGTTATATCACTTGGAAGAGCATGCCCGAGTCGTCATGACGTTCGGAAAAATCGGGACGCGAAATGACAAAAATACCCCTAACTTAACCCTTTTTCACTTTTACCATTTTACCCTTGAAGCAAATGACCATTTTACCCTTAAGTGACTTGTTTAGAAGGCTGGACAGCCCCTCCTCAGCCCCCATTTGCGCAAGTCAGCCCACATAGAACACCAAGAACACTTCATCTTCTTCCTCCAACCAAAACACCATTTTCTTCTTGAGAAAACCTTGAAATCTTTGAAGAAAACCTTGAATCTTTGATCAAGCTTCATCCATTCTTAGGTAAGATCACTTCTATGATCTCCTAGCTTCTTGAATCTCTCTCAATCTCAAGATCGAATGTTATTTTCATGAAAATCAAGTTTATGATCCAAAACTTTCAAAATTCATAGGAAATTGTAGAAAAATCCTTTTAATGGGAAACCAATTTCTTTGAACTCACTTCATCATTCTCTACCTAAACCCAAGAGCTCATGATCAAACTCTCATCCTAGCTAATTTTCCCCCAAAGTGGCCAAACCCTATGTTCTTGAGTGAATAGTATTTTTGATCAAATTTTTGATTTCTAACTCTTGATTCCATCCTTAACATTCCTATTGTCTTTGAATCCAAGTGATGGAAAACCAAATCTTTTTCTAGCCCCTTTTCCCCAAAATGGCTGAGACCCTCATGTGTGAGAACCATGAGTCTTGTTTCATATTTTTTAGTCATAGGACTTGTGTTGGTGTTACCCTAGCTTATGAACCAACATTCCAAAAGTTTGGAACCAAATGTGATCCCTAACCCTTTTTACCAAAAGTGGCCGAACCTTAGACTTTTTAGGGGAAGGAAAATTTATGTTTTGATGTTGTATATTGATGTTGATTGTTGTTTGAATTGTATTATGTTTAATTGTTTTAGGCGACACGAACAAAACCGGAGCCGAGAACCGTTCGAGTTTGGATTAAGCGACTTAGTAAGGTAAAGGGAGGTATTTCATTTTGAGTTTGGTAGCCTCACGGCATACGATTGATTGGTGTGTTATGGTTGAATTAAGACTTGATGTATATGTATACTTATATCCTGGATTAATTGGATGCTAAGTGTTGTGCATAATTGGGTAATTAATATAAACTGTGGCATGGATGCCTTGATTGAAGTACATGCTTTTGTTGAACTGTTTGATACCTATATAGATATATATATTTATATCCTGGATGAGCATAGGATTGACTATGTTTTGATAATTAATTAAAATACTCGAAAACTGAAATCATGTTTTGAAAAATGAGTTTTGAAATCCAAAATGTTGTTTTGGGAAAACGTGTTCTTTTTCAAGAAAAGTATGTTTTCTTTTTGAAAAGTTATGTTCTTTTGAAAAGGAAAAAGTGGTTTTGTGGAAAGTTGTGCAAAGCATGTTTTATTTTAGAAAAACGTTTTAAAAAGACATGGAACCTTAGAAAACGGTTTTTGTTTACGAAAAAGTGTTTTTCCCGAAAAATGTTCTCTTTGATCAAGAAATTTTTTGTTTCAAGAAAATGAAATTGACTTTTATTTTCCAAAGTTGTTTTGAGAAAATAAAACCAAAAAGGAAAAATGATGGATATTTTGAGATGAACCCAAACCTAGAGACCGAGACGTCGGACTAGTGTTTTGTGGATTGAGCACTCGGACTCTGCGTCCTGTGTTTTTGATTTGAACGGGCTTAATGTCCTTTTGAAATGAGTCGTGGACTTTATGTCTCGACAATTGAAAGAATGAACGAAAAATAAAACTTTCCGTGTACATGCATGAACCGGCAGACGGGCCATTTGAAAACGAGCTACAACTTACGTAGCTGAGAATGGAACCGGTTAAGACCACTAGGTCTATAGGGGATTCTGTGTGTCGAGACTTCACAAGTGGCCGGAGGCCTCGCGACCTTGTGCCGTGGTAAGTCGGCTACCAGCATGAATGAACTCGATCAGGGACTGGACTATTCAGGATATGGTGAGACGTGGTACCCTGGAACAATTGGAGTTCGGACCTAAATTGAGAGGCTGACTCATGAGGACAATTGTGTTGCAGGTGTTACTACGGCCTATCGCTCGATGTTGGGAAGTTAGAATCTTCGGAGTACATGAATTAGAAAGATGATATTGAAGTCTCATGCATTATTATAACTCATGATGGTGTTTGAGATATTGTTATATAAATAACTGTATATATTTGTGGATGTTTATCCTGCTGTTTGTCGCCTGTGCGGCTATCGTGATAAACTTATTATATGAGTATCTCACTTTTGCCTGTACATGTTGGACACCCTGTTGTGTTTTTGGAACACATGTACAGATGTTGATCATAGGTCCCCGTGGAGACGTGAGGACTCAGATGGCGGAGCCTTTTGAAGAAGCCGACTTTGGGTTGTATCCCAATGGCTACTCTTAGCCCGACTAGCTTAGGAGTCTTTTATTTTGGAATGGTCTTATATTATTTTGCTTCACGTATATGGAACTTATGTTCCTAAGTCTGCAGTATGTTATATAGTAGCCCTGAATTTATGTTATGATTATGTTTTATGAACAGTGAATACCGATGTGCGTCTTGAGGTTTATTTCTTTACCTTGAGTTGTATTGCTTATGCATGCAGAAAATTTTTTAGAACCGCGTTTTCGAACATAGCTACTTAATTACATTATTTTCTGAAAGCAACTAGCGTTTTATTCTCTTGTTATATTCCGCTTTTGAGTTCGAGTACGTAGCACCTGAGGGGGGTGTTACACCAAGAGTTAGTAAAATTTTAACATCCCTAGATTAATTACTTAAGGAAGGTCGAACCATAGTCCACATGAATTAGATGAGTTATGTGGATTTTTTTAATTTCTGGTTGTGATTTGTTGTGAAGGATCAGACTGTGTTAGATCATTCTAAGCGTACTAAAGTGCCGGTTAAGGAAATGTGTCCGGAAGCTTGTACAGGAAGGCACGTAGGAAACTGTTCAGGTGGGGGAAAGAACCACAATATCATCGGGGAGGTAAGAATAAAATAATATATATTGATATGCGTAGGGCGACCTAAACCCTACTAGTGGTCGAGTAACCGACAACACCTAACTCACATTGGCGACTACTTATTGGTGGTACCAATGCAGTTTTAGGCATTGTAGGTTTATCGCCGATAGGTTGATTTTATGATATGTCGAGATTGTATGTTTGTGTATTGGTATGCCTAATATGATACACGTTGATATGTATGTATGCCTAGTAACATGCTTATGAATACTTGAATATATGCCTATGAGTAGATATGAATATTATTGAGCATGATTATGATTGCTTATGATATGATATTTGTAATCATTGTTGGATGAGTAGAGATAGGCAGTGATTCCTGATAAATTGGGAGATGAATATGTGGTGAGGATTTTGAGGATATATATGTTGTTGTGCTCAACCTAGAGATTTTGTTGATATAGTTATGTTGAGATATAAAGTTGATACCCGGTTAAGCTGGAGAATGTTGGTCGTAGTTGTGTACAAGTTGTGGCTGAGACACTAAGTTGTTGATCCCGAGATGAGTCGGTGAGGTTTATGTTGCATCGTTGTTGTTCATCACTGTGTTGGCGTACGGGCAATCGATCTTGCCTGTGGGGAGATGATTGTACCCATTAGTTGTGAACGGAGAGCGTCCCGACCTGACCTGCGGGCGGGGGGATATATCGTTGCCATAAGTTGAGTTGTTGACGGGCGAATATTCCGACCTGGCTTTCGGGTGGGAGAATATGTCGTACCTATGATTTGAGCCTGAGGGCTGTTGGCCGAACCTTGCATTACAGGGGGTGGCATAGCGATGAATGGGGCATCTTGATCTGTTGGGTATGTCGCATCGTGATTGCGTCCATATAGTCGTTAGCTACGTGAGTGTGAGAGACAGTAGCTAAGAGAGAAAGACTTGGGAGATGATTGCTTGACACAGTTGTACTGTTGTGTGTGGCTATCAACGTAGCTTATTTTATAGCTGTTTCCCTATCTATGATGTATTGTTGTTTCTTATCTCCCGTATTATTCTTTGTTGTATTTTATTCTCAATTGCACAAGAAGATCTTGTTGAGGAGTTGCCAGAGGTGATTGATGGCACACATGTTGAACCTGATGCTGGCAGGGGAGTCCCGGATCCCAGTGTTAGGTGATTTTGAGTTGCTGTATGAGGATGACGACTGTTTCTGGGAGATTGATTACTCCCAATGACGAGTGGTGTATACGAGTCCGACTACCGTATACATTAGAGTCTTATTTGGGTAGTCAGTCTTAGTTTTGTTATGGCCAGTACATGGGTTTGAGCGAAATGTATTTTTGGGGCCAGGAGAGGAAGTCTTATGTATTTTATTTTGTTGTCATGCTTTTAGTTTATATATGTTGCGTACTCTGAGAGTTTGTAGTTGGTATTAGTTGTTGTAGGCTCTACTGATGGAGCCAGTACTTTTATATGTATGTTATATATAGTCGTGGTATCAGTGTTGGTTGTTTTAATATTTTCGCATTTCTATATAATCGCACTATGTTATAACGTTAAGAATATGAGTTCGGGTTACTAAATGGGACCTCCGAGGAGGGGCTGTCTCATTGAGTGGCATCAGAGCAGTCTGATTCTTAATCAAGGATTGCTTGGGTTAGGACGTGATTGCTGGCCGTGTCTAGTTGAACTCGTTTTGGGTGTTAACTATGCTTAGAAGTTGGGTAAAGCGTCCGATGCATGAGTTATCGCAAGAGATAACTGTTTGAGGGTTTGTAAGGCATATAATACATGTTTATGATAATATAGTGTTGTAAGTCTTACAAACGCGGGCTGATGATTTCTTCCACAAGAAATTAAATGGCTCGCGGACGAGGTAGAGGACATGGCGGAAGGGCCACATAGGGCGCCGCTGAATCTGGAAACGGTAACGGAGAAAATTCCCACGTTGGTGATGGGACAGAGTCAACTAGAACCCGAAGGACAATTAGGGAATTGGATACGACGATGCTGCAGCAGACGCAGCAAAACGCTCATCTGTTGCAAGTAACTCTATAGCAGCAGAGGCAGAATCAGAGAGGTGAAGTAGAGGCGGAAGATGTTGGACTAAATAATTTTCTAAAAGGGAAGCCGCCACAGTTTAATGGTGACTTCAATCCGGAGGTAGCTGAACTCTGGATATAGGAACTTGAGAAAATCTTCGCGGTAATGCACTGTCGTGAGTATAGGAAAGTGACTTATGCATCCTTTATGCTGATGGGAGGTGCAGAGCTATGGTGGAAAGGCAAGCAGAGGATGCTTGAGGCAGAAGGAAGAGTTATCATCTGGGGACTGTTTAGGGAATGTTTTCTGCAGAAATATTTCCCTAGGTTGATGAGAAGAGAGAAAGAGAAGGACTTCATGGGTTTGAAGCAGCGAGGTATGTTTGTTGGTGAGTACGTTGCGAGGTTCGAAGCGCTACTCAAATTTTTTGAGTTTTATCAGAGGTTTCCCGATGAAGAGTGGGTGTGTAGGCGTTTTGAAGATGGCTTGAAGTATGATATGCAAAGGGTGATTGCACCACTGAACATCACCCGATTACATGAAATGTTGGAAAGATGTTCGATCATTGAGAACATTGATAGGAAAAGAGAAATGCAACAAGGCAGAACTGGAGGACCTACTCGGAGATTCGATCAAAAAGGTCGAGGAGGAAAAGGAAGGTTCCAGACAGGGCAGAAACCTTATGACCGTCAAACAACAAGACCAGCTGAAGAACAACTACAACCAAGTGGATGCTTTAGGCGTGGAGGATCACATCTAATTCGAGATTGTCCGATGAGGGAGACTCGCCAATGTTTTTGATGTGGCCAGGTGGTTCACATAGCTCCAGAATGTTCATAAGGAGCAAGGTACAAAACAGGCGAGCGTGGCCTAGTGACCAGAGCCCAAGGAGCAGGATAGTAGGCGGTGAGTCCGCAAGCCACCGGAAGAGTGTTTACCATCCGGGGAGCTGAATCCTCTCAATCCCCTGATCTTATACAAGGTATGTGCCTAATGTCAGGTAAACTCTTATTGGTACTGTTTGACTCAGGAGCTACGCATTCATTCATATCCCAAGAGTGTGTGGATCATTTGAAATTAACTGTTTCTTTACTTCCTCATGACTTAATTATTTTTACTCCTACCAGTAATTCTTTGATAACCATGACTATTTGTTTAAAATGTCCTATCGTTATTGAAAATAGAACTTTTCTTGTTGACCTTGTTTGTTTGCCCATGCAGCAACTTGATGTGATTTTAGGCATGGATTGGCTTTCGGCTAACCATGTAGTGTTAGACTGAGCAATCTAGATTGATGCCTGCCAATGATAGAAATCTTATGTTGAGTAGTGAATATCAAAAACACGTGTTGTTATTCTCTATGGAAGCTAAGGAACCTCCTAAGTTGGATTCGTTGCCTATAGTGTGAGAGTTTCCGGAAGTTTTCCCTGATGATGTTTCAGGTTTACCACCGGAAAGAGAGATAGAGTTCGCTATAGATCTCATACCAGGAACTGGATCTATTTTGATAGCACCTTATCGAATGTCGCCAGCGGAGTTAGCGGAGCTGAAGAAGCAATTGGATGACATGTTTGGTAAAGAGTTTATAAGACCAAGTGCTTCACCTTGGGGAGGGCCGGTGCTGTTTGTCAAGAACAAGGACAGAAGTTCAAGGCTGTGCGTGGATTATCGGTAGTTGAACAAGGTGATGATCAAGAATAAGTATCTGTTACCTAGGATTGACGACTTGATGGACCAGTTGAAAGGAGCAGCAGTGTTTTCGAAGATTGGCCTAAGATCTGGTTATCATCAGATTCGAGTCAAGAAGAAGGATGTACCGAAGATGGCGTTCAGGAGTCGGTATGGACACACTACGAGTATCTGGTTATGCCCTTTGGTGTGACTAATGCTCCAGCAGTGTTTATGGATTACTTGAACCGGATTTTCCTACTGTTCTTGGATAAGTTTGTAGTTGTGTTTATTGGCGACATTCTTATTTATTTCCTTAATCGGGAAGAACATTAAGAACATCTTAGGATTGTGCTTCAAGTGTTAAAGGACCGAAAACTTTATGCAAAGTTGTCTAAGTGTGAGTTCTGGTTAGAAGAAGTGCAATTCTTAGGTCATGTGATTAACCGAGACGGTATAGCAGTAGATCCAGTCATGCAGCAAAGGTTGAAGCTATGGTACAATGGGAAAGTCCTAAGTCGGTAAGTGAGGTACGGAGTTTTCTAGGCTTAGCTGGATATTATCGAAGGTTCATCGAAGGGTTCTCAAAGATCGCATTGCCGATGACACAACTAACAAGGAAGGGAACATCCTTTGTAAGGACGGATGAGTGTGAGAAAGGTTTTCAAGAGATGAAGAGGAGGTTAACAACATCACCAGTGCTAACGTTACCAGTTTCTTTAGGACAGTTTGACGTATACTGTGATGCGTCATACCAAGAATTGGGTTGTGTCCTAATGCAAGAAGGGAGAGTGGTAGCGTATGCTTCGCGACAACTAAGAGTTCACGAGAGTAACTATCCAACTCATGATCTGGAACTAGCACCTATAGTGTTTGCTTTAAAGATATGGCGACACTATTTATATGGAGCTAATTTTACGGTGTATAGTGACCATAAGAGTTTGAGGTACCTGTTTGATCAGAAAGAGTTAAACATGAGACAAAGAAGGTGGATGGAATTCATAAAGGATTATGAATTTGATCTGCAGTACCATCCAGGAAAAGCGAATGTAGCAGCGGATGCATTGAGTAGGAAATCCTTACATGTGGCTGCTATGATGGTAAAGGAGTTGGAACTGATTGAACAGTTCAGAGATCTGAATCTAGCTATGGGATTATCTAGAGATAAGATAAACCTAGGAACTGTCACAGTAACGAGCGAATTTTTAAATACGATTCAGGAGAAGCAGGAAGTCAATTAGTATCATCAGAAGGTGAAGGAAAAAGTAACGGAAGGCAGAGCATCTGAGTTTAGGATGAATCAAGATGGAGTCTTGAGGTATGGTGATAGGATCTGTGTGTCGATGAATATAGAACTAAGAAGGATGATCTTGGAAGAAGCGCACAAGAGTAGGCTGAGTTTTCATCCAGGAGCTACCAAGATGTGAACGAATCCCTAGATAGAACATCAGAAGCCAGCAGGATTGTTACAATCCCTGGATATCCCAGAGTGGAAGTGGGATGGTATATCTAAGGACTTCGTGGTGGGTTTGCCCAGTACTAGCAAGAGGCATGATGCAATTTGGGTAATCATCGATAGGTTGACGAAGTGTGCTCACTTCTTGCCTATTGGTAAAAGTTATACGTTGGAAAAGTTAACCCAAATCTATATCAAGGAAGTGGTAAGGTTGCACGGAGTGCCTTCTAGTATTGTTTTCTACAGAGATCCTAGATTTACATCTAGATTCTTTAAGCAGTTATATAAGGCTTTGGGAACTAAGTTGAGGTTAAGTTCTGCTTATCATCCTCAGACGGATGGTCAATCGGAACGAACAAGTCAATCACTGGAAGATCTCTTAAGAGCTTGTGTTTTAGAACACACAGGAAATTGGGATGAGTTCTTACTGTTGATTGAGTTCACCTATAACAACAGTTTTCATTCAAGTATAGGTATGGCACCTTACGAAGCGTTGTACGAGAGAAAGTTAAGCGCTAGGACCGGAGGTACTACAACAGATGACGGAACAAATCAAGAGGATAAGGGAAAAGATGAAAGCCGCACAGGATAGACAAAAGAGTTACAGCGATAAAAGGAGAAGACCTTTAGAATTCTAGGAAGGAGACCATGTGTTTCTGAGAGTGACTCCAAAAACTGGAATTGGCAGAGCAATCAAATCTAGAAAGCTTACTCCTAGATTCGTCGGACCATTTCAAATTCTTCGTCAAATTGGTCCTGTAGCCTATCATGTTGCTTTACCACCAAACCTATCCAATCTTCATGATGTCTTTCATGTTTCCCAGTTGAGAAAATACTACCCCAATCCATTACACGTCTTAGAACCATAGTCAATACAATTGAAAGAGAACCTTGAGTATGAGGCCTTACCTGTAAGGATCGCGGATAGAAGGGTTAAGGAACTCCAAGGTAAAAACATTCCGTTGGTTAAAGTCATATGGGATGAAGTGACCGGAGATGCTACCTGGGAAAGAGAAGAGGACATGCAAAGACAGTACCCGAGTCTGTTCTAAAAAGTACGTCGAATTTTGAGGACGAAATTCTTTTTAAGGGGGTAGTAATGTAACACCCCGATTTGTAACACCTCGATTTTCACTGTTTCTAAGATCGGTAACTTATATAAATAAGTTTATATTTTATCCGAGGTTTAGAAAAAGATTTTGAATAAACCAAGATCATATTTATACTCTACATTATCATAGAGAGCTACGGTTAAATTTTGGGTCGAAAATTCTGACAGAACCCGGTCTGCATTTTCACTGACAGTAAGATTTTACTGATCAGAAAACCTAATTTTGACTCGTGAACGAAACAATTAGGTTTTAAATCTCGTTTCCAATGATATTGGTTATTTTGAAATTTTCAAAATAAATAAGTTATTATACTTTATTCGGACGTAAAACTTAAATCGGGTGAACAACGGAGCTGAATAAGGGAGTATAGGAACCCGCTAACGAATAAACATCAAGTCCCTTTGAAGGACAACTCACCTAGGTGAGACATGTATGTGACTCACCAAGGTAATGATGAGTTAGTGGTAGTAGGACAATTATGTCCTTAAACCTTTGTTGAAATTCCATTTTTGTTCCTCGGTGAAATGACTCTTTTGCCCCTAGCAATTTATGAAAACCCATTCTTGCCATGTGACTCATCACCATCATCATGACTTCTAACAAAATATCTAGATATTTTGTGACTTTAGGGGTTGTGGGACAATTATGTCCCTAGTCTTTTGTTAAAATGCCAATGTTGTCCCTATGTGAAATAACTCTTTTGTCCCTAAAATGAACAAAGTTGGACCCCTTTATCCATCGTATCCCACGCCTATAAATACCCTCCCCCAGAAGGAAATTCACTTCCAAAAAGCCATCCTTGAAACTTTGAAGCTTTGGTTAAGGTGGTTCCGGTCATCTGAATTTTAAACCAATCGCGTATTCGGGTTTGTAGCTACGACACCTTCTACTGCTACCTTTCTATGTGAGTGTCGTCAAGGTAATTCGGTGTCAACATTTACCTTCTTTTGGTCGCTCAATTCCATTTCTTCCTCGTTCTTGATCCCAACATCGTTTTGGTGCGCTATCGAACGTTCGAGGAGTCGCACGAGGATCGTGCTTGGTTCTTGGGCTGTGAGACAGCCGTTGTATAGGTGAGAAATCCTCTTTCAATTTCATTGCTTCATGCTTAGAGTCCTTGATTCAATGTTCTTCGATTGGTTGTCTTTGATTCTGTTGTCATTTATGAGTTTTTGGTTTTTTCTGGACCTCGTGCGTGTGCTCGGGGCGACTGTTGGCCCAACATATGTGCCGGGGGTGGTTTATTGCTGAGTGTTATGCTCGTTGGGAAGCGTGTACGGTTGTCGATTGCGGAGCCGTAGTCAGTGTTACACAAGAAAGCACGTAGGAAATCACACTCATCGGGGAGGCAAGAGTAGAGTAGAAATCATTGATATGCGTAAGGGATCCTAAACCCTACTAATGGTTGAGTAACCGACAACACCAAAGTCTACATTGGCGACTACCGTAAAGTGGTACCAATGTAGGGTTAGGCATTGTAGGCTTATCACAGTAGGTTGATATTTTGTTGATTGAGGTTATATGTTTAACTTGTTTATATGCCTGCTATGACGTGATTGTGGATATGTGTTTTACCATGATTGTGATAAGGTGCTTTGTTGTCTTAATTGGTGATATAGTGATAATCTGCGTATTTGCTTCATTTAATGATATGATGATAATATGCTGTGAGATAACATGTTATTTTCCATATGTGATTGTTGGTTGGCTTAGAGATAAGAAATGATCCTTGTGAATTGGGTGATGTGTGAGATGATATCATTTGGTGGAAATTAGCTACTGTGCTCAACCAGATAAGATGATTGAGGACTATGGATAGTCGTGAACACTCTGCTTGGTAGGGAGTGTTAGTGTTCAGTGTGTCAGGTGATGAGGTTGAGTTACTAAGCTGTTGATCGGAATGAGTCGTGAGGATTCATGCTAGATTGCATTGTGTGGTGATGTCACAACCGTGTAGATCTGGGATTACGCAAGGTCAAACCGGAACTACATATAGATGCTTGGTAGGTCTACCGTGAGCTTCTGAGATCTCCGATGCGCATTTCGACACCGGGACAGGTATTCCTATCGGGATTGGGGAATAGTGTCACCCTGCTTGGTAGGGGATGTAATGTACTCGTGAGTGTAACGGAAATTGCTCCTCGGATGACGTTTGATTTTCATTCTGCTTGGTAGGGGATAAGTATCCTGGTTGGTATGGCATACTTTGTGACGTAGGAATGTGGCCGCGTCTTCATGTCAGTTCTAGGTGCATGAGAGTGAGATGGCTAGTTAAGTCCAATGAACCTTGAGGATGGTTGTTGTGATGATTGTGTGTGAATGTGCAGCCAGTGTTATTTGCTTTGCCTTTATCCCTATCTATGATGATATGTAATTCTTATCCCTGTTATTCCCACGTTGTATGTTCTTTGATGTTGTGAGAAGACCCGGTGAAGGAGCCAACTGATGAAGAGATGGACGACACCCCGTACGAGCCCGATGCTGGTGGGAGAGCCACAGACCCCAATCTCGAGAGGTTTTGAGTGCTTGTACAACGATTACGAGTGGAGGTTATCTATCATCCAGGCTGAAGGAGAGTGTGTTAGTATACTCAGTGTGTATGGCCAGTGAGTCTTTATCTTTTGATGTATTTTGGGGCTAAGAGAGGAAGTCTTATTTATTTTATTTTGTTGCCATGCTTTCAGTTTATATGTGTTGCGTACTCTCAGGGTTTGTAGTTGTTATCAGTTGTTGTAGGCTTTACTGATGGAGCCAGTACTTTTATATGTATGTTATATATGGTCGAGGTATCGGTGTCGGTTGTTTTAATATTTTCGCATTTCTTTCAAATCGCGCTACGCTATAACGTTAAGAAGTTGAGTTCGGGTTACTAAATGAGACCTCCGAGGAGGGACTGTCTCATTTTATGGTAATAGAGCAGTTTGGTTCTAACAAGGACTGTGGAGTCTGGAATGATAACTGCTAATCTAGGAAGTTGTTACTGGCCGTGTCTAGTTGGACCCACAGTGGGTGCCGACTATGTTTACCTGTTGGGTAGAGTATCCAATGCGCAAGTTATCGTGTGTGATAAATGTTTCATTCATAAGGCATATAGTATGTCTACTCGTTCAGTAATATTATATGTCTTATGAATCAGAGCTAATAATTTCTGTTCAGGAAATTAAATGGCTCGAGGATGCGGTAGAGGAGCCCAAGGTAGAGGATGTGGCGGGAGGGCCACGAATGGAACAACGGAACCAAGGAATGGACATGGAGAAAATTCCCACACGGGTACGTGGTGGGGAGGAATCCATTGAGACCTTAAGGGCAGTCATGGAGTTGGCAACTGCTATGCTACAACAGACACACCAGAATGCTGAATTTTTGAAGATGACCATGCAACAGTAACTGAGATAGAATCAGAGGCATGATGTGGATGCGGAAGATGCCGGACTGACAACTTTTCTGAAAGGGAAGCCGCCGCAGTTTAATAGTGACTTCAATCTAGAGGGGGCAGAACTCTGGACACAGGAGCTGGAGAAAATCTTTGCGGCAATGCACTGTTGTGAGGACAAGAAGGTGACTTATGCATCCTTCATGCCGATGGGAGGTGCGGAGTTGTGGTGGAAAGGAAAACAGAGAATGTTGGAATTTGAAGACAGAGTAACTGACTGGGGACTATTTCGGGAATGCTTTCTGGAGAAGTATTTCCCCAGATTGATGAGAAGAGAGATAGAGTTCACTATAGATCTCGTACTTGGAGCCAAACCGATTTCGATAGCACCCTATCGAATGTCCCCAACAGAGTTGGCAGAGCTGAAAAAGGAACTGGACGACATGCTAAAGAAGCAGTTTATAAAACCAAGTGTTTCACCGTGGGAAATCCCTAAGACGGTGAGCGAGATCAGAAGCTTTCTCGGGCTAGCAAGATACTACAGGAGGTTATCGAGGTATTCTAGAAGATTGCGTTACCTCTGACACGATTGACCGGAAAAGGAAAAGCGTTTCAATGGACAGAAGAGTGCGAGACTAGTTTCCAAGAACAGAAAAGGAGGCTAACAACATCTCCGGTACTAGTCTTGCCAGATCCATCTGCGTCATTCGATGCGTACCGCGACGTATCGTATCAAGGCTTGGGTTGCATACTCATGCAAGAAAGGAAAGTAGTGGTTATGCCTGTATGGATCGAAGACAGTAGAGTGAAAGAACTCCGCGGGAAGCAGATTCCCTTAGTCAAGGTTATCTAGGATGCAACCATAGGAGATGCTACCTGGGAAAGAGAAGAGGACATGCAACGATAGTATCCGAGTTTGTTCTAAAAAATACATCGAATTTTGAGGACGAAATTTTTTTTAAGGGGGTAGTAATGTAACACCCCGATTTTCACTGTTCTAAGATCAATAATTTATATAAATAAGTTTATATTTTATCCGAGGTTTAGCAAATGATTTTGAGTAAACCAAGATCATATTTATACTCTACATTATCGTAGAGAGCTACGGTTAAATTTTGGGTCGAAAATTCAGGCGGAACCCCGTTTGCATTTTCATTGATAATGAGATTTTACTGATCAGAAAATCCAATTTTGACTCGTGAATGAAACATTTAGGTTTTATATCTCGTTTCCAACGATATTGGTTATTTTGAAAATTTTCAAAATAAATAAGTTATTATACTTCATTCGGGCGTAAAACTTAAATCGGATGAACAAACGGAGCTGAATACGGGATTACCAGAACCCGCTAATGGATAAACATCAAGTCCCTTTCAAGGACAACTCACCTAGGTGAGACATGTATGTGACTCACCAAGGTAATGATGAGTTAGTGGTAGTAGGACAATTATGTCCTTAAACCATTGTTGAAATTCCATTTTTGTCCCTAGGTGAAATGACTCTTTTGCCCCTAGGAATTTATGAAAACCCATCCTTGCCATGTCACTTATCACCATCATCATTACTTCTAACAAAATATCTTGATATTTTTTGACTTTAGGGGTGGTGGGACAATTATGTCCCTAATCTTTTGTTAAAATGCCAATTTTGTCCCTACGTGAAATTACACTTTTGTCCCTAAAATGGACAAAGTTGGACCCCTTTATCCCTCCTATCCCACGCCTATAAATACCCTCCCCCGCAAGGAAAGTCACTTCCAAAAAGCCATCCTTGAAACTTTGAAGCTTAGGTTCAGGTGGTTTCGGTCATCGAAATTTTAAACCGATCGCGTATTCGGGTTCGTAGCTGCGACACCTTCGTACTGCTACCTTTCTATGTGAGTGTCGTCAAGGTAAGTCGGTGTCAACATTTACCTTATTTTGGTCATTCAATTCCATTTCTTCCTCGTTCTTGATCCCGACATCGTTTCGGTGTGTTTTAGGCTTTTACGGGTATTTCCACGCTATAATTATAACACCCCGATTTTCACTTCATTTTAAGATCGGTCATTTATATAAATAAGTTTACATTTGATCCGAGATTTAGAAAATGATTTTGAATAAACCAAGATTATATCCATACTCTACATTATCGTAGAGAATTACAGTTAAATTTTGGGTTGAAAATTCAGACGGAACTCGGTCTGCGTTTTCATTGACAGTAAGATTTTACTGATCAGATAACCTAATTTTAACTCGAAAACGAAGCAGTTAGGTTTTAAATCGAATTTTCAACGACTTTGGTTATTTTGAAATTTTTCACTAAAAAATGAAATAATATATTATTCGGTCGAAATATTAAATCGGGTGAACGGAGCTGAATACGGAATTACCGGGACCCGCTAATGGATAAATGTTGAATCACTTCAAGGACAACTCACCTAGATGAGTCATGCATGTGACCCACCAAGGTAATGATGGCTTTAGAGGTTATGGACAATTATGTCCTTAGCCTTTTTGTTAAATACCAATTTTGTCCCTGAGTGATTATACCCTTTTGTCCCTAACTAGCCTAAGATCATGACACCTAGCACCTAGACTAGGACACCTAATGACTCCAAGTAACACCTAAGCCTATGACTTATGACACCTAACCTTTAGATTTTGACACCTAGCTTTACTAATACTACACCTAACACCTAAGCTATTATGATCTAAAACAAATGAAGAAAAGCTAAGCCAAATTCACGGACCAGAGATTAGAGAAATGAATAAAAGATAAAAAAAACCACCATTGTTAAAGTTTGAGAGCTTGGTTGGAGTTGCTCCGGTCATCGGAATTTTGAACCGATCGCGTATTCGGGTTCGTAGCTGCGACACATTCGCATTACTACCTTTCTATATGAGTATTGTCATGGTAAGTCGGTGTCGAAATTTACCTTGTTTTAGTCATTCAATTCCATTTCTTCCTTATTCTTAATCCCGATATCGTTTTCGGTGCCTTTAGGCTTTTACGGGTCTTTTTGCTTGATCGATCGTCCGAGGAATCGCACGAGGGGACCGTCGCGGTTCTTCCCTTGAGGAATCCAGAAGCTGTGTTGGTGAGTTCTTCCTCATAATTTTCGTGGCTCATTACCTTTGATTCATTGATTCGAGCTGTAGGTGCGTTTATTGTTGAATCTGTTGTTGTTTATGAGTTTTTCCATGTTTCTTGACCCCGTGCTTGCGCTCGGGGCGATTGTTGGCCCCACATGTGTAGGGCTCCTCAAACCCTACTAGTGGTTAAGTAACCGCCAATACCTAACTCAAATTGGGGACTACTAGATTGTGGTATCAATGCAGTTTTAGGCATTATAGGTTTATCGCTGATAGGATGACCTATGATATTTGTTGATCGGGGATGTATGTATACTTGCTGTGATTGCTAACATGCTTAAATGGGGTCGTATGTGATAATATGCTAAGTGAGATACTCTGGTATGCTTGTTATGATAACCTGCTTAATTGTTATTTGGATATGTATACAATGACGACGTACTGCTATGCTATGACGTATTGATGTGATTGTGAGTGATGTGATCCTGGTTGAACTTGGAGATGATTGGTATGCTGTTAGGATAGTAGGATAATGATTGATGGCGTCCAACTAGTAGAATAAGAAAGTTGCTCTAAGTTGAAGGTGGCTCTCATATTTGGAGAGCGACATCCTCGCAGTAGGAGGATGTGGACCTTGAGGCGTTGTTTAAGTTGTTGTTAGAACGTCGTTGAGGTGATGGATGCATATGAAGGAACCTGTTTGAAACACAAGAAGGGGGGTTGAATTGTGTTTTAGGCGATTTTAAATTCTTTTCGTAAGTAGATAATGATTTTCGCAAGATTGGACGCTTAAGACGATTAAAAGCAAAGAGAGCTCTTCCAAACTCCAAGTTGGACGCTCACTTAGTTTTGACTAAGATAAGAAGACAGCGTAATGAAAGGCAATTCAATCCCAGTTAGTTTGTTAGACAAAAACTAAAGTAAGATAAGGGAGAGAAAGGAACACAACGATATTATCCTGGTTCACTCTTCACCAAAGAGCTACGTCCAGTCCTCTCTACTTGAGAGCTTTATCCACTATAACAAAAACCTTTTGTTACAAAGTATTCAACACCTCTTCAGGCAGTATTCTCAACCTCTTCAGGTTCTCTAAGTATTCTTTTACAGACAAGCCTCTTCAGGCTCAACCAAACTAAGGTTTTGAAAAAGATTGTTCTACTAACTCACTAAATGTGAGAATTCGAAACTAAAGCTTAGACTCTTGAAAACAACTCTACACAGAGAGTAATATGAAAGTGAGAATCAGAGTAGCTTTTCTAGCTTTGCAAGCTTTGAGATTTTCTCTTTTATCTCTTGAAGGATTTTGAAATGCTATGTGCAGCTTCACTTGTATTTTTGCTCAAGTTCGATTTCGTTCTCTGTTTTCTGCCTCTTCACTTTCAAAAGATGAAGGTATATATAGCTTCTTTTCTTTGAGCAGTCTTCAGTCTTCAATGGATGGAAAAGGATCCGTTCTGATGAGCATTGAATGCATTTGATCCGTTGAGTCTGATAGCTTCTGAAGTTTCTGATCAGCAGAATAGACTATCAGGGAGATAGCTAAAAGTGGTGCTGACATATCCTCTGAGTAGAACGAAAGTTGCCTTTTGTTTATCCAAAACAAGAAGGTCAACTTCTTTAGGTGATAGAGACATTCTGGCTTATGCTTTTCTTTTGTACGAATCTTACAGAGAATGTTTTGTCCCACTGATATAAGCCTTTTACATGGAATAATAATTTCAAATGCTTTTACAAAGATATTCGCGCTTGAAATTTAAAAGACATTTATTGGACTAGCTATTACAGAAGGTAACCAAAAGAGTCTTTGGACTCAATGGTTCTATAAGTTATCGTCCAGTCGTAAACCAAGAATAGGTGTTGGACGAGATAAAGTCTTTGGACTATGTTGGACGAGATAACGTCTTTGGACTATGTTGGACGAGACAACGTCTTTGGACTATGGATAGTCTTTGGACTCAATTTAGATTTGTCCTGCACACTTAATGTAAAACGTTAGTCCTTAACAAATCTTTGTTCATCTTAAATTAGCTCTTTGTTAACATCAAAACTCAAGGGATTATCTGGACCATGACCACTTTGGTTCCAACAATCTCCCCCTTTTTGATGATGACAAAACATGCTAATTTTGATTGAACAAAGAGTCCTAGAGAGCTGAAGGGCTCCCCCTAAGACAAACATTCTAATTATTTAAAGCATTTAATCATTTAAAGCATAGATATGAGCACATGTATCATTTAAAGATTCAATCAACAAATTTAACTTTAAATAATTAATCAATCAATAATCAATCAAAATCCATCTTCTCCCCCTTTTTGTCATCAGACAAAAGAGTGAGAAACACATCATAGTCAGTTGTTTTGAAAAACATAGAAAACAAAAAAAAAATTTTTAAGAAGAGGGAGGAGGTTTGGGAATGAAATCTTTGAACATGGCCGCAATCTGCTGAAGGAGCACCGCATTGTTAGCTTCTATAGTCCGTTGAACGAACTCTTGAAACTCAGGAGGAATAACTGAGGCAGAGCTCTCAGCAGTGGCCCGGGTTGCGTCCACACCTCTTTGATCAGGAACTACACTCAGAGCCTGAGAAGGAGATGGAGCATCAGGATGGACCATTGAGAGAGGGACCGGTTGAGACTTGGACTGAGCTGAGTCTGCAACTTGTTCCACTTCGTTATCATGAGTTTCAGAGGAGGGTTCCGCATAGATAATTTCGGTGTCCCCAGTCTCTTCAGGAATGACCGGCTTAGGAGGAAGAGTAGGAGGAGCAAGAGGAACAACAATAGGTTCGGGTGGACGCAGCACTTCAAGTATGATATCAGCATCATCATACTTATTTTCCCGCCATCTGATAGGAGGCATAGGCAGAACATCTCTAGAATAAAGAGGTATCCCAAAGATATTGTCTATGATCATGAAGGTTGCTTCACGGATTCGATATTGTCTCGGGTAGACGCGAATCTGAGCTTTCTCCTCAACTGATAAACCAGATGATGACGCTTCTTGGGAGCATCTCCAGATGTGATTTTCCCAATATATCCTAGCATCTGGGTCAAATCTGAAGCGAGGATCTTTCTTCCAAATACTTTCGAGAGCCCCAGAGTCATCTCGATGTTTTGTCCAAAACAGGGGATCAAAAGCATGTTGGTAAGGCAGCGTCCATGACTCAAGCTTTTTGCGAAGGTCCTTATCCTTGTTGGGATCTAGGATAGGGAGCCTTGGGCAAGCTCGAGGAGGAACAACTCCTACGCTAGTGCGAGAAGACTTTGACCAAAATCTCTTTGGAAGGTTGTGATGGATCTTAGCTTCTCGAGGCATGTCACACTCCTTCCGCACAGCATAGTAAGGAAGAAAGTCCCGGACATCAGAATACTCCTTCCAAGATGATGGATAGCTTGGAATGAAAGAAAGGTCGGGATCAAGGATGAAGTTACTTAAGCCAAACGTCCTTGCCCTTCTTTCATACTCCGTCTTGTAACCTCTCTTGTCTTCATGACGAAGAACAACATGCCTCTTTATATTGTAGTGGCACCATTGAAATGCCTTGTCCTTGATGAGGTTGGGAAAGATTTTCCTTGGAGGAAACGTCTTCTTCTCAAGGTAGGTAACCAATGGTCCATGGGCATTGTATGTTTCAGAGGGCAGAGGTTTAGGTGAAGTGTATGGGATGGGTTGGTAGGCAAGTTTAGGGGGTGAGGTGGATGATGTGGAGGGTTGTTCAAAATCATACTCGGGTAATGGAAAGGGGCTTTTGGGGTGAGGTTCAATAGTAGGGGGTGAGTGTTTAAGGAATAGAACAGGAAATTTGCGTTTGACTTCAGCCCAAATTGAGCATTTATTGTTGTAGTCTACTCCAGGGAGGCGTCTATATTTGCTTATGGGAAAGATCGGTCTGGGGTAGGGAGCACCATAGGGTTGGAAGGGGTGATCTCCCCAGGGTGTGAACCAGTCTTCGGGTTCATTTTGTGAGGCTAGAGTTTGAGTTTGTGGTAGGTTAGTGGGTGAGAGTGGTAGGAAAGGTTCAAAGGTTAAGTCTTCTATCTCAGACGATTGGACGATAGGAGAAATAATAACTGAACTGGAGATAGGTTCAGTATTACCTTTCGTCTTTGCTCGAGATGACCTTGCCCTTGTTGAAGAAGGTTTAGGCAGAGGTGCAGCAGATGAGGTTTCCAATCTTGGCCCTTTAACTACCCTTGAGATGGGTAGATTGTCCTCTTCATCTTCATCAATGGGAGCTAGAACCAGCTTCCTTTTTCTTGAAGGTTGGACGATGAGCTTTGGACGAGACGAAGAAGTCTTAGCTATTGGACGAGCTCGTTCATCAGAGCGTCCAGCAGTGACACATTGTTCAGACGCTTCTTCTTCTGAGCCTTGCGTCTGAGCTCCTTTTTGTTGGCCTTCAAGTTTGGACTTTTTAAAGCAGTCCAACTGCATCATTACCAAACTTTGCCTGCTAAACTCAGGCTGATGCACACGTTCAATGCCATGAAATCCGTAGTAGTTGAACTTTCTTTCTGGAGCCAAGTTCTTTAGGTCGTCATAGACCATATGCTTCTCAAATATTTTTGAAAGAAGAGCGCCATAGATGAGTGCAGTGTTCTTCTTTCCATAGCCTTCAATGGCATATTTGAAGAAGGAAAAGAGTAGGTGGGGAAGATTTATTTGTCTTTCAAGAATCAGATGAACTAGGCAAAATTGATGAGCCTTTGAAACATTATCCTTTGACCCAACTTTATGAAGGATAGCCTTGTTCAAGATTTGGTGAAGAACCCTAGCCTTGTCAGTCATTTTTGAGGCTATGAGCTTGTCACCAGAGTTTTTCAACAAACAATCTCTGATGGTGGAAGCATCACCAATCTCTTCTTCCCAGTCATCTTCAACAGTTATGCCTGATTGAGCGCACCCAGTTGCATTAGAGATAGTTGCTTCAGATACTATGACTTCAGTATCAAGCACCTTGTTGCGAATCTCTCTTGCAGAGACAATGGGGTTTGTCCAGAACTCCCTAACTAGAGCAGGGTAGATTACCGGAGAACCTTCAAAGTAGCTTGACCATCCAGCGGCATGGATGTTAGAGAAGATATCAATCCCATTATCAGCCAGGAATTGTAGGTTAAACTTGTACTCGACCATAACATCAGCAGTCTGAGCATTGAAGGTTTTTCCTTTACCTTTAGAGCCAGCAGCAGAAGAGGTTGCCATAGTTTCAGAGAGGATGTTTAAAGAAGAAGATTTTTCAGAAAGGGTTTTCCTTTTCGAAGATGCAAGAAGAAAGGTTAAAGCTTTTTGTAAAGGTTGGATTTTTATCAAAGAGCAAAACTTAGGTTTTAAAAGGAAGAAGAAGAGAGAGCGAAAACCTTTCGTATTTTTAAAGAGAGAGAGAGAGAGAGCGAAACGACGTGCATTAAATGTCTGACACACGTTTAGACTTTGAAACCGTAAAAAGCATTTTTTGGCAAATAAAGAAAACAAAGAACTGACTCAGTTAAGGGAATGAAGGATAATATTTCATTCGACAAAGATTGAGTTTCATTAATGCATTAGACGAGCATTCAGAAATTACACTGGACGAGCATATATTGGACGTAATGCAAATATTGGACGCATGCATTGGACTCTCAGTTAATCAATGAAATGCATGTTCAGATATTTTCTTATGAATATAAACCTATCTACGGCTAAAGGTTTAGTGAAGATATCTGCCCATTGATGGTCAGTATCAACAAATTGAATATCTATTGTTCCTTTTTGCACATAGTCCCTAATAAAATGATGTTTTATTTCTATATGCTTTGCTCTAGAATGCAGTATGGGGTTCTTTGACAAATTAATAGCAGCAGTATTATCACACATGATAGGGATGTTGCTTACAAACACGTTGTAGTCTTCCAACTGATGTTTGATCCATAGCAGTTGTGAGCAGCAGCTGGCTGCAGTAATGTACTCAGCTTCAGCAGTTGATAGAGCAATTGTGCTTTGCCTTTTGCTTGACCATGAGACGAGATTAGCACCAATGAACTGACACCCTCCACTTGTGCTTTTCCTTTCTATTCTGTCTCCAGCATAGTCAGCATCACAGAATCCAACTAATCTGTATTCATCAATTTTCTTATACAAAAGACCCAGATTAGTAGAACCTTTTAAGTATCTAAAGATTCTTTTTACTGCTGAGAGATGAGACTCTCTTGGATCAGATTGAAAACGAGCACATAAGCAAACGCTAAACATGATATCAGGTCTGGACGCAGTTAGATATAAGAGGGAACCAATCATACCTCTATATACCTTTTGGTCTACCTTTTTATCTTTATCATCTTTGTTTAGCACGGACGTTGGATGCATTGGTGTATTCATAGGTTTACAATCGTCCAACTTGAAGCGTTTTAGAAGCTCCTTTGTGTACTTCGTCTGATGAATGTACACTCCGTCTGATGTTTGCTTTACTTGAAGTCCGAGGAAGAATTTTAGTTCTCCCATCATGCTCATTTCAAACTCCCTTTGCATTAATTCAGAGAATTCTTGGCAAAGAGATTCATCAGTTGCACCAAATATTATATCATCAACGTAAATTTGAGCAACAATAAATTCCTTTTTATTCACTTTTCTAAAAAGAGTTGTGTCCACTTTTCCTCTCGAGAAGCCATTCTCCATTAGGAAAGAGCTGAGTCTCTCATACCAAGCTCTAGGAGCTTGCTTGAGTCCATATAAAGCTTTCTTAAGCTTATATACATGCTCAGGACGGTTCTGATCTTCAAAACCGGGTGGTTGGAGAACATATACTTCTTCATTAATTACACCATTTAGGAATGCACTTTTTACATCCATTTGGTAAAGCATGATGTTGTGATGTGCAGCATATGAAAGTAAGATGCGTATAGCTTCTAATCTAGCTACTGGAGCAAAGGTTTCAGTATAATCAATACCTTCCTCTTGTGAGTAGCCTTGGGCAACTAGCCTTGCTTTATTCCTTACCACCTTGCCATCCTCGTCCAGCTTGTTGCGATAGACCCACTTGGTTCCAATTACAGACTTATCCTTAGGTAGGGAGACCAGCGTCCAAACGTCACTACGTTGAAACTGGTTGAGCTCTTCTTGCATAGCGAGGATCCAGCACTCGTCCAATAAGGCTTCGTCCACAGACTTTGGTTCCATCTCAGAGATGAAGGCTGAGTCAGCTTGCTCTCTGAAAGTTGACCTTGTCCGGACGCTATCATTAGGTTTGCTAATGATTTGATCCTCGGGATGATAAGTTCTGAATTGCCACGAACGAGGGGTATTTACAGCTTGCTGAGACGATGATGCGTCCATCGTAGCGTCTGATGCCTCGTCTTTGTTGGTTGTTGGACGAGCATCTGAATCATTCAGATTCATATCTGCAAAAGAGTCATCTAGCTCTGATAATCTCTTATCAGGCTGTTTGTCATCAAATTTAACATGAATGGATTCTTCAACAATCAAAGTTCTAGAGTTATAGATTCTAAAAGCTTTAGACGTTTCAGAGTATCCTAACAATATTCCATTATCTACTTTGGCATCAAACTTTCGTAGTTGATCCTTAGTATTTAAAATAAAACATTGACATCCAAAGGGGTGGAAATAAGAAATGTTGGGTTTACGTCCTTTCCACAATTCATAAGGAGTCTTATTCAAGATTGGTCTTATGTATATTTTGTTTTGAATATAGTAGGCAGTATTTACAGCTTCAGCCCAGAAGTGCTTAGGGATAGAATTATCACTGAGCATTGCCCTAGCCATCTCTTGAAGAGATCGGTTCTTCCTTTCAACAACACCGTTTTGTTGTGGAGTTCTAGGGGCAGAGAAATTATGATGAATACCACTTTCATCACAGAACCTTTGAAAGAGCTCATTTTCAAATTCGCCTCCATGATCACTTCTGATCGAGCTGATGAATACGCCTTTTTCATTCTGAACTCGCTTACAGAATATAGAAAAGACCTTGATAGACTCATCCTTGTGAGCAAGGAACTTAACCCATGTCCATCTAGTATAGTCATCTACTATGACAAGTCCATATTTCTTACCACTGACAGAGGCCGTCCTTGTTGGACCAAACAAATCAATATGCAACAATTCCAGTGGTCTAGAAGTACTAACAATGTTTTTGGACTCAAATGAGTTCTTAACTTGTTTTCCTTTTTGACAAGCGTCACAGAGAGCATCTGATCTAAACACAATCTTTGGTAAGCCTCTTACAAGGTTATGCTTGTTTAGTTTAGAGATTAATCTCATACTAGCATGACCAAGTCTTTTGTGCCAGATCCATCGCTCATCTTCAACAGACACCAGACATGATACACTTTGAGTTGAAAGTTCCCCCAAATTAATCTTGTACAGATTATTTTGCCTTTTGGCAATGAATAAGATGGACCCATCAGGGTTCTTGACCATACATTCACCTTTATTGAAGGAAACAACAGACCCACTGTCACATAATTGACTTATGCTAAGCAAGTTATGTTTTAATCCTTCAACCAGAAGAACATTATCAATAGAGGGAAGAGGATGCTTACCAATCTTACCTATTCCTACTATCTTACCCTTCTGGTTGCCTCCAAAGGTGACCCATCCACTGGACTTCTCACGGATTTCTTGGAACATACACCTTTCTTCCGTCATGTGACGTGAGCAACCACTGTCCAAGTACCAGGACTGGGGTCTTTTTTGTGTTGCTAAGCAGATCTGCAACAGGTATTATCATATTCTTAGGTACCCAGATAGACTTGGGTCCTTTTGGGTTAGTTGGTGCTTTTCGTCCATGCATTTTGTTTTTATTTTTGTAAATGCATTTTGAAGAAGTGTGACCACTCTTTCCACAAATCTTACAGTAAGTTCTGGATGCATGCAATTTATTTTCTTTTTGCTTTCCATAGGAATGAAAAGCCTTGTGATTTTTGTTGGACCCTGATATTTTCTGAGACGCAGTTTGTTTCTCAGAGTCATAGCCTAGGCCAGACTTATCATGAGGTGATCTAGTGTACCTCAATATCAGGTCTAGCTTCTCTGATCCTCCAACAAGCTTAGTTACGCTTTTGGTGAGATCAGATACCTCTTGTTTTAGTCTAGTTATCTCATGAGGTTCACTGGACTCAGAGGTGAGTTTGTCAGTTAGACTGACATTCTCAGCTTTAAGCTTATTATTCTCTTCAACAAGCTGCTTATTTAGTTTGTTGGATTCTTCCAACTCCTTATTTACTTTTGACAATTTTCTCTTAAGCACGATGTATTGATGATGCAATATAGAAGAATCATTTAGCAGTTCATCATATGCTTCTTGAAGAGAGTCAGAAACGGATACCTCGTCATCTTCTGATTCAGCGTCCGAAGTGCTTTTGGCCATTAGGCAGAGATTTGAGGTAGACGAGCTCCTTGGTCTGAACAGATGTTCCAGAGCGTCCAGCTTCTCCTTAGCTATTTGGAGTTGCGAGACCATGTCCAATCGTGGACGATCAAGGGCATTGACAAGACACCAGTTGGCATAGGCATTCTGAGAACATCGTCTGATATCATCACTCGTCCAGTCTGTTTCATGTTTGGACGATGTTGAACCGTCCTCATGGGTAATCGTTGGACGATAATCTCCGTTTGTGAGGATGTCCCACAGCTCATAATTTTGAGCTTGGACGTATAATTGGAACATTGATTTCCAATAAGTATAGTCTGTTCCCTTGAAGATGGGTGGAACATTCACATTCCTTCCTCTTCCAGAGGTAGACTCCTGACTTCTTTCTCCGGGAACAACAAATTGTTCATCGTCCGAAGAGTCTTCATCTTGCTTGTTGGACCATAGGCATAGATTAGCCTCTTCATTTGTTTCTTCTTCTTCTTCTTCTTCTTCAGAAGAGTTCAAGTCCTCCCAAGTTGCCATGAAGTTCTTTTTCTTCTTTTTGAAGAACTTCTTTTTGTCCTTTAGCGTAGGACAATCAGCTTTGAAGTGTCCTGGTTTGTTACATTCAAAACAGACCAGCTGACTTTTATCCTTGGGTTCAGCATGATCCTTGAAGCTTTTCTTTTGGAATGGCCTTCTCTTCATTCCATTTTTCTTTCTCCACATATTCTGAATCTTTCTGGAGATAAAGGATAGCTCGTCATCGTCTACATCATCATCAGACTGATCAGCTTCATCACTGGACTCATCAGCTTTTAAGGCTTTTGAGTTGTTGGACCTATGAGCTTTCAGGGCAATCCCTTTGTTCTTCTTTCCTGGATTGTCAAGATCAAGCTCCTGCTTGTGAACTTGAAGCGTCCCGACAAGATCATCCAGAGTCAAAGTGGAAAGATCTTTGGCCTGGGTGATTGCAGTGACAAGAGGTCTCCATTTCTTAGGCAAACTCCTAAGAATCTTGGTGACATTCTCCTTGGTAGTGTAGACCTTTCCAAGGGATTTCAGATTGTTGATGATCGTCTGAAAGCGACCCATCATGTCAAGGATGGACTCTCCTTCAGCCATGGTGAACATTTCATACTGGCCAACCAGCATGATGATTTTAGAGTCCTTCACCTTGGTTGTCCCTTCATGGAGATTAGACAAGGTGTCCCATATTTGTTTGGCTGATTCACATGCGTGAATCTTCTGAAATTCGTCAGGACTGAGAGCACACATTAAAGCATATCTTGCTTTATGATTCTGTTCCATTCTAGCCCGTTCAGCATCTGTCCAGTCGTCCTCTGCTTTGTCTGTCCCGTCAGAGTTGAGACAAACGTTAGGACCGTTTGTGATTCTGGCCCAGAGAGCTGAGTTTGTACTGAGGATGAAACCTTTGAATCTCTCCTTCCAGTACAGGTAATGAGTACCGTTGAAGAACGGCGGTCTGGTCATGGAAGTGCCTTCCATAACTGGTTGACTCCCGCTTGGCATACCTGGTCCAGACATATCTGCAGTAGGATCTTTTCCTCTACACGGCAAAGTGCTCAACCCAGAGGCTGAGCTCTGATACCAATTGAAGGAACCTGTTTGAAACACAAGAAGGGGGGTTGAATTGTGTTTTAGGCGATTTTAAATTCTTTTCGTAAGCAGATAATGATTTTCGCAAGATTGGACACTTAAGACGATTAAAAGCAAAGAGAGCTCTTCCAAACTCCAAGTTGGACGCTCACTTAGTTTTGACTAAGATAAGAAGACAACGTAATGAAAGGCAATTCAATCCCAGTTAGTTTGTTAGACAAAAACTAAAGTAAGATAAGGGAGAGAAAGGAACACAACGATATTATCCTGGTTCACTCTTCACCAAAGAGCTACGTCCAGTCCTCTCTACTTGAGAGCTTTATCCACTATAACAAAAACCTTTTGTTACAAAGTATTCAACACCTCTTCAGGCAGTATTCTCAACCTCTTCAGGTTCTCTAAGTATTCTTTTACAGAGAAGCCTCTTCAGGCTCAACCAAACTAAGGTTTTGAAAAAGATTGTTCTACTAACTCACTAAATGTGAGAATTCGAAACTAAAGCTTAGACTCTTGAAAACAACTCTACACAGAGAGTAATATGAAAGTGAGAATCAGAGTAGCTTTTCTAGCTTTGCAAGCTTTGAGATTTTCTCTTTTATCTCTTGAAGGATTTTGAAATGCTATGTGCAGCTTCACTTGTATTTTTGCTCAAGTTCGATTTCGTTCTCTGTTTTCTGCCTCTTCACTTTCAAAAGATGAAGGTATATATAGCTTCTTTTCTTTGAGCAGTCTTCAGTCTTCAACGGATGGAAAAGGATCCGTTCTGATGAGCATTGAATGCATTTGATCCGTTGAGTCTGATAGCTTCTGAAGTTTCTGATCAGCAGAATAGACTATCAGGGAGATAGCTAAAAGTGGTGCTGACATATCCTCTGAGTAGAACGAAAGTTGCCTTTTGTTTATCCAAAACAAGAAGGTTAACTTCTTTAGGTGATAGAGACATTTTGGCTTATGCTTTTCTTTTGTACGAATCTTACAGAGAATGTTTTGTCCCACTGGTATAAGCCTTTTACATGGAATAATAATTTCAAATGCTTTTACAAAGATATTCGCGCTTGAAATTTAAAAGACATTTATTGGACTAGCTATTACAGAAGGTAACCAAAAGAGTCTTTGGACTCAATGGTTCTATAAGTTATCGTCCAGTCGTAAACCAAGAATAGGTGTTGGACGAGATAAAGTCTTTGGACTATGTTGGACGAGATAACGTCTTTGGACTATGTTGGACGAGACAACGTCTTTGGACTATGGATAGTCTTTGGACTCAATTTAGATTTGTCCTGCACACTTAATGTAAAACGTTAGTCCTTAACAAATCTTTGTTCATCTTAAATTAGCTCTTTGTTAACATCAAAACTCAAGGGATTATCTGGACCATGACCACTTTGGTTCCAACAGCATAATCATAACATTTGCATTGTTGTGGTGGAAAGCCGCGGGATTTAATGCAACAGCTGTTTGAGCAGTTATCACGCGAGGTCGGGACTTGTGGATAACTAAACTAGCTGTTTAAGTTGTTGTCACAAGGGGCTGTATGAATAGCTACAACAGCAGTTTGAGTGGCTATCATATAAGCTGGTACTTGTATACAGCTGCAACAGCCGTTTGAGTGGTTGTGTACAGGAAGCCGTGTGTACGGTTGCAGCAGCAGTTGGAGTAACTATCACATGAGGTCGAGGTGGACATTCTAGAGTGACCAAGATTGTTGAACTCGCAGTTGGAGGGATGCAAGTGCTTTCTCACAGTTAGAGAACTTCTCGAGCTTTCTCACGGTTGGAGGAACCACTGTTGCACCATCTTGGGAAAGAGGGAATCCAGTAACCTGGGCTACACCTTACAGTTGGAAGGTGACCTTCCTACCTTGGGAAATGGCTACTATCACAGTTGAAGGACAGCATTCCCAAGGGCAAGGATGGTGATGTTGTAGATTGACCGATCATGTAGACTTAGTTGTGCATGTAGAATAGGCGGTGATCCCTAGTTATAAAAATCTGGAGGTTGATTGTTGTGATGAGCTCGGGAGATGCTTGTGCCAGTTGGTTGTGCATGTTGATGTGTTATATTCTACGTGATGTCCCTTTGCATGATATTGTAGAGTTTCTTACCTCTTGTGCATGCTTCCCGGTGTTTTACATGTATGTGGTTATTTGGGTCGTGATGCGAAGGCGGAGGTGTTGGTTGGTTGTCGGAAGTGCTGCAGTGGGTGATGCCGAGTCGAGGTGGGCTCTATCTTGAGCAACAAGGTTGACGTTAGCACTTCTCGAGTAGAAGGAGAGGAACCTCAGAGGTATCGTTTAGTCTCTTGTAAGTTTGTACCATGGCCAGTGGGGCGTCCTTTTTGTACTTTGTTGTCATTTTATGCCATGGCTTCCAGGCGGAACTCTGATGTGTAATCTTGGGCTGTAATAAGTGCCTATCTGCTTAACTTTTGAAGCGAACTTTTTCCAGCTGTGTCTTAAGGTATCAGAGAGAGTGAGATTAAGTTTTGGGAGCGTCACATCGATCTTTTGAGGAGTCACAAGGGGGATCGTGCTTGGTTCTTGGGTCGCGAGACAACCGCTGTATAGGTGAGAAACCCTCTTTCAATTTCATGGCTTTATGCTTAGAGTCCTTGATTCAATGTTCTTCGATTGGTTGTCGTTGATTCTATTGTCGTTTTTGAGTTTTTGGTTGTTTCTGGACCCCGTGCCTGTGCTCGAGGCGACTGTTGGCCTAACATACGTGCCGGGGGTATCTTTGGCAGTGGTGTAGAGCTGAGTGTGGTGCTCGTTGGGAAGCTGTACGATTACCGATTGTGGAGCCACAGTCAGTGTTGCACAGGAAAGCACGCAGGAAACTGTTCAGGTAGGGGAAAGAATCACACTCGTCGGGGAGGCAAGAGTAGAGTAGAAATCATTGATATGCGTAGGGGATCCTAAACCTACTAGTGGTTGAGTAACCGACAACACCTAAGTCCACATTGGTACCAACCACATTGGCGACTACCGTAAAGTGGTACCAATGTAGGGTTAGGAATTGTAGGCTTATCACCGTAGGTTGATATTTTGTTGATTGAGGTCATATGTTTAACTTGTTTATATGCCTGCTATGATGTGATTGTGGATATGTGTTTTACCATGATTGTGATAAGGTGCTTTATTGTCGTAATTAGTGATATAGTGATAATATGCTTATTTGCCTATTTAATGATATGATGATAATATGCTGTGAGATAACATGATATTGCACATATGTGATTGTTGGTTGGCTTAGAGCTAAGAAATGATCCTTGTGAATTGGGTGATGTGTGAGATGATATCATTTGGTGGAAACTAGCTACTGTGCTCAACCTAATGAGATGATTGAGGACTATGGATAGTCGTGAACACTCTGTTTGGTAGGGAGTGTTAGTGTTCAGTGTGTCAGGTGATGAGGTTGAGTTACTAAGCTGTTGATCGGAATGAGTCGTGAGCATGCATGCTAGATTGCATTGTGTGGTGACATCACAGCTGCGTAGATCTGGGATTACGCGAGCTCAAACCGGAACTACAGATAGATGCTTGGTAGGTCTACTGTGAGCTTCTAAGATCTCCGATGCGCATTCTAACACCGGGATAGCTATTACTATCAGGAATGGGGAATAGTGTCACCCTGCTTTGTAGGGGGTGAGCATCTTGCTTGGCAGGGGATGTAATGTACACGTGAGTGTAACGGAATCTGCTGCTTGGATGACGTTTGATTTTCATCTTGCTTGGTAAGGGATTAGTACCGTGCTTGGTAGGGGATACGTTGTGACGTAGGAATGTGGCTGCGTCTTCATGTCAGGTCTAGGTGCATGCGAGTGTGAGATGAGTAGTTAAGTCCAATGAACCTTGAGGATGGTTGTTGTGATGATTGTGTGTGAATGAGCTGCCAATGTTATCTGCTTTACCTTTATCCCTATCTGTGATGATATGTAATTCTTATCCCTATTATTCCCACGTTGTATGTTCTCTGATGTTGTGAGAAGACCCGGTGGAGGAGCCAGCTGACGAAGAGATGGACGACACCCCGTACGAGCCCGATGCTGGTGAGAGAGCCACAGACCCCAATCTCGAGAGGTTTTGAGGGGTTGTACAATGAGTACGAGTGGAGGGTATCTATCATCCAGGCTGAAGGAGAGTGTGCTAGTATACTCAGTGTGTATGGCCAGTGAGTCTTTATCTTTTGATGTATTTTGGGACCAAGAGAGGAAGTTTTATTTATTTTATTTTGTTGCCGTGCTTTCAGTTTATATGTGTTGCGTACTCTGAGGGTTTGTAGTTGTTATCAGTTGTTGTAGACTCTACTGATGGAGCCAGTACTTTTATATGTATGTTATATATGGTCGTGGTATCGGTGTTGGTTGTTTTAATATTTCGGCATTTCTATCAAATCAAGCTACGCTGTAACGTTAAGAAGTTGAGTTCGGGCTACTAAATGGGACCTTCGAGGAGGGGCTGTCTCACGATTTCTACTGCTTTTAAGATCGGTAATTTATATAAATAAGTTTATATTTTATCCGAGACTTAGAAAATGATTTTGAACAAACCCAGATCATATTTATACTCTACATTATTGTAGAGAGTTACGGTTAAATTTTGGGTTGAAAATTCAGATAGAACCCGGTTTGCGTTTTCACTGACAGTAAGATTTTAATGATCAGAGAACCTAATTTTGACTTGAGAACAAAACGGTTAGATTTTATATCTCGTTTCCAACAATATTGGTGATTTTGAAAATTTTCAAAATAAATAAGTTCGTACACTTTATTCTGGTGTAAAACCTGAATTGGGTGAACAACGGAGCTGAATACGGGATTACCGGGACCCGCTAACGGATAAAATTGAGGTCACATCAAGGACAACTCACCCATGGTGAGTCATACAAGTGACTCACCAAGGTCATAAATGTTGTAGAGTGAAAGAACCATTATGTCCTTAACCTTTTGTTGAAATTCCATTTTTGTCCATAGGTGAAATGACACTTTTGCCCCTAGGAATTTATGAAAATTCATCCTTGCCATGTGACTCATCACCATCATCATTACTTCAACAAAATATCTTAGATATTTTGTGACTTTAGGGGTGGTGGGACAATTATGTCCCTAGTCTTTTGTTAACTCGAAATTTGTCCCTAAGTGAAATTACTCTTTTGTCCCTAAATTAAACAAATTTTGCCCTCCATATCCCTTGAGCATCACACCCTAAAGGCTCTCACTCTAGCCTTTTCACTCATTTGTTCTTCTTACCTTTATCATCTTCTCCATTTCCTCCCATTTTCTCAAGAAAGCCATAGGCCAAATTTGTGAAGAAACTACTTGATTTCTTGCCATTTTCCATCATTCAAGAGGTAATATCTTCTCTCTATGATCAATCATGATCTCTTCTTCATTCATTTTCTTGATTCAAAGCCATGAACATCATATTTCAATTCTAAGGTTTTATGTTCAAAAATCTCTAGAAAATCCTAGAAAAATCCTATGATCATGAAACCAATTTCTATGAACTCACCATGATGTGTATATTGATCATCTAGAAGCATGAACCCAAAAGACATTTCCTCCCTATTTTTCCTATGGATGGCCGAATCCTAGGTTTTTGGTGAAAACGGGTTTTGCTTCAATTTTGTTAAATGATAGTTGATTTCATCTCTTTCATTCTTATGATTATTGAATCCAAGTGATTTGAAAATCAAATCAAATTCTAGCCTATTTTTCTCAAGAGGGTCGAAACCCTAACCTAGTTGGTTGGATGAGTTTTGATTCAAATCTTTGACAAATGATTATGAATTATGTCTTTATCATACTTAAGGATCATTAAACCAAGAATAAGTAAAATTTAACATCCCTAGCCTAATTACTTAGGGAAGGCCAAACCATATTCCACACGAAATAGATGAGTTATGTTGGATTTTATTAATTTCTGGTTGTGATTTGTTGTGAAGGATCAAACTATGTCCGATCGTTCTATGCGTGCTAAAGTGCCGTTAGCGGAACTGTGTCCAGAAGCTTGTATGAGAAAGCATGCAGGAAACTGCTCAGGTGGGGGAAAGAACCACAATATCGTCGGGGAGGTAAGAATAAAATAATATATATTGATATACGCAGGGCGACCTAAACCCTACTAGTGGTCGAGTAACCGACAACACCTAACTCACATTGGCGACTACTTATTGGTGGTACCAATGCAGTTTTAGGCTTTGTAGGTTTATGGCCGATAAGTTAATTTTATGATATGTCGAGGTCGTATGTTTGTGTGTTGGTATGATTAATCTGATACATGTTGATATGTATTTATGCCTAGTAACATGCTTAGGAATACTTGAATATATGCCTATGAGTAGATATGATGAATATGATTATTGAGCATGATTATGATTGCTTATGATATGATATTTGTGATCATTGTTGTATGAGTAGAGATAGGCTGTGATTCCTGATAAATTGGGAGATGAATATGTGGTGAGGATTTTGAGGATATATATGTTGTAATGCTCAACCTAGAGATTCTGTTGATATAGTTATGTTGAGATATAAAGTTGATACCCAGTTTAGTCAGAGAAAGTTGGTCGTGGTTGTGTACAAGTTGTGGTTGAGACACTAAGTTGTTGATCCCGAGATGAGTCAGTGAGGTTCATGTTGCATCATTGTTGTTCATCACTGTGTTGGCGTATGGGCGATCGATCTTGCCTGCGGGGAGATGATCGTACCCATTAGTTGTGAACGGGCGAATGTCCCGACCTGGCCTGTAGGTGGGGGGATATATCGTTGTCGTAAGTTGAGTTGTTGACGGGCGATTATTCCGACCTAGCCTGCGGACGGGGGAATATGTCGTAGCCATGAGTTGAGCCTGAGGGCTGTTGGCCGAACCCTGCATTACGGGGGGTGGCATAGTGATGAACGGGGCATCTTGATTTGTTGGGGATGGCGCGTCGTGATCGCGTCCATATAGTCGTTAGCTGCATGAGTGTGAGAGACAGTAGCTAAGAGAGAAGGACTTGAGAGATGATTGCTTGATACAGTTGTGCTGTTGTGTGTGGCTATCAGTATAGCTTATTTTATAGTTGTTTCCCTATCCATGATGTATTGCTGTTTATTATCTCCCGTATTCTTCTACGTTGTATTTTATTCTCAATCGTACGAGAAGATCCTGTTGAGGAGTTGCCAGAGGAGATTGATGGAACACGTGTTGAACCTGATGCTGGTGGGAGAGCCCCGAATCCTAGTGTTGGGAGATTTTGAGTTGCTGTATGAGGATGACGACTGTTTCTGGGAGATTGATTACTCCCAGCGACAAGTGGTGTATACGAGCCCGACTACCGTATGCATTAGAGTCTTGTTTGGGTAGTCAGTCTTAGTTTTGTTATGGCCAGTACATGAGTTTGAGTGAAATGTATTTTTGGGGCCAGGAGAGGAAGTCTTATGTATTTTATTTTGTTGTCATGCTTTCAGTTTATATATGTTGCGTACTCTGAGAGTTTGTAGTTGGTATCAGTTGTTGTAGGCTCTACTGATGGAGCCAGTACTTTTATATGTATGTTATATATGGTCGTGGTATCAGTGTTGGTTTTTTAATATTTCCGCATTTCTATATAATCGCGCTACGTTGTAACGTTAAAAATATGAGTTCGGGTTACTAAATGGGACCTCTGAGGAGGGGCTGTCTCAAGAACAGCCACCCTATGGTCACATGGGTTCAGTTCCTCCCCGGGGAACTTTGTGTAAGACACTAGAAGATTATTCATGGGAGCAGTCATGGAATTGTTGGTGTAAGCAATAGTGGCCAATGTATTTATTGGATTTATATATATTGTATCATGACTTTATTTTATATATTTTATATATATGAGGCATTCTTTTATTATGTTGTAATTGATGATCATATTTATAACATAATAAAGTTCTTAGAATAGGTAGTTCATTTAATGGAATGTCAAGTATGACTTGATCGCGAGATACCATTAAATTATTGAACACTATTCTTAAATATCCATAGTCAAGTATTATTATTAATAAGGACAATAATAATACATTGAGACTATTATGTGAGTGTACTGATGACCACATCTTACGGGTCATAGATATAAGATATCAGGTCTTCACAGAGGTATAAATATTAGTGTAATATTTATACTGGAGTGACCCTCTATGAGAACGCTGTATAATAGTTATGTAAGTGTCATAAACGATTCTCATGGTGATCATAGTGAAGTAGTCCTTCGACTTGAAGTCACTACGATTCCTAATATATGTAGTTGTAGACTTTGATCCTATTAAACATTGTCTGTAACAGGACAACTATAAATATAGTTATTGGGCCTGCAATGAAACATGTTGAGGAATGTGAGTAATGTAGATAGGATTTGTCCCTCCTACATAACAGGGGTAATGTCTATAGGCCTTTTGATGGTATGCGACGTAGAAATGCATGGCCATGCTAAGGTAGAACAATATGAGATATTGGGCCCACATGATCGTACATCAATTACAAGATCAAGAAATAAATAATTGGACTTAACAAGAATGACACATTTATGCCTTGTGTTCAATTAAGATATTGAGATGAAAGGACGTTGACTTCACATTATACATGGTTACAATATGGTTTTTATTGTATTATCAATATTCTAATTAATTGGGTAGCAATGATGTATTGCTAGATGCCGTTCATTGTTTACAATATTAATTAATTATTAATATGATTAATGATAATTAATATTATTGCCAATTAAAAGATAACCTATAGGGTCATACACATAGAGCAAATGTTCAGAGAATTAATTTAATTGATTAATTAAATATAATTTAATTAATAATTAAATGGGATCAGTTTAATTGATTAATTAAATATGATTTAATTAATAATTAAATATTGAGCCTGTAGCGTACAATAGCCCAAGTGGGTCAGGTTAAGTGAGTGACAACTATTAGTAAGTTGTGCAAGTCACTTAAGTGACACAACACAGAGCACTCATAACGGCCATTGTACACTCTTGACAGGTGTGCCCTCGTTTCTCTCTTTGTGTGCCGCGCCTCTCCCAATCCTGATAGCTAGCACTACGCTATCTCTGACGCTGGTTTGTTTGCTAACGTAGACTAAGTAGAGGTATTGCTACCTGGCAATACTGGTGATAGAAGAACCTCTCCCTTTGTAATACCATTTCTGGGGGCATCACATAATGAACATTTTACAAAAACTATAAGGCCGAAAAACGGGTTAATTGAAATCAATTAAGAAAGATGGGGTAAATTTTTCCTTTTCACAAGCCATAACTGTAAAAACTTGTAACCGTTTATGCGTGTAAGGTAAATAGAAAAATTTCATAATATGAGGTTGTAAGTTCATAAAGGTTTATATAAAAACCTAACCCGACTACAGAAAGAAAGTAGAAAGACACAGACTCAATATAAAGCATTGGAGACGCAGCTCCTAAACATAAGATACTTGGAGGTGTAGCTTGTAACATCCTGCTTTTTCACTTCTATGTATGTATGTGTTAATACTGGCTTATAGATGCTTGCATATGTCGTTTTTGTTTGTTTTTGGTGCATAAGTTCATAGTTGTAATAGTTCAGCCTTTAGAATAATCAATTCATCCGAGTCTAAATAACCTGTTTCACGGTTTTGGCCATATCCTGAGTTCTAGACATCCGATCGAGATGATCTAGGATGCGTTGGAAGGCTTAGAGGATTACCTACAAGTTTAATTCAGATGTCGATGCAAAAATCGATTGGGAAATCGATTTGGGAAATCGATTTTGGAAATTGATTTCCACGTGAAGAAATCGATTTCCAGAAGGAGGAAATCGATTGTTTGAAGGGCAAAATTGATTTCTTTGATAAGAAAATCGATTTGGCCAATCGATTTCCATGAATTTTGAAATCGATTTTCATGCGTGTCAGAGCTTACGCATTTGGGTTACCGGGCTATGCTATGTATGGCCCATTCGTCCGTAAACGTCCCTAATAATTATATATACATAATGTATGACCTAAACCCAGTATCCACACCCTATTGTACACACTTTTTGCCTCTTCTCATCCCTAAGAGCTCTAACTGATCTCTTGCTCTAGAAAACCCAAAAGGACGAATCCTGCTTTGGTGTTCTTCGTCAAGAACACGCCGTTGTTTGGCTAGTCTATCCCTGCTGCTAGAGTTAATCTCCTAAGTTAGAAACCAAGGTGAGTTTCCAATCCTATATTTGTTTTCCCTTTCAATCCTTAACTTAAAGATCGACTTTGCTTTCCAGTGTTGCGATCGTGATCAAGTGCTGAACCCGTAAGAAGGAGCCGTAGCAGATCTTGGCTCTGTTCTCTTTGCCTTAGGCTGTGAATCGTCATACCAGGTATGGGGGGAGAAAATTGATCATGAGTATGTGGGTTTTGGGATAGGTTAAGATGAAGGGGTTAACCCATGACCCCTATATGTTTGCCTATATGCATTGTAAGTGCCTATGAATGTTGTTATGTTGTTTTCTGGCTGTACGAATATTGATTGATGAATAATCTGATGTCATAACATGTTTATAACTATGAGTACATGATTATTATGAATGTTGATGAATTGATGATGATGAACATGTTGTTTATGCCATGATATGGTGTTTTGTTAATCCTATACTATTAGAACATAGTTATAGGGAGAAAATAAATAGGCAATGTGAGATTGATGACCAAGGATTAGTTTGAGAACCCTTAGGTTATGATTCATGAGTGTTGAACTAATCAAATTGATGATAAATAGCTTAAGCTCGAATGATCTGTTAATTAGAGAACGTAGACTGGTCTATAGAGGAGGAAACCCGCTGCTGTATGAATTGACACCCAGAAATCGATTTCCAGCACATGGAAATCGATTTGAATCAACCAAGAATCGATTTCCAGAACGTGGAAAACGATTTGGCCTTGTAGAAATCGATTTTTAGAATCGATTTTCCCTTGTTCAAAATCGATTGGGGAAATCGATTTGAACATTCTGAAATCGATTTTCAGAGATTGGAAATCGATTTTGAAGACTTGAGAAATCGATTCCAGAGAATGGAAATCGATTCTCACGTGCCCAGGAACAGTTTTGACCCCTTATGCTTGATGGATAGTGTTATGAAGCTTAAGTTACAATCTTAATGAACATATGACTTGAGGTTTAAATATTAAGAATAAGTTATAATCTTAATAAGATATGAATTGTGGTTTAGATATTAAGACTAAGTTATAATCTTAATAAATATATGACTTGAGGTTTAAATATTAAGATTAAGTTATAATCTTAATAAAATATGAATTGAGGTTTAGATATTAAGATTAATTTATTATCTTAATAACTATATGACTTGAGGTTTAAATATTAGGATTAAGTTATAATCTTAATAAGATATGGATTGAGGTTTAGATAATAAGATTAAGTATAATACTTAATGAAGATGTTGTTAAGTTAAGACTTAACAAAGAGAACAATTAATAAGACGATGATGTTATTGGTAACGACGTACTGTATAGTGATGTTGCATTCGCATTGACATGCATCTTTGATATATATATATATATATATATATATATATATATATATATATATATATATATATATATATATATATATATATATATATATATATTGATTATACATGTGTTGATTGATGTATGATGTATGTCATCTTAATTACTATTCCATTCCGTTTACATATATTTATGATCGTATTTCTCACCCCATCTTTTGTTGTTCTTGTGCATATGATGTTGCATGTGCAGAGGAGGGTGAGCATGCTGACGAGGAGTGATCCCGTGGAGATCTCTCTTAGTAGTCATAGGTAGGATTTACGTTCAGTTGTTTAGTTTTATTCCGATGTATTATCGGTATATGTATACCAACTCTGATTATGTGACATTGGGTTTCGGGTTATGTTTATGTTAATGTTTTTCCGCAGTTGTATTTATGTTTAAAATGTTTTCGGATCATGTGGTACTTGCTACCTTTTATGTTAAAATTTTATTTAACTTGCATGTTTTATTTAATTTTATCGTATGTGGGGTAGCGGGTGTCATATTTAGTGGTATCAGTGCCGGTCTGTCCTACAGGCCGGGGTATGTGTCTGTTGTGTCTCTTCTGTGTACTCTGCAGAAGTGTTTTGAACTTGTGTGACTGTTTTATTATGCCTTTTGTTAAAAAATTTCTCTAGTAGGATTTAACCAATTTGAAATTGGTTAAGATCGCTGAGTGATAGGACAATGGGGTCGTGGCAGGGAACTGTCCGAACCATTGATAGTGAACCTTAACCCGTTTTTGGCCTAAGAGTATGTATGACTTTTGGTGCCGATCAATATTATACTTCCTAGAGTGTCATTCTTAGTGATGTGTTACAAGAGGAAAGATGGAAGCATGAAGTTGTGTGTCAATTATTGACGACTGGACAAGGTGACCCTTAAGAATAGGTATCCTCTTCCTAGGATAGATGACCTTATGGACCAGCTGATAGGAGCTTGTGTGTTTTCTAAGATAGATTTGAGATCAGGCTATCACCAAATTCGGGTCAAGTCTGAGGACATTCCAAAGACTGCGTTCAGAACGCGCTATGGCCATTATGAGTATCTAGTTATGCCTTTTGGTGTGACTAATGCCCTTGCTGTGTTCATGGACTACATGAACAAGATCTTCCATCCATACTTGGATAGGTTTGTAGTTGTCTTCATAGATGATATCCTAGTATACTCTAAGACTAAGGAGGAACATGAGGAACACTTGAGGATAGTCTTGGAAACCCTTAAGGAAAAACAGTTGTATGCCAAGTTGTCCAAGTGTAAGTTTTGGTTAGAAGAGGTGAGTTTCTTAGGACACATCATCTCTAAAGGAGGGATAGCCGTGGACCCAGCTAAGGTAGAAACCGTGCTCCATTGGGAAGCACCTAAGTCAGCGACCGAGGTTAGAAGTTTCTTGGGTTTGGCCGGGTATTATAGGAGGTTTATAGAAGGATTCTCTAAGATAGCTTTGCCTGTGACCCGCCTTACTAAGAAAGGTCAGATCTTCGTGTGGGACTCTAAGTGTGAGGAAAGTGTTCAGGAGTTGAAGAATAGGTTGACATCTGCACCTGTGTTAGTGTTACCCAATCCTAGTGAACCTTTTGTAGTGTACTATGATGCTTCGAAGCAAGGTTTAGGTGGTGTGTTGATGCAGAATGGTCAGGTTGTAGCTTATGCTTCTAGGCAGCTTAAGACCCATGAGAAGAACTACCCCACTCATGACTTGGAGTTAGGAGCTGTAGTGGTTGCCTTAAAAATTTGGAGGCATTATCTCTATGGAGCTAGATTTGAGGTCTTTAGTGATCATAAGAGTTTGAAATACCTGTTTGACCAAAAGGAGCTGAATATGAGACAGCGTAGGTGGATGGAATTTCTTAAGGATTATGAGTTTGAGTTGAGTTACCACCCAGGTAAGGCCAATGTAGTGGCTGATGCTTTGAGTAGAAAAACCTTACATATTTTAGCCTTGATGGTTAGAGAGATGGATTTGATAGAGGAGTTTAGAGATTTGAGATTAGCTTGGGAAGTTACCCCTAAGAGCATTAGGCTAGGAATGTTGAAAATCACTAACAGTTTGATGGATCAGATTAGAGAAGGGCAAAAGATAGATGTATACCTTTTAGACCAGAGGGAGTTGATTGCTCAAGGTAGAAATCTCAGTTTTAAGGAAGGGACTGATGGAATTTTGAGGTTCCAGGATAGAGTTTGTATACCTGATGTTCCAGAGCTTAGGAAGTTGATCCTTGTGGAGGGACATAGGAGTGGTTTGAGTGTTCACCCAGGAGCCACAAAGATGTATCAGGATCTGAAACGGATGTTTTGGTGGCCTAGGATGAAAAAAGATGTGGCTGAGTTTGTTTATGCTTGCTTAGTGTGTCAGAAGGCTAAGATAGAGCACCAGGAACCTAAAGGTAAGTTGCAACCTTTGAGTATCCCTGAGTGGAAGTGGGATAGTATCTCTATGGATTTTTGTGTCTGGACTCCCTAGGACTCCAGCTGGTTGTGATGCCATATGGGTTGTTGTGGACAGGTTAACCAAATCTGCCCATTTCATTCCTATGAACATGGAATACCCACTAGAGAAGTTGACTGGGTTGTATATTAGAGAAATAGTTAGATTGCATTGTGTACCCTCTAGCATAATTTCAGACAAAGATACTAGATTTACCTCTAGATTTTGGAATAGTTTGAATGAGGCCTTAGGAACTAAGCTTAGATTGAGTTCAACTTATCACCCACAGACCGATGGTCAGTCTGAGAGGACAATCCAATCCTTAGAAGACTTATTGAGGGCGTGTGTGCTAGAGCAGTCTGGTAGTTGGGATAAGTTTTTACCCCTTATAGAGTTTACCTACAACAATAGCTTCCATTCCAGTATTGGGATGGCACCTTATGAGGCTTTGTATGGGAGGAGGTGTAGGACACCCTTGTGTTGGAATGAGCCTGGAGAGAATGTTGTGTTAGGACCTGAGATAGTGCAGGAGACTACAGAGAAAGTGAGGATGATACAAGATAGGATGAGAGCGGCACAGAGTAGGCAAAAGAGTTACCATGATAATAGAAGAAAAACTCTCGAATTCCAGGAGGGGGATCATGTGTTCTTGCGAGTTACTCCAACAACTAGGGTTGGTAGGGTAATGAAAGCGAGGAAACTTACTCCTAGATTCATTGGCCCTTACCAAATTCTAAAAAGAGTCGGTGAAGTCGCCTACCAGATAGCCTTACCCCCGTTCTTGTCAAACCTTCATAATGTGTTTCATGTGTCTCAACTTCGAAAGTATGTTCATGATCCAAGCCATGTGATAGTATCCGATGTTATTCCACTAAAGGATAACTTGACCTTTGAGGTGTTACCACTTCGGGTTGAAGATAGAAGGGTCAAGCAGCTGAGAGGGAAGGAAATTCCCTTGGTCAAGGTCATTTGGAGTGGAGCTACAGAAGAAAGTGCTACGTGGGAATTGGAGAGCAAGATGAAGGAGTCATACCTGCATCTGTTTACTCAAGGTGAGTAGAAATTTCGAGGACGAAATTTTTATAAGGGGGTGGAATTGTAACACCCTGCTTTTTCACTTCTATGTATGTATGTGTTAATACTTGCTTATAGATGCTTTCATATGTCGTTTTTGCTTGTTTTCGGTGCATAAGTTCATAGTTGTAATAGTTCAGCCTTTAGAATAATCAATTCATCCGAGTCTAAATAACCTGTTTCACGGTTTTGGCCATATCTTGAGTTCTAGACATCCGATCGAGATGATCTAGGATGCGTTGGAAGGCTTAGAGGATTACCTACAAGTTTTATTCAGATGTCGATGCAAAAATCGATTGGGAAATCGATTTTGGAAATCAATTTCCAGGTGAAGAAATCGATTTCCAGAAGGAGGAAATCGATTGTTTGAAGGGCAAAATCGATTTCTTTGATAAGAAAATCGATTTGGCCAATCGATTTCCATGAATTTTGAAATCGATTTTCATGCGTGTCAGAGCTTACGCGTTTGGGTTACCGGGCTATGCTATGTACGGCCCATTCGTCCGTAAACGTCCCTAACAATTATATATACATAGCGTATGACCTAAACCCAGTATCCACACCCTATTGTACACACTTTTTGCCTCTTCTCATCCCTAAGAGCTCTAACTGATCTCTTGCTCTAGAAAACCCAAAAGGACGAATCCTGCTTTGGTGTTCTTCGTCAAGAACACGCCGTTGTTTGGCTAGTCTATCCCTGCTGCTAGAGTTAATCTCCTAAGTTAGAAACCAAGGTGAGTTTCCAATCCTAGATTTGTTTTCCCTTTCAATCCTTAACTTAAAGATCGACTCTGCTTTCCAGTGTTGCGATCGAGATCAAGTGTTGAACCCGTAAGAAGGAGCCGTAGCAGATCTTGGCTCTGTTCTCTTTCCCTTAGGCTGTGATTCGTCATACCTAGTATGGGCGGAGAAAATTGATCATGAGTATGTGGGTTTTGGGATAGGTTAAGATGAAGGGGTTAACCCATGACCCCTATATGTTTGCCTATATGCATTGTAAGTGCCTATGAATGTTGTTATGTTGTTTTCTGGCTGTACGAATATTGATTGATGAATAATCTGATGTCATAACATGTTTATAACTATGAGTACATGATTATTATGAATGTTGATGAATTGATGATGATGAACATGTTGTTTATGCCATGATATGGTGTTTTGTTAATCCTATACTATTAGAACATAGTTATAGGGAGAAAATAAATAGGCAATGTGAGATTGATGACCAAGGATTAGTTTGAGAACCCTTAGGTTATGATTCATGAGTGTTGAACTAATCAAATTGATGATAAATAGCTTAAGCTCGAATGATCTGTTAATTAGAGAACGTAGACTGGTCTATAGAGGAGGAAACCCGCTGCTGTATGAATTGACACCCAGAAATCGATTTCCAGCACATGGAAATCGATTTGAATCAACCAAGAATCGATTTCCAGAACGTGGAAAACGATTTGGCCTTGTAGAAATCGATTTTTAGAATCGATTTTCCCTTGTTCAAAATCAATTGGGGAAATCGATTTGAACATGCTGAAATCGATTTTCAGAGATTGGAAATCGATTTTGAAGACTTGAGAAATCGATTCCAGAGAATGGAAATCGATTCTCACGTGCCCAGGAACAGTTTTGACCCCTTATGCTTGATGGATAGTGTTACGAAGATTAAGTTACAATCTTAATGAACATATGACTTGAGGTTTAAATATTAAGAATAAGTTATTATCTTAATAAGATATGAATTGTGGTTTAGATATTAAGACTAAGTTATAATCTTAATAAATATATGACTTGAGGTTTAAATATTAAGATTAAGTTATAATCTTAATAAAATATGAATTGAGGTTTAGATATTAAGATTAATTTATTATCTTAATAACTATATGACTTGAGGTTTAAATATTAGGATTAAGTTATAATCTTAATAAGATATGAATTGAGGTTTAGATAATAAGATTAAGTATAATACTTAATGAAGATGATGTTAAGTTAAGACTTAACAAAAAGAACAATTAATAAGACGATGATGTTATTGGTAACGACGTACTGTTACCGATATTGTTGGTTAAATCATTCTTGATGCTTATTGGTCAAGTTTGATGTTGATAAATCATCTTTGATGCTTGTTGGTCAAAGTTGATAGCCATGTAATGGTGTTGATGGTGGATGGTTGGACATGTGTTTGCATGTTGTTGAGCATAACATGCATCATGCGTTGACGTTGATATGTTGGGTGGAAAGCAAACGATGAATCGCGATAGTGGAGGCCACGATGGGTGTTATCCCGGCCTTGCGGGTACATTGGGTAGGGAAATTCCAGGTGACATGGGCTAGCTACCTGTTGTCGGAGTGACCTAAAGGTTAAGCTTGAGTACCCTGACTAGCCACTATACGTTATCAGGATTAGTGAGAGTGTTCGGGGATGGCCCATGGTCTGGCATATCATCCACGTTAATAACCGGACATGTACTCCTAATCGTCTTTCCGGAGTTAGAGTTGTTGGCCACATACATACGGAGTAGTGATGTTGCATTCACATTGACATGCATCTTTGATATATATATATATTGATTATACATGTGTTGATTGATGTATGATGTATGTCATCTTAATTACTATTCCATTCCGTTTACATATATTTGTGATCGTATTTCTCACCCCATCTTTTGTTGTTCTTGTGCATATGATGTTGCATGTGCAGAGGAGGGTGAGCATGCTGACGAGGAGTGATCCCGTGGAGATCTCTCTTAGTAGTCGTAGATAGGATTTACGTTCAGTTGTTTAGTTTTATTCCGATGTATTATCGGTATATGTATACCAACTCTGATTATGTGACATCGGGTTTCGGGTTATGTTTATGTTAATGTTTTTCCGCAGTTGTATTTATGTTTAAAATGTTTTCGGATCATGTGGTACTTGCTACCTTTTATGTTAAAATTTTATTTAACTTGCATGTTTTATTTAATTTTATCGTATGTGGGGTAGCGGGTGTCATATTTAGTGGTATCAGTGCCGGTCTGTCCTACAGGCCGGGGTATGTGTCTGTTGTGTCTCTTCTGTGTACTCTGCAGAAGTGTTTTGAACTTGTGTGACTGTTTTATTATGCCTTTTGTTAAAAAATTTCTCTAGTAGGATTTAACCAATTTGAAATTGGTTAAGATCGCTGAGTGATAGGACAATGGGGTCGTGGCAGGGAACTGTCCGAACCATTGATAGTGAACCTTAACCCGTTTTTGGCCTAAGAGTATGTATGACTTTTGGTGCCGATCAATATTATACTTCCTAGAGTGTCATTCTTAGTGATGTGTTACAAGAGGAAAGATGGAAGCATGAAGTTGTGTGTCAATTATTGACGACTGGACAAGGTGACCCTTAAGAAGAGGTATCCTCTTCCTAGGATAGATGACCTTATGGACCATCTGATAGGAGGTTGTGTGTTTTCTAAGATAGATTTGAGATCAGGCTATCACCAAATTCGGGTCAAGTCTGAGGACATTCCAAAGACTGCGTTCAGAACGCGCTATGGCCATTATGAGTATCTAGTTATGCCTTTTGGTGTGACTAATGCCCCTGCTGTGTTCATGGACTACATGAACAAGATCTTCCATCCATACTTGGATAGGTTTGTAGTTGTCTTCATAGATGATATCCTAGTATACTCTAAGACTAAGGAGGAACATGAGGAACACTTGAGGATAGTCTTGGAAACCCTTAAGGAAAAACAGTTGTATGCCAAGTTGTCCAAGTGTGAGTTTTGGTTAGAAGAGGTGAGTTTCTTAGGACACATCATCTCCAAAGGAGGGATAGCCATGTGTTGAGTCTCCAAATGTCTGATGTGCATTTACCTTAGTTTTGATGAGATTAAAACAGTTAGTCAATGATTTAATTGAACCCGTCTGTGGTATTTAACTCGTCTACTTAGTGTGCAGATTAAAACATTAAGCATCTATATGAACTGTTCACTCGTCTGAACTTAGATAAGTTCACCCGTCTGAACTAACTTAAGTTCACACGTCTGAACTAACTAAAGTTTACTCGTCTGAACTAAGATAAGTTCACTGGTCTGAACTAGCTAAGTTCACTCGTCTAAACCAAGATAAGGTTCACTCGTCTGAACCAAGAGAAGTTCACTCGTCTAATGAAGTCTTCAACCGTCTGATCAAAGGAAGACTCACCCGTCTAAAAGATTTTGCAACTGACGTCATCTATTTGTTAAAGAGTCAACCCGTCTAATGAAGCTACTCATCCGTCTAAAGACTAACGTTAAAAATACATTGGATGAAAGCTGTCTCGACCCTGATAAAGAACTTCAACAAAGTGCTTTGCCTGAACAAAACTGCATCTTACACCAAAAGGGAAAGTCTTCCCTCTGCAAACAAAAAGCACATATACAGACCTGCTGCGACCAAAGGTATATCAGAAGTCTGCATCACTCTGATGAAAGAGAACAAGCGAAGTTCCCTATGCTTTAATGGCTGATCAGAACGACTCTATTGCATTTATTGAAGATCTGCAAGAAGCCAAAGACTTCAGACTTTGTGTCCAACGACTTTAAATTTTTGAAGCCTATTTAATGAAGAAGACTTCGAAGATTCAAGTATATAGACAAGAGAACAATAAAAGCAATCAAGAGCAATTACTCTGTGCATTTATATCTTCATTCTTTCATTATTTATTCTTCAATCATTTTGAAGTTATTACGTAGTCTTTTAGAACTTCACATTTAATACACTCGTCTGAGTGCTTGTGAAAGACTTGCAAAGTGTAATCTTTTTACAACTTCTCTCAAACAAACCCGTCTAAGCCTGAAGAGGCTAAGTGTGAAAATAATACTTGTCTGGAGCCTGGAGAGGCTAGGTGTGAAAACAATACTCGTCTGGAGCCTGTGCACCCCAAGTTGGTCACTGAGTTCTGGACCAATGTCGTCGTTCTTCACTCTCCAAGTGGCTTTCCCACGGAGATTCAAGCTCGCATTTCCAACCAACGCTTCTCCTTCTCCCTCAACACTCTGGAACTGGTAACTGGATGCCCTAGACATGGTGCTGGTTATACAGACAACTGGGTAGATTCAGTAAGCCAGAGCGACATCAACATCGCCCTTTTTGGTAACCCTAACCCTACAAATCTCAAATCGAGTTACCTTGTTCCCAAATGCCGCTTCTTGCTCAAGCTTTTGCAAGAATGTGTGCTACCTAGGAAGGGCTCAAGAGACTACATCTCTAAGATGGATTCATTTGCCCTCTTTCATCTCATTCACAAAATCAAGGTAGACATCAATGACCTCATTTTCAATCATTTCGTGTCATTGATTAAGAGACCTAGCTCTCCTACATATCCCTATGGCATGCTTCTGACCAAGCTCTTTCGAGTCAAAATCTTTGTCCCTGAAGAAGTCACCTTTGTGGACATGGCTAGACCTTTAGCCAAACAGACTGTCTCCTTGATGAGGTTCTCAACCCCTGTTCCATCCTCTTCAAATCAAGCATCTGAGGAGCAGAAGAGTAAAACTCATGCTGAATCAACCAATGAGTCTGAGGCCTCTGCATCTGAACATATTTGCAAACCCTTTGGAAAGATTGCAGGCCAAAGCCAGCCCCTTTCTTCAGAAGAAAGTGCTCCTATTCTCTCCTTGAAGAAGAGGAAGCTGACTCCCAAGAGACAAGTTCTTGTCGTGGTGGATTCTGATTCTGCCCCTTCTCAAGTTATACTGAGTGAGACTGTCTCCAGTGAAGAGACTGCACCTGCTCAGGGGGAGCAACTGCCAAAGCCTTTAGGACACACCTTGGACCACCCAGTTTTTTGTCCTGGCACTATTCCTAAAAGGAAGAGGTCTGGTATTCCTGTTGTAGCTGCTGCCATAGAAGCCCCTCAAGTTAGCCAACCTGCTATCTTTGTGGCTCCTAAACGCATTAAGCTCAGAATGTCAGAAAACTCTACCCATGGCAAGTATTCACCCTCTTCCTCCTCATCTCATGATGAACCTCAGGCTTCACCCTTTCAGGAAAACTCCACTCTTTCCTCCTCTTTCATCATTGTGTCTGAATTGTGTCATATTTCAAGGGATTCAACTCCTGACAAACCTGTTGGAATTTCATTTTTGTTCAAGACTGATTTGCAACTTTTAATGTCTACCAGTGTCTCTAACCTCTCTGTTGTACCTCCTCCTCCATCTCACTTTACCAATACTTGTAGAGATATATGTGTTTTTGAACCTATTGTTATCATGTTTCATCACCCTAATCCTTCCATCACCCATCCAAACTCTGTTGTTATTCTTCCTAACTATTCAACACCTTGTTTCATTCTCATTACTGGATCAAATTTCTTCATGGAATATCTTGATCTATTAATCCCTGATTATCCCTCACTTCCTGTTGCACCTTTACCCGCATCTTTTCATCCATCTCTCTCCATTCTGTCCTCTGTTTTTCCCTCACCTCCAGCAGATAACTCCTCTGATGATTCTTTCCATAAGATCACCTTTCTACCTTTTATCTTCTATCGCAATCTTCACTTACGTTTCTTTCCCCAGATTTCGGAAGCCTTCTCTATCCCTTCTGCACCACCTGTCTATGCTCTTCCCTGGCCTTCTACTGACTCTGCTGATCACATTCCTGTGCCCAGACGAGATCTTCAAGCTTTGCTCTTTGAAGTAGCATCTCTCAGGACCTTGGTAGAAGCTGCTCACCAAGATCTTGCTGCAGAAAGAAGAGCTAGAACTGTTTTAGAAGCTAGAGTAGAAGCTCTTTTTGATCTTTTTAACACTTATTTGTAATTTTCTTTTTAAAGAACCTTGTACACAGCCAATGATGGTCATATACCTCCTTTTCTCTTTTTTGATTATGACAAAAGGGGGAGAAAGTTAAATGAAACATGTCTTTATATTGCAACTGTCTGATATGAACAAATGTTTACTTTTAATATGATGTATTTTTTCTTTTCTCTCTATATTATACTGCTTTTGATAATGCCAAAAGGGGGAGAAAATACTAAGATAAGGCTAAGATAAAAAGTTAAATGCTTCTGAGTATATTATAATCATGGAACAATGTTTTTAATCTGACTAATCATATACATGACTGATTTATGTGAATTTTCTTAAGTTCATTAAATCATTTAACATGTTTTGTCATCATCAAAAAGGGGGAGATTGTTGAGTCTCCAAATGTCTGATGTGCATTTACCTTAGTTTTGATGAGCTTAAAACAGTTAGTCAATGATTTAATTGAACCTATCTGTGGTATTTAACTCGTCTACTTAGTGTGCAGATTAAAACATTAAGCGTCTATATGAACTGTTCACTCGTCTGAACTTAGATAAGTTCACCCGTCTGAACTAACTTAAGTTCACACGTCTGAACTAACTAAAGTTCACTCGTCTGAACTAAGATAAGTTCACTCGTCTGAACTAGCTAAGTTCACTCGTCTGAACCAAGATAAGGTTCACTCGTCTGAACCAAGAGAAGTTCACTCGTCTAATGAAGTCTTCAACCGTCTGATCAAAGGAAGACTCACCCGTCTAAAAGATTTTGCAACTGACGTCAGCTCTTTGTTAAAGAGTCAACCCGTCTAATGAAGCTACTCATCCGTCTAAAGACTAACGTTAAAAATACATTGGATGAAAGCTGTCTCGACCCTGATAAAGAACTTCAACAAAGTGCTTTGCTTGAGCACAACTGCATCTTACACCAAAAGGGAAAGTCTTCCCTCTGCAAACAAAAAGCACGTATACAGACCTGCTGAGACCAAAGGTATATCAGAAGTCTGCATCACTCTGATGAAAGAGAACAAGCGAAGTTCCCTATGCTTTAATGGCTGATCAGAACGACTCTATTGCATTTATTGAAGATCTGCAAGAAGCCAAAGACTTCAGACTTTGTGTCCAACGGCTTTAAATTTTTGAAGCCTATTTAATGAAGAAGACTTCGAAGATTCAAGTATATAGACAAGAGAACAATAAAAGCAATCAAGAGCAATTACTCTGTGCATTTATATCTTCATTCTTTCATTATTTATTCTTCAATCATTTTGAAGTTATTACGCAGTCTTTTAGAACTTCACATTTAATACACTCGTCCGAGAGCTTGTGAAAGACTTGCAAAGTGTAATCTTTTTACAACTTCTCTCAAACAAACCCGTCTAAGCCTGAAGAGGCTAAGTGTGAAAATAATACTTGTCTGGAGCCTGGAGAGGCTAGGTGTGAAAACAATACTCGTCTGGAGCCTGAAGAGGCTAGGTGTGAAAATAATACTTGTCTGTCCTGTAACCTAAATCAGTTATAGTGAGAAAACTTGGTGCTGCCAAGGACTGGACGTAGCCTCATTGTTAAGGGGTGAACCAGGATAAAACCTGCTGAGTGATCTCTCTTTCCCTTAACTCTTTAATTTGACTTTGTGTCTTAAGTATCATCTAACTAAAGGGATTTATAATTGTGTTTATCAAAACTTATCTTATCTTGCATGATTGTGTGTTTTCTGTGAAAACCTTCAGACGAGTTATCAGTCTGATTTACCTGTCTGTGTTTACTCGTCTATTACAACCCGTCTGTGCTTGCGAAAAAGTTTCTATATTCCGCATAAATTTGTCAAACACCATTCAACCCCCCTTCTAGTGTTTGCATCTGTCTATTTCACCATGGACCCAACTAAGGTAGAAACCGTGCTCTATTGGGAAGCACCTAAGTCAGTGACCGAGGTTAGAAGTTTCTTGGGTTTGGCCGGGTACTATAGGAGGTTTATAGAAGGATTCTCTAAGATAGCTTTGCCTATGACCCGCCTTACTAAGAAAGATCAGATCTTCGTGTGGGACTCTAAGTGTGAGGAAAGTTTTCAGGAGTTGAAGAATAGGTTGACATCTGCACCTGTGTTAGTGTTACCCAATCCTAGTGAACCTTTTGTAGTGTACTGTGATGCTTCGAAGCAAGGTTTAGGTGGTGTGTTGATGCAGAATGGTCAGGTTGTAGCTTATGCTTCTAGGCAGCTTAAGACCCATGAGAAGAACTACCCCACTCATGACTTGGAGTTAGGAGTTGTAGTGTTTGCCTTAAAAATTTGGAGGCATTATCTCTATGGAGCTAGATTTGAGGTCTTTAGTGATCATAAGAGTTTGAAATACCTGTTTGACCAAAAGGAGCTGAATATGAGACAGCTTAGGTGGATGGAATTTCTTAAGGATTATGAGTTTGAGTTGAGTTACCACCCAGGTAAGGCCAATGTAGTGGCTGATGCTTTGAGTAGAAAAACCTTACATATTTCAGCCTTGATGGTTAGAGAGATGGATTTATAGCGGAGTTTAGAGATTTGAGATTAGCTTGGGAAGTTACCCCTAAGAGCATTAGGCTAGGAATGTTGAAAATCACTAACAGTTTGATGGATCAGATTAGAGAAGGGCAAAAGATAGATGTATACCTTTTAGACCAGAGGGAGTTGATTGCTCAAGGTAGAAATCTCAGTTTTAAGGAAGGGACTGATGGAATTTTGAGGTTCCAGGATAGAGTTTGTATACCTGATGTTCCAGAGCTTAGGAAGTTGATCCTTGAGGAGGGACATAGGAGTGGTTTGAGTGTTCACCCAGGAGCCACAAAGATGTATCAGGATCTGAAACGGATGTTTTGGTGGCCTAGGATGAAAAAAGATGTGGCTGAGTTTGTTTATGCTTGCCTAGTGTGTCAGAAGGCTAAGATAGAGCACCAGGAACCTTAAGGTAAGTTGCAACCTTTGAGTATCCCTGAGTGGAAGTGGGATAGTATCTCTATGGATTTTGTGTCTGGACTCCCTAGGACTCCAGCTGGTTGTGATGCCATATGGGTTGTTGTGGACAGGTTAACCAAATCTGCCCATTTCATTCCTATGAACATGGAATACCCACTAGAGAAGTTGACTGGGTTGTATATTAGAGAAATAGTTAGATTGCATTGTGTACCCTCTAGCATAATTTCAGACAAAGATACTAGATTTACCTCTAGATTTTGGAATAGTTTGAATGAGGCCTTAGGAACTAAGCTTAGATTGAGTTCAGCTTATCACCCACAGACCGATGGTCAGTCTGAGAGGACAATCCAATCCTTAGAAGACATGTTGAGGGCGTGTGTGCTAGAGCAGTCTGGTAGTTGGGATAAGTTTTTACCCCTTATAGAGTTTACCTACAACAATAGCTTCCATTCCAGTATTGGGATGGCACCTTATGAGGCTTTGTATGGGAGGAGGTGTAGGACACCCTTGTGTTGGAATGAGCCTGGAGAGAATGTTGTGTTAGGACCTGAGATAGTGCAGGAGACTATAGAGAAAGTGAGGATGATACAAGATAGGATGAGAGCGGCACAGAGTAGGCAAAAGAGTTACCATGATAAGAGAAGAAAAACTCTCGAATTCCAGGATGGGGATCATGTGTTCTTGCGAGTTACTCCAACAACTGGGGTTGGCAGGGTAATGAAAGCGAGGAAACTTATTCCTAGATATATTGGCCCTTACCAAATTCTAAAAAGAGTCGGTGAAGTCGCCTACCAGATAGCCTTACCCCCGTTCTTGTCAAACCTTCATAATGTGTTTCATGTGTCTCAACTTCGAAAGTATGTTCATGATCCAATCCATGTGATAGTATCCGATGTTATTCCACTAAAGGATAACTTGACCTTTGAGGTGTTACCACTTCGGGTTGAAGATAGAAGGGTCAAGCAGCTGAGAGGGAAGGAAATTCCCTTGGTCAAGGTCATTTGGAGTGGAGCTACAGAAGAAAGTGCTACGTGGGAATTGGAGAGCAAGATGAAGGAGTCATACCTGCATCTGTTTACTCAAGGTGAGTAGAAATTTCGAGGACGAAATTTTTATAAGGGGGTGGAATTGTAACACCCTGCTTTTTCACTTCTATGTATGTATGTGTTAATACTTGCTTATAGATGCTTTCATATGTCGTTTTTGCTTGTTTTTGGTGCATAAGTTCATAGTTGTAATAGTTCAGCCTTTAGAATAATCAATTCATCCGAGTCTAAATAACCTGTTTCACGGTTTTGGCCATATCTTGAGTTCTAGACATCCGATCGAGATGATCTAGGATGCGTTGGAAGGCTTAGAGGATTACCTACAAGTTTTATTCACATGTCGATGCAAAAATCGATTGGGAAATCGATTTTGGAAATCAATTTCCAGGTGAAGAAATCGATTTCCAGAAGGAGGAAATCGATTGTTCGAAGGGCAAAATCGATTTCTTTGATAAGAAAATCGATTTGGCCAATCGATTTCCATGAATTTTGAAATCGATTTTCATGCGTGTCAGAGCTTACGCGTTTGGGTTACCGGGCTATGCTATGTACGGCCCATTCGTCCGTAAACGTCCCTAACAATTATATATACATAGCGTATGACCTAAACCCAGTATCCACACCCTATTGTACACACTTTTTGCCTCTTCTCATCCCTAAGAGCTCTAACTGATCTCTTGCTCTAGAAAACCCAAAAGGACGAATCCTACTTTGGTGTTCTTCGTCAAGAACACGCCGTTGTTTAGCTAGTCTATCCCTGCTGCTAGAGTTAATCTCCTAAGTTACAAACCAAGGTGAGTTTCCAATCCTAGATTTGTTTTCCCTTTCAATCCTTAACTTAAAGATCGACTCTGCTTTCCAGTGTTGCGATCGTGATCAAGTGCTGAACCCGTAAGAAGGAGCCGTAGCAGATCTTGGCTCTGTTCTCTTTCCCTTAGGCTGTGAATCGTCATACCAGGTATGGGGGGAGAAAATTGATCATGAGTATGTGGGTTTTGGGATAGGTTAAGATGAAGGGGTTAACCCATGACCCCTATATGTTTGCCTATATGCATTGTAAGTGCCTATGAATGTTGTTATGTTGTTTTCTGGCTGTACGAATATTGATTGATGAATAATCTGATGTCATAACATGTTTATAACTATGAGTACATGATTATTATGAATGTTGATGAATTGATGATGATGAACATGTGGTTTATGCCATGATATGGTGTTTTGTTAATCCTATACAATTAGAACATAGTTGTAGGGAGAAAATAAATAGGCAATGTGAGATTGATGACCAAGGATTAGTTTGAGAACCCTTAGGTTATGATTCATGAGTGTTGAACTAATCAAATTGATGATAAATAGCTTAAGCTCGAATGATCTGTTAATTAGAGAACGTAGACTGGTCTATAGAGGAGGAAACCCGCTGCTGTATGAATTGACACCCAGAAATCGATTTCCAGCACATGGAAATCGATTTGAATCAACCAAGAATCGATTTCCAGAACGTGGAAATCGATTTGGCCTTGTAGAAATCGATTTTTAGAATCGATTTTCCCTTGTTCAAAATCGATTGGGGAAATCGATTTGAACATGCTGAAATCGATTTTCAGAGATTGGAAATCGATTTTCAAGACTTGAGAAATCGATTCCAGAGAATGGAAATCGATTCTCACGTGCCCAGGAACAGTTTTGACCCCTTATGCTTGATGGATAGTGTTATGAAGATTAAGTTACAATCTTAATAAACATATGACTTGAGGTTTAAATATTAAGGATAAGTTATAATCTTAATAAGATATGAATTGTGGTTTAGATATTAAGACTAAGTTATAATCTTAATAAATATATGACTTGAGGTTTAAATATTAAGATTAAGTTATAATCTTAATAAAATATGAATTGAGGTTTAGATATTAAGATTAATTTATTATCTTGATAACTATATGACTTGAGGTTTAAATATTAGGATTAAGTTATAATCTTAATAAGATATGGATTGAGGTTTAGATAATAAGATTAAGTATAATACTTAATGAAGATGATGTTAAGTTAAGACTTAACAAAGAGAACAATTAATAAGACGATGATGTTATTGGTAACGACGTACTGTTACCGATATTGTTGGTTAAATCATTCTTGATGCTTATTGGTCAAGTTTGATGTTGATAAATCATCTTTGATGCTTGTTGGTCAAAGTTGATAGCCATGTAATGGTGTTGATGGTGGATGGTTGGACATGTGTTTGCATGTTGTTGAGCATAACATGCATCATGCGTTGACGTTGATATGTTGGGTGGAAAGCAAACGATGAATCGCGATAGTGGAGGCCACGATGGGTGTTATCCCGGCCTTGCGGGTACATTGGGTAGGGAAATTCCAGGTGACATGGGCTAGCTACCTATTGTCGGAGTGACCTAAAGGATAAGCTTGAGTACCCTGACTAGCCACTATACGTTATCAGGATTAGTGAGAGTGTTCGGGGATGGCCCATGGTCTGGCATATCATCCACGTTGATAACCGGACATGTACTCCTAATCGTCTTTCCGGAGTTAGAGTTGTTGGCCACATACATACGAAGTAGTGATGTTGCATTCGCATTGACATGCATCTTTGATATATATATATATATATATATATATATATATATATATATATATATATATTGATTATACATGTGTTGATTGATGTATGATGTATGTCATCTTAATTACTATTCTATTCCGTTTAAATATATTTATGATCGTATTTCTCACCCCATCTTTTGTTGTTCTTGTGCATATGATGTTGCATGTGCAGAGGAGGGTGAGCATGCTGACGAGGAGTGATCCCGTGGAGATCTCTCTTAGTAGTCGTAGATAGGATTTACGTTCAGTTCTTTAGTTTTATTCCGATGTATTATCGGTATATGTATACCAACGCTGATTATGTGACATCGGGTTTCGGGTTATGTTTATGTTAATGTTTTCCCGCAGTTGTATTTATGTTTAAAATGTTTTCGGATCATGTAGTACTTGCTACCTTTTATGTTAAAATTTTATTTAACTTGCATGTTTTATTTAATTTTATCGTATGTGGGGTAGCGGGTGTCACATAGCTCCACAAAACACTGGCCGATAATAGACTACACGGGAAGACATCCCTTGGATCAACCACTGAATGCTTCCTCTGACTTCTCCTTTACGGATAGACATGCGAAAGAATTAGGAAGGTGTGGATATATCACCTCACTCCTAGTCTCTTCACTCATCGCCTCCCAACAAGGACCCATCAAACGAGACCTAATAGGAACCCTAGCAGGGACTACTGCTGGCATTCCTATGGAAGACATAGCAGGAGTTGACTTAGAAGAAACTTTGCTAACAAGTAGCGTATCCTTAATAGAGGGAGAAGGCACTGAACGCATCGGTGGAAAGTCCAGCTAGCATTCCACTTACGACTACAACACTGACAACAAACAACATGAAGACAGGCAGTGAAGCGTTTAAGAACCCTTCCATTGCGATCCTTACTGATGGCGAGTGTGGATCTTCCCATGTACTATGCTAGAAGCACATCACGACTAGATGTCCAAACGCTAGAACCACTGGGAGGTTCGACAGAGAGATGCATCTCAAGCGTCGGGTGAAGTCTCGGTAACACGACCTTCTCGGGAGACAAGCAGAGAAGCACACAACGATGCAAAACAAAGTAATGAGGTGAGATTCCCATTCATCAACACAAATCATGGCAGAAGTAAAAACGATACGACACGCAAGACAACAAAATACTAGTCATGCATATCATACATCTCAATATCTCATATTATTCAATCAGCAGTATAAGACATCATCAACACAGGATAATAATGTATAACATGTATCTATATACATCAACAGTCATGCAATAGAATGCAATGTACATGACACAATGCTATATGCCACAAGGGTAAAACTCTGACCCCTACTCCGTGGAGCTAACAAACGTCGGAGAGAGTGAATGGGAGGACATGTTCCGTATACGCCAACCTTGGGCAAGATGCTACAAAAATCGTAACATGCACATATCTGGCTTTTACGGAAAAACTCTACACCAAATATGAAAAGTAAGGCATCTAATCGAGGATATCAATGTATTGCTCCGAGTTACCACGACACAGAAGAGCTACCAACTGGTCACATGTCAGCTTTTCCAACCCTGATACCTCCAAGACTATTTAAAACGTCACCGTAAGATTCATACCCGCATCAAGGTGTAAGCTCAACTCCTAGGCTCAAGGCCTTACCGACTCATGCAACATGATGACAATGCTTACACAAAAGCAGATGCTATAAAACAACGTCTATCCACCGGATAAACTTCAAAATTCACCAAGGTTCTCTTCCTTAGGATCTCCACACATTTTAAGTGTTTTAACCATTTATCCATTGGATAACTTCAAGATTCACCAAGGTTCTCTTCCTTAGGATCTTCACACATTTTAAGAGTTTTAACCATTTATCCATCGGATAACTTCAAGATTCACCAAGGTTCTCTTCCTTAGGAACTTCACACACTTTAAGTGTTTTAAACTTTTATCCCCAGGATAAATCTTGTGATCCCTCCGGGTTTTGAGTCATCACAAGACTATACAGTTCGACGATATTCTCGAGTCTTGCTCACCGGCACGTCATCGAACTACTGTTCGAAACCAAAACGTTTCATGTTTGTGTTCGTGTCTTATGATATATTTCTCGTGTTCTAAATGTATTATGAAGAAGGATTGATAATCCTCTAGTTAAGTCTTAGATCCTCTCTAAGTTAGAGGGTACTTGTCTTTCAAGTAATAAAATACATCTTGATTCACTTAAGTCTTATGATTTGATTGATGAATGAACCATCAATGGTATAGTATATGCTCTTGTTTCACCATGTCCTATACTTTCTTATATCTTTGTTTTACTTAAAGTTAATTACTCAACTTAGGGTTTTACACTTAGTAAAATCCTTAGTCTTGAGGTCAAAACTCTTTTGTAAAAGGTGAGTACAAAACAATTATTTGTTTTATGTTAAAAACCTACTCATGGCTGAAGGCCAATACGATTTTTCCCAAGGTTGTTTGTTCTTGAAAATACTTGTTTCATTGTTCAATAAATTAATTAGTGTTCTAAAATCACTTAAGTTTCAAAGTTTGAAGTTCAACTTCTTATTTCTTTAGGCTTTGGCCTAATTGTATACTTGGTGTATGTGATGATTTTATTTCACCAAATCATTCCACAATCAATCATGATCATCAATACATCAAGATTAACAATAACATAACATCCAATACAAAAAATCAACATCAAACCCATATACCAAATTTTTCAGCATTCAAATACAAAATTGTGACAAACATTTGATTGAACAAACGAACTCGAATTTGGGCAAATGAGGACTCATATTAAATTTTAGGATGTCTACCTTTTGGATATAAATTTTTTTTTCCATAAACAATAACCGAGTTAGTATAGTTTCACGAAATAAGTCATTGTAGTCAGAATCCAGGACAGACATTTATGCTTAGATTGAAACAAGTTTTCAAGGGTCAAATCTTCATGAAACCACCAGCAATTTATGCTCAAAATGAATCCCAAGATGTCTAGTTTTAGGATCAAAAACAAGTTTTGAAATCCAAGGTCTAGGTTGAGAGAAAAACCGAAATGACTCACACAAGGTCAGATCCGAAAATCACATTTTCTCAAACTCTTTTCAACAAAAGATGGAGGAACCCTAGGTTAGGATTTTCCAACATACAAAAGGCATTTTCAACCATTCAAACACATCAATGAACACAAATCAAGCAACAAATAATTATTACAACATTGTTCTCATAGAAAACCAAATCGACAAAATGGCAAAACTCCAAGCTCCAAGAAAAGAAAGTGGCCGAAACCTAGATAGAAAGAAAAGGTAAGATCTTGAACTTGTTTCACAAAAATCATGAACTAGAAGAAGTTGTTTCATGATTCTAAGAAAGGATATGAAGAGAAAAGTAATATTAGAGACCTACTTAGTGAAGAACACTTTGAAGATCAAGATGGTGTTCTTGAAGGTCAAGAACCAAGTTGCTCCGAATGAAAAACTTTGTGAATCAAAGTTTCTTAGAAGGCCAAGGTAAGCAAGAGTATGGTGTTTACATTTTGAAAAAAAGCTTGGTTGATCCAAGAATGATCATGGCCAAAAATGAGAGTGATGAGAGAGAGGAGAGGAATTCTCAAAACTTTAGAAATGAAAGCTTTATTCTTTAGAAGAGTAAAATGCAAATGGTGGTGTGTTTTTTTGGAGATGATGGCCGAATGGCCTTATGCATATTGGTCACCAAATTTGTTGATGTATTTATGACTAGTGATGTGATGAAGTGTAAGTAAATGGAAGGCTTGGATTAAACCAAGTACATAGGTGTTGATCATAGGATTTAAGAGGGCAAGATTAACCATAAGTAGATTAACTTGCTTTCTCCATAAAAGTTAAGGTTGATTGGTTATTAACCAAGAGTCATAGAAAGTTAATCCATTGGTTAAAGGAATGAAAAGGTGATGCATGATTGACATAAAGGTGAAAACATCTCGTGAAGTGTCAAATGCAGTCATGGACTACTCTCGGTCGTGGGCCAGAACATCTTCCCCGGTCCTGGCATGCATCCCAAGGTAAAGCGGTCTCGATTAAAATAACAATATTTTTACCGGTTCCGACTCAAAACAACACAACATGCTCAAAACAACATTTTATGATTATTAAGCTCATAATTGAAATTTAGATATGAATTTCCAATCATTAACCATTCTCATGATTAAACTTAGTCGAGTTGCATTCTCAGTTAAGTTATTCACACAAACAGTTAAGAGAAACATATTTAGGATTTTTGGATGTTACAACACTACCCTCCAAAAAGAAATTTCATCCTCGAAATTTACCTAAAAGAGATGTGGAAACTGTTCCCTCATCCTATCCTCCAACTCCCCGATGACATCACCTGAGGTCTCATTCCATATAACCTTGACTAAGGATATCTCTTTCCTTCGTAGTTGTTTTACTCTTCTGCCTTCTATCTTGTCACGGAGTATCTCATAGGTTAACTTCTCCTTTTCAAATAGACTGTATCAACTTGACGACATGAAAGAGATTATCAAGGCAAATCCCTGTAAATTTCAAATCTCGAAATCCATTACGAAGATTCGAAAGTGAAGGGGAATAAAGACCACAGGTAATTCCAATACCAAATTGATAAACTCCTGTTACGATGGTGGTCCTGACACACCTTTCAGAGAAATAATTCGGGACAAGAAAACTTTTTCAAGAGTGTAGAATTTAAATCAAATCCATTCTGGATCATTTTAAAAAGGTAACAATAAATTTGTGAGCTCCTTTGCTCAAAGCTGCTATTATTTGACTGGCTAGGAAGTAGGCAGTCGGAAATTCTCAATTTCAAGAAACTTTTAAATTCTTGCCTTCGAATGCCAAAAGGATAGATTAGGAAGTAATCAATCCTAGTTTAAGTATTGTATTCTTTTGCGGAAGAAGCAAACGAATCAAGTTATTAAAAGTCTCAGTTTTCAAAAATAACCGAGAATCCAAACAATCTTAATCAAAATGATCCTTTCATCAAAAGGATGAAATTAGTCAAATTAGAAGAGAATGAAGAAACTATAAATTTTAATTGGGTTGTGGAAGGTCATAGGCAATAGGAGTAGAAATGATGAATTCAAATCAACTTAAGTCAATTCAGATCAATTTAAATTAAGAGGAGAATAAATACATAGGCATTCCAAAGATTTTTACCTTGTCATAGATAGTAGAAATGAAATGTGTCTGAATCAAACAATATAGTTGAAGGTTTACTTGCTATGGTACTATCTCCCCATACAAGACCATCAGATCGTGAGGCTTTAGCGTTACCCGTTATGTTGACTCTTCCCCTTGCTGATTGCATGGCGGTTTGTGGCTTGTTGGCTACAGATTCCATCTTGCATTGATCACAGGTTCCCGAAACATGCCCCGATTTTCCACACTTGAAGCAGATAACGCCTTTGATGGTGCAACACTTTGTTTCATGGCCGTTTCCGCGTTTCTTGCATCGCGATGTAGTCACTGGTTGACTAGACTTACTGCACTTTCTAGAAGTTTGTTCCTCGCAAGCACGCATGACGTGACCTATTTTTCCACATCGGAAACAAACGATTTGCTTTGAGTTGCAATCTCTGGTTGCATGGCCTCTACCACACTTCTTGCACCATTGCGGAGGTACTAAGGACCGACAAGTTCCCTTGCTACTCCTTTCGTAAGATGGTTGTTGTTGCAGTTGGTCCCTTGGTAACTTTGCATATGGATTCTGCTGGGACCTGGTGTTGATGGCTTTGGTGAACCTAGATGGTCCAAAGTGACGTTGTCTCTCTTCGCAACTCTTCATCAGATCTTCGATTAGGAAGCACTCGTCCATCAAAACCGAGAACTCTCTGATCTTGAGAGGTAGCACTGCTCCTCGAATCTTGTTCCTTAGACCTTCTTCGAACTTTGTGCACTTCCGCTCCTCATCCGGATGAAGATGGAAATACCTTGAGGACTTCAACAGGGACTCAAAGCGATCAGCATACTCTTGGACATACATTTCTCCCTGACGTAGCTATAGAAACTCCATTCCTTTCAACGTGCCCTACACTCGTCAGAAGACACTCATTCAGAAACTCGTTCCGAAGGACTCTGCAAGCGACAACTGTGTCCTCATTCTCCAACAACTGGCAGCTACTCTCCACCAACACAGAACAGGTACACATAAAAGAAAGCAAAAGCACCACTATTCTGTCCAATATCGTTTCTCTTCATAAATAGTAATGTAGAGAATAACAAACAATTATTGTCTTCCTTCCGGAAATGACAACTCAGAGAACAAACAACACAAAAGGATAGACAGAAATCATCATCCTTTCCAACATTGTATCCTTTCGAAAATAATAACACAGAGAACAAACAGAGAACAAACATAGAAAACACAACACAAACGACGACAGACCAAACCCCAAGCCCGAATAGACTCGGCCAGCTCTGATACCACTAATGTATCACCCTTTCCGGGGGCATCACAAAACAAACATTTTACCAAAACTATGAGGCCAAAAATGCGGGTTAATTGAAATCATTTAAGAAAGATGGGGAAATTTTTTCTTTTTCACAAGACATAACTGCAAAAACTTGTAACCGTTTATGCCTGTAAGGTAAATAGAAACATTTCATAATATAAGGTCGTAAGTTCATAAAGGTTTACATACTCAAAATAAAGCATTGGAGACACAGCTCCTAAACATAAGATACTTGGAGACGCAGCTCCACAAAAGATAAAAGAAAGGTACAGACACTCTGACACGCTACACTAGCCAGACTACACGGGAAGACATCCCTCGGATCAACCGCTGGATGCTTCCTCTGACTTCTCCTTTACGGATAGACAAGTGAAAGAATTAGGAATGTGTGGATATATCACCTCACTCCTAGTCTCTTCACCCATCGCCTACCAACCAGGACCCATCAAAACGAGACCTAACAGGAACCCTAGCAGGGACTACTATTAGCATTCCTATGGAAGACATAGCAGGAGTTGACTTAGAAAAAACTTTGCTAACAAGCAACCTATCCCTAACAGAGGGAGAAGGCACTGAACGCATCGATGGAAAAGTCCATCTAGCATTCCACTTAGGACTACAACACTGATAGCAGACGACATGAAGATAAGCGGTGAAGCGATTAAGAACCCTTCCTCTGCGATCCTTACTGATGGCGAGTGTGGCTCTTCCCATGTACTATGCTAGAAACCCATCATGACTAGATGTCCAAATGCCAGAACAACTGGGAAGTTCAACAAAGAGATGCATCCAAAGCGTCAGGTGAAGTCTTGGTAACACCACCTTCTCAGGAGACAACTAGAGAAGCACACAACGATGCAATAAAAAGTAATGAGGTGAGATTCCCAGTCATCAACACAACAAGTGGCAGAATTAAAAACGATACGACACACAAGACAACAAAATACTAGTCAAGCATATCATACGTCTCAATATCTCATATTATTCAATCTGCAGCATAAGACATCATCAACACGGGTTAATAATGTATAACATTTAATTGTATCCATCAACAGTCATGCAATGCAATGGAATATACATGACTCAATGCCATATGCCACAAGGGTAAAACTCTAACCCCTACTCCATGGAGCTAACAAACGTCAGAGAGAGTGAATGAGAGGACATGTTCCGTGTATGCCAGCCTTGGGCAAGATGCTACAATAATCGTAACGTGCACGTATCTGGCTTTTACGGAAACACTCTACACCAAACATGAAATGTACGACATCAAGTCGAGGATATCAGTGTATTGCTTGGAGTCGCCACGACGCAGAAGGGCTATAAACTGGTCATATGTCAGCCTTTCTACCCCTGATACCTCCAAGACTATTTAAAACGTCACCGTATGATTCGTACCCACATAAAGGTGTAAGCTCAACTCCTAGGCTCAAGGCCTTACAGACTCATGCAACATGATGACAATGCTTACACAAGAGCATATGCGATAAAACAATGTCTATCCACCAGATAAACTTCAAGATTCACCAAGGCTCTCTTCTTAAGGATCTTCACAGATTTTAAGTGTTTTAACCATTTATCCATCGGATAACTTCAAGATTCACCAAGGTGCTCTTCCTTAGGATCTTCACACATTTTAAATGTTTTAAACTTTTATTTGCTGGATAAACCTTGTGATCCCTCCGGGATCGAGTCATCACAAGACTATATAGTTAGACGATATTCTCGAGTCCGACTCACCGGCCCGTCATCGAACTATTGTTCCAAACCAAAACGTTTCATGTTTTTGTTCGTGTCTTATGATATATTTCTCAAGTCCTAAATTTTTTATGAAGAAGAATTGAGAATCCTCTAGTTAAGTCTTAGAACCTTTCTAAGTTAGAGGGTACTTGTCTTTCAAGTAATGAAATACATCTTGATTCACTTAAGTCTTACGAATCGATTGATGAATGAATCATCAATGGTGTAAAATATGGTCTTGTTCCACCACACATTACACTTTCTTATCTCTTTCTTTTACTCTAAGTTAAAAACTCAACTTAGGGTTTTAAACGTAGTAAATTCCTTAGTCTTGAGTTCAAAAGATAAGTTTTCTTCCTTTTTATCTATGAATCCTACTTGATTCAAAACACATTTTTAACGTTCAAAACATTTTATTGAAATTAAAAGATTGGTTTTATGTTAAAAACCTACTCATGGCCACAGGCCAATATGATTTTTCTCAAGGTTGTTTGTTCTTGAAAATACTTGTTTCATTGTTCAATAAATTAATTAGGGTTCTAAAATGACTTAAGTTTTAAAGTTTGAAGTTCAACTTCTTATTTCTTTAGGCTTTGGCCTAATTTTATACTTGGTGTATGTGATGATTTTGTATCACCAAATCATTCCACAATCAATCATGATCATCAATACGACAACATTAACAATAACATAACATCCAATACCAAAAATCAACATCAAACCCGTAGTACAGAATTTTTCAGCATTCAATCACAAAATTGTGACAAACATTTGATTGATCAAACGAACTCGGATTTGGCCAAAGGAGGGCTCATATGAAATTTTAGGATGTCTAAGTTTTGAATATAAAATTTATTTTCACAAAATATAACCGAGTTAGTATAGTTTCACAAAATAAGTCACTGTAGTCAAAATCCAAGACAGAAATTTATTCTTAGATTGAAACAGGTTTTCAAGAGTCAAATCTTCATGAAATTACACGAAATTTGTTCTAAAAATGATGCCCAAGATGTCTAGGTTTAGGAGAAAAAACAATGTTTGAAATCCAAGGTCTAGGTTGAGAGAAAAACCGAAATGACTCACACAAGGTCAGATCCGAAAATCACATTTTCTCAAACTCTTTTCAACAAAAGATGGAGGAACCCTAGGTTAGGATTTTCCAACACATAAAATGAATTTGCAACCATTCAAACACATCAATGAACACAAATCAAGCAACAAATAATTATTACAACATTGTTCTCATAGAGAACCAAATAGACAAAATGGCAAAACCCTTGGTTTAGGGTTTTTCCCAAACCAAACCCATAAAGCATTTTCACCACCACCAATATGGTGTGATGAGGTTCACTCCCCCATTACCTTAATGAAGGTATTTAGGATGAGCAAAACTCCAAGCTCCAAGAAAAGAAAGTGGCCGAAACCTAGATAGAAAGAAAAGGTAAGATCTTGAACTTGTTTCACAAAAATCTTGAACTAGAAGAAGTTGTTTCATGATTCTAAGAAAGGATATGAAGAGAAAAGTAGATTAGAGACCTACTTAGTGAAGAACACTTTGAAGATCAAGATGGTGTTCTTGAAGGTCAAGAACCAAGTTGCTCCAAATGAAAAACTTTGTGAATCAAAGTTACTTAGATGGTCAAGGTAAGCAAGAGTATGGTGTTTACATTTTGAAACAAAGCTTGGTTGATCCAAGAATGATCATGGCCGAAATTTTTATATTGGTATCAGATTTCCGCAACTAATCTATAGGGTTATTTTCGAATTTTTTTTTAATTAACCGAAAAAGATAATTTCGGTTACGAAATGTGACACCGGGTTGGGGTGTTACAATAGTGGTATCAGAGCTGGTCTATATCTTTTGGGATCTATGTTATGGATTCATTATGTTTTTGCTGTGTTTTCTCTGTGTTTTTTTTTTTTTTTTTTTTTTATAGAGGTCAGTAGGTGTAAGAAATGACTTGTTCCTTGTGGAATACAACAAATTGGATTGATTAGATCCTATGATTAAGAGGTGTTAAGAGTATTATAGAAGAGTTATCCAAGTTATTAAAAGGTGACATCTAAGGTAAGCTTTGAGGCAACCCCTTAGTCAGTTCTAGCAAATAAGTTTAAGTACGACTTTTACTTTATGAGTTGAGGATGTTAGGCTCTTAGCTATCAAGTAAGTGAAGACTCCTTTGTCTGGGAAGGAAGTTCGATTGTTGGGAAGGTTTGCTGAAGAAAAAGAGTATGCTTTAGGCAGGTAAGGAGAATACCAAAAGTTTTAAAATAGATGCATAGGTAGCTAGTAAGCGACCAAAGGAATGGCAAGATAACGATATGTTCGTAAATAGAATTGAGAGACTAGAATGGAATTCCGATAGGGTAATGGAAGTATAGTATCACGTGAAGTTTCTTCTGATGGTATTTTTAAGAAAATGATCAAAGACTGAGCGAACAGGAATAGAAGTATAAGTTTTGGCTGTAGGATGAGTGTCCTTAGGAATGGTATCAGTAGAGGAAGGAATCACAATAGACCCTGTTGAGATAGGAGTAATGTCTCGTTAAGAGGACTTAAGACAGTGACCGGTGTAGATAAGTAAGACAGATAAGTTTGGATTTTCACTTGGATATTAAAATTCTTAAGTGAGCTTATTGAGATTTAAAGTGCATTAGAGTTTGTTAATGAGATTGAAACATGTAGTAACGGAATGAGAATTAGTTTAAGTGTTTGACATAGTAAGGAAAGTTAACTTGAGTGCTTGATCACTAAAGTAATATTTAGAAGTAAGAATGGAAGTAAGTCTTTAGTCAAGGATCAGTAATAGAGAATGATGGACTAGCATGTAAGTAAAAGAAGGAATGACTTTTCCCAATAGTTGATGGATAACAAAAGGCTGGTGATAAGTTTCTATGGTTAATTTTATTTCTCCAAAAGAGTAGGACCTTGTTGGATCGTTTTCTTGTCGAAACAATGTGTGTTGACACACAAGTACGTATGTTTTGATGGGTTCTAATCGGGTTAAGGCCTTGTAAGAACTCATGTTTAGTAAATGGTACTTGTATTCATGTTGACACGTTTTTTATCCTTTTGGGATCGTGTCAGACATTTGAATAAGGTACCTATCGGGGGAGATTTTTCAGGAGAATTTTCTGAGAATGTTCCAAGTTGTGTTTGTTAAGGATATTGAGTTTTCGATTGATCTAGTTTCTAGATTCAGTCAGATCTCCATCGCTTTGTGTAGAATATTGCCTACAAAGCTAGCCGGGTTAGACTACATGAAATGGAATTTTTGTCTGTTTCTTGATAAATTCGTCATCATCGGCGATGTTCTCGTTACTTTAAGAGTCATGAGGAGCATGAGGGAACTCTGCGTCAAGTGTTATGAATCCTATGTGAGAAGAGTTGTTGTGAAGTTACTTAAGTGCGAATTCTGACTCAATGGTAGTGAAATTCTTAGGGCATGCGATCCTAAACGAGTATGTGTACTTACACTCCTACATAATCCTCAGTGTATTAGACATTTGACTGGATTGGTTTCATAGTATCCATTGGTCTGGATATTTTCATAGTATTTCATCGAAAGGTTTCTTATGACTATTTCTTGAGTTGTAACACAAACAAATTCTTGATACTGGAAGCTTCTTGATGAAACTTAGTCTAATCACCTTTACTTTTGGTAAATGTGATCCAGTCTAATTCTTGGCCAGACTATTCATCTGTTGATTTCCTAATCCATCTGAAGGTTCATGTGAAAGAAGGGACTTTATTAGAGTCATGGTTGTAGACATGTATTAGCTATGCATTTTTACAATCACGAACCTACTGAAGAATCTTTTTACATACTGGATATTCCTGTATTCGTTCAGAGTCGTAAAATCCGTTTATATACTTTCTTATGAGAGTAAGACCAAGAAAATTTCCTTTGTTGAAAATTTTCTTAATCTTTCCTTAATCTTCAAGGACCGAGTGAAGACTGAGTTCAACTGATCACCCTCGACTCAAGTGGACGAGAAAGGAAAACAATTTGACCTTTGGAAGGTTGGTTGGGAGTAAGTGTAGTATCTACTGCGATAATTCTTTTAAACTGGATAGATAAGAAGTGATGAGATTTTTGTTGGAGTATAGTAATGGCTGATAAGATGTGTACCTCTAAGATCAATCTCAGTAAGTGAGACAATTATCATAAGTCAAGTATTGGTCAAGGCAGAATAGTAGTTAGGAGATCTACGGAAATGATCAATATCTGTAGTTAAAATTGATTGTATGAGTTTGGAGATTTATACGAAAGTGTCCTTGGTAGTTTTACCTAAGCTGAAGATTTATAGAAAAGAAGAATTCTTGAGTAAGACTGAGTTGTTAGAAAAGTCCAAGATTTATGATATTCAAGATTCTACCCGATACGAATTCTTTTTGATTGTAGCTACACTAAGAGGTACAATTGTGTTCTTTAAGGTTGAGATGCATGATTTTCATATTAAATGGGGAGGTAGATTACGTTCAAGAGAAACTAAGACGAAGATTGGATATCTTGGATTGTAACTGATTGGCGTGTTGTAAAAGGAATATGTATCGTAATTGCAATCTTGGTGTTAACAGTAAGAGTTAAAGATGTCGGAGGAAGATTTCCTAAATGGATTAGTATTGAAAGAAAGTGTTTAAGTTTAATTATATCCCTCAGGTATGAGAGAGATTAAGGTAAGGTATTAAGGAGAAGGAGTATGGATTGAGGATAAGCGATTTGATTTTTTCGGTAAATTGAATGAAGAATAAGTATGGAGTTTGTTATTAGGTTACAAAGTTACCTAAGGAAGAAGTACGTATGGGGAGTACAAGGTGGAACCTGGGGATGAAGAGATCCTATCTAGTTTTGAGTCACGAAATTTCGAGGACGAAATTTTTTTTAGGCAAAATTAGTGTTTTGGTCCCTTAAGTTAATTTAATTTTTCAAATTGGTCCCTTAAGTTTTTTTTGTGACAAACCGGTCCCTTAAGTTTTTTTAGTGACAAACAGGTCCCTTAAGTTGTTATGATAGTGTATGGTTTTGCTATTAAATCAGTGAATTATAATGTCATAAAAAAACTTAAGGGACCTGTTTGGCACAAAAAAAACTTAACGGACCTGTTTGACACAAAAAAAAAAACTTAAGGGACCAATTTGTAAAATTAAATTAACTTAAGGGACCAATGCACTAGTTTTGCCTTTTTTTTAAGAGGGGTAGTAATGTAACACCCCGATTTTTACTGTTCATCAATTACGGTAAAGATATATATCTTTTATATTTTATCCGAGATTTATAAAATGATTTTAGATAAACTGAAGTCATATTCATATTCTATATTATTGTAGGGAACTACGGTTAAATTTTGGGTTGAAAATTCAGACGGAGCCCAGTCTATGTTTTCACTGACAATAAGATTTTACTGATCAGAAAACCTAATTTTGACTCATGAACGAAATAGTTAGGTTTAGAATCGAATTTCCAACAACTTTGGTAAAATTGGTTTTTCCCTCTAAAAAGTGAAATAATATAAGTTATACGGGCGAAATCTTAAATCGGGTAAAGAACGGAGCTGAATACGGATTTATCGGGACCCGCTAAAGGATAAACTTGAAGCCACATCAGGTCAAATCACCTAGGAGGGTGTGCCAGTGACTCACCACTATAATGATGAAAAATGAAAATATCTGAACGCGTTCACACTGAGAAAATACCAAAATACCCTTGGCTTTTCACAAAATGACATTTTTGTCCCTGGGTGAAAAGACCATTTTGCCCCTAGGAACTTATGAAATCACATTTTTGGCCCTGTCTCACCACCCTCATCATTGCCTCTAGAAAAACATCTAGATACTTATGAAGTTAGAGGTGAAATGACCATTTTGCCCTTAACCTTTTGTTTTAATTCCAATTTTGTCCTTAGGTGAAAAGACTATTTTGCCCCTTCAATGAACAATTTTGGACCAACTTATCCCTCCCTTCCTTAACGTCTAATGTAACGCCCTTCGTTACATTAGTAACCCAAATTAATAAATTAAATAAAATCAGGAAAATAAAAACTTTCTTAAATAAACACTTAATATAATATTAGTTCAAAATAATTGTTTATATTAATTCAAAAACCGAATAATATAATCAGTTTCAAAACTTCAAAACAGGGCATCTATAAAATCTCGCATAAGAAAATAACTAAAAGATAATAAAGGTCCTCCTGGCATATACCATACAATACTAACCAAGCTCTAAAACTAAAGAGATAGTCTTCAAAACGTCTGGCTGCTCAACAGGGACATCCTCAAGCTCTGAAAACAATACTACTAATGAGATATAAAATCTCAGTGAACAGAAATACAGTTTAAAGGGTTTTCACAAAAGCATTGTTCTCAGCCGGTGCGGTAACCGGAAAAACTGTCCATGGTACCCGCTATTTTCAAAATAATGTATAGTAAAATAATAATAATATAAATTATTATTGACAGTAACTATCATCATTAATACATCATAAATCAAATATGACAAAATCTCATATATCAAATAATTTCAAATATTCTCATATGTCATATGACTTCCAAACTGCACATAACAATGGCGTCCCATTGCCTACCTTACTCATGAAGGTATTTCGATGTCATCTTCTCTTTAGTGACATTACTCATTTCGATACCAACCATTATACACTAGTGGTATTACTCATTTCGACATCCCAACGTGTGGCGATGTTACTTTCGATATCCCATCATGACGGTATTTCATATTTCGACACCCCAAATCATTGGCAGTGTTACTTTCGATACCCCTATCATAGGCGGTATTGCAGCAAACAACATCTAACATATTAACAGTTATTGAATCATGCCAATATCACAAATATCATCAAATAATGCATATATAGTATGTCAATTCAACCAAATCAAGTATTTAACACACACACAAACACACACACACACACACACACACATATATATATATATATATATATATATCATAGCACCAATCTCAATAATAAACATTTAATTGACAGCAGAAACATCTTAGAAGAAAAACCCCCAAATTTATAAAATCAGGATTTGACCAAACCAGGATTATTTTCCAAAAAGACGTGTTTTTAAAGCATAACCCAAACCCCAAAACAAATTGCACCATGGAAAGGGTGAGAAAGAGTATTTCTACTCACCTCTTGAAGACCTCCAAGAATCTCCAAGCGTACCCTATGGCGAATCCTAGATGTCGCCTTCCTCAGTCTTGAATCCCCTTCTCCTTCTCCTTCTTCTTCATCTTCTTCTTCTTCCTCTTGTTGTTGTTGTTATTGTTATTGTTCTCCTTCCAAACTCATTGCTTGTTGCAACCCCATCTCCCAAGCATGAAGATGCTCTACAGCCGTCACTAAGGTGTTTTAGGGTGCAAAAAGAGTTCCTAGCCGTACTAGGGTGTTATAAGAAAGTATATATATAGTGTTGCACTGGTTCCCTATTTTTAATGCATCCTGACATAGAGACTGATTTTTGAATTAAGTTTCAGATAGAGTCTGGATAGAGTTTGTTATTGAATAAGTTTTAGATAGAGTGTAGTTAGAGTTTGTCATTGAATAAGTTTTAGATAGAGTCTAGATAGAGTTATGTTATTGTTGCAGATTTTAATTATCTTTTATCCTTTCTAATTAATTCAAAGACCCAAAACATGCAGTCTAAGCCTCCCAAAAATTATCTAATTTCTCTAACTTTATTATCTCCAATTATTTTTATTTTTAGGATGTTACATTTTCTCCCCTCCTTTAAGAATTTCGTCCTCGAAATTAACCTTATACATGATCGCTCAAAACTTCATATATGCACAGAGCAAAACATTTAAAGTATCTTGATTGATAAGATCTGGATATAGCGCATGATATCCTCCTCAAGTTCCTAAGCAGCTTCCTCAGGAGTTAATCCTTCCCAAACCACCTTCACCAAAGTAATTGTCTTGCTCTGTAGAGTCTTAGTGCTCTTATCGTTGATCTGACTAGGTCTTACTTAAAGATTAAGTTATTCCTAAATTGTATTGACTCAAGAGCTATCACATATGAAACATCTGGTACGTACTTCTGGAGCTTAGAAATATGGAAGACGTCATGAAGATTGACAACGACATTGAAAAAGCCAATTGGTAAACAATAGGCCCGACTGCACTTTTTAGAATTTGAAAATGACCCAAGAACAAGGAATTGGTTTTCTGACCGACATTGACCTCCCCATCCCAAACTTAGGAGTGACTCTTAGGAATGCATGTTCCCCTTCTTCAAATTCTAAAGACTCTCTTTTATAGTCGACACAACACCCTTTACCTAATCCGCGCAGTGCGCATCTTTCCCCTCTAAATCCTAACTGTGGTCTCTTGGATTAAATTCGGTCCCAGCAAGACCTCTTCACCTACTACTTACTAACATATAGGGGACCTACAGATCCTAATCACACCATCAATATCCATATAGTCGTTAGCTATTTCACCACATATTAAGTGTACAATTCCTGAAACTTTAAATACAAACATAATTTTAGAGAAAGTCAATGATAACATTTATGGACTAAAATCATGCACTTAAGCATTTGTTTCTGTCCATCATACTAAAATCATAATATCTTCACTTACATTCCACCATTATAAGCATTTTTAGAAAAGATTCATAACAAACAATTCACAAAAGAAATTAAATTAAAGTTTTATACCTTTCATACGTAGATCTTATAGTCCCTTATATTCTACACCAAAACTATTATATTATTATTATTATTATTATCATCATCATCATAATCATCATCATCATCATCATCATTATTATTCTCTAAAGTAACTAGGATTTCATTCTTCCAATATCACTAAAATAACAAAATATCAAAAATTAATCCCCGGCAGCGGCGCCAAAAACTTGCTGCGTTCAAAACACACTTAAGGGCAGTGTACCCTATCGTAGAAGTAATATAGGAAGAAAGTCTAGATATCGTACCCAAGAGATTAATTTTGATAACCAAGTGATAAAGCAAGTACTAAAATAGGGAAATCCTTATGCAATTCAGACGGATAAAGTAGTCAAAAGAAATAAATATTAATGAAGCAATAGTTAAAGATGCTAAAAGAAGAAGAAAAGAGTCTAGAAATCAAGAGTAAAAAACCTAGGGTCGTGGTTTCACTTGTGATTTCGATACCCCCTCCCCCAAATCCTAATTCTATTCAATTCCGCAGTTGCTTTTCAAATATCAATCGCTCTACAAAAACTATTAATTGTTTGTCAGGCAACTAATATTCTTTTCCCTAGATGAACCCAATGGTTGTCAAGCAAAGAGTTTAAATGATTAGAAAGTATAAAACACAAAGAGGTTGAATGATTGAAAGGAGTAAATCACGTTTTCTCAAATCTAGATGTTAAACCCTGGTTATCCTATAGATCTACCAATTTAATTGTGCTTGATAGCCAAAATATCAATCAATTGATTAAGAGCATACAAAGGGTGCGCAATCCTAGTATGGGATAAAGAACAACAGAATAACACTATTCAAATTGCATCCTTGAAACCAAAAAGAATTGAATTAAAGTTAAGACATAGCGAAAAAGGGTTTTTACTAACACAAGATCCACCACAACTCTAGTGGTGAATTTAGCTACTCATAGTAATAGAAAAAACAAATTTCAACATTGGAAAATGCATCTTGGATAATTGAAGAGGGAGAAGTGGTCTCCAAATTAACCTCCAGGTGCCAAATCCTACTCTAGAAATCAAAACTACAAAAGCTATAAACTAGAAAGCTAAAACTAAGAATAAAAGAGTTCAAAGATAAAAAGATGCAAGATATCTCTCAAGTGGCACAGAGGGCCTCTATTTATAACAAAATATGTGAACAGGGCCTTGAATTAGGTTTTCTGTGCCGTCAGCACAGGCGTACCAATCAGGTGGCACGGGCGTGCTCTTCACTTAGCACGGGCGTGCTCTTCATGATATTAGGTCATGCTCAAATCTGTCAGGGTGTGCCAACTTCGTAGAACAACGTTCTAGTGCACGGGTTACAGCATAGACATTCTCTTCATCTGGCATGGCCGTGCTCTTCGCGATTGGGACCATGCTAGCTTCTGTCAGTGTAACGCCCCGATTTTCACGTTTTCTGATTTTTCAGTATTTTAACGTCTTTATTTTATTCGAGGTCTTAGGAATGGAAATAAAATATTCCGAGACCATAGTCATGCTTGATGGTATCGTAGGAAGCTACGATTAAGTTTTGAGTCGAAAACTCAAACGAAGTTCGGTCTGCGTTTTTACACTGACAGTATGATTTTATTGCCCAGGAGACCTTAGATGGACCCATGAACGAGACAGTAAGTCTTAGAATTCGATTCTCTGCGTTTTGGTTAAATTTCACAAAAATTTCAAAAAATCACTACCTGACCTCCGTTCGAGCGGAATCCTCAATCGGGTGACGAGCCAACGAATAAGCTTAATACCACATCATCCCAGGACACTTGGCAGAGTATGCCAGAGTCGTCATGACGTTCGGAAATATCTGGACGCAAAATGACCAAAATGCCCCGAACCTTAGTCTTTTACACTTTTACCATTTTACCCTTTTGGCAAATGACCTTTTTTGCCCTTAAGTGAGGTTTTAAAGAGCTGAAATTAGCCCCTCACAGCCCTCATTCACGCAGAGCCCTCTCCCCATAGAACTCCATAGTTGTTCTTGAGAGAAACTTCATTTTCTTCTTGAAAACCTTGATTTACTTGTTAGAATCACTTGATTCCTTGAGCAATCTTCCTTCATTCTTAGGTAAGATCACTTCTATGATCTCCTAGCTTCTTGAATCTCTCTTTATTTCAAGATCTAACTTCATTTTCATGAAAATCAATTCTTAGATCCAAAACTTTGAAAATCTATAGGAATTTGTAGAAAAATCCTTTTGATGTGAAACCAATTTCTATGAACTCACTTCATCATTCTCTACCTAAACCCAAGAGCTTATGATTCAATTCTCATCATAGCCCTAAATCTCCAAATGGCCGAACCCTATGTGATGATGATGAATAGTATTTTTCATCAATTTTTGATTTCTAACACTTGATTTCATCCTTAGCTTTCGTATTACCTTTGAATCCATGAAATGGAAAACCAAAATCAATTCCTAGCTTTATTTTCTTTAGGGTGGCCGAAACCCTTAGGTAGAATTGTTGAGTGTTGTTTTGATTGTTGTTTAATGTTTGATTGTTGTGTTGTTGTAGTTGGTGACGATTGTCAGGAGTTTCACAAACCGATCAACCGATTTTGATCCAGATATATGCTCTTCAACAAGTATGGGGGTGAACCTCATCACACCAAGATGGTGGTAGTGAAGATGGTTGTTTAAGTTTATGTGTGGGTGAAACCCTTTAGTTTGGGTTCACTTTTAATTGTTAAGTTTTATTAAGTTCTCTTGAAGAACAAAGTTGTCTTGATGAGTTTATGCTTTAGCGTATTGTAGTGTGCTCTAGCATATGTTGATGATGATGTGATTGAGTGAAAATCATTTCCATGTATGTTGAAAAACCTACTTTGATCACTAGATCAAGTATGGACTTTTATGCTTGATTATGAGGCCATGATGTGTGATGGACTTTTATGTTTGATTATGAGGTAATAATGTGTAATTGTTGTTTATCATATTTGTGTAAGCATTTTGAGCTATATTTGCTTAGTTGGTGAAGCAAAATCTTCACATTGGTTCCTAATAGGCTTTGGCCATGACCTTGAGAAAAGGAAGAACTTGTGTAGTTCTAGAACAAGTTAAAGTTTTGATGTAAGAAAAATGTTTTGATAACTTATGTTTCAAAGGAAAACCCTAAGTGATTTTGATCCAAAGATAAAATGAAGTTTTAACCTTTAAAGTGTGTCACCAAAGTGGGAAAATGTCTTTTCTTTAGCCATAGGTCTTTTAATCAAACTAAGTGTTTCAAAAAGAGAATTAATGAAGGAGTTAGGGAAAAATGAAAACAGGGCACTCACTTGGCTAACCCTGTCTCACCACGCGAGACAGAGGGAAGACAAGGCATTCGCCCGGCTAACATTGTCTCGCCGCGCGAGACAGTGGGCTAGCCCGAGAAGTATAGATATAACTTCTCGGTCTCGCGTCGCAAAGTCGTTCTCGCCTCGCGAACCAAAGGGACTGTCTAAGCAGTAAAGATGCAGCTTCTCGGCCTCGCGTCGCGATACAATCCTCGCCTCGTGAAGCAGAAAGATTGTCTAAGAAGTAAAATTAACCTTTCAACCTCGCGTCGCGAAACCTATCTTCGCCCCGTGAGAAATGGTTTTGTTTATAAAAAGTGTTTTTCAACTCAAACTACAAAGTTTTACGCATAAAAACATAAGTTAAGGAATTAACTTAGAGTTGAAGACAAAGGTTAATTAAGTATAGTATGTGGTGAAACAAGACCATATGCCATACCATTGATGACTTAGTGCATCAATGACTTCATAAGACATAAACACAAACACGAAACATTTTGGGTTTTGGAACAGTAGTTCGATGACAGACCGGTGATTCGGACCCCGATCAGTCGTTCAATTGTTTCAGTCTTATGATTACTCGATCCCGGAGGGATCACGATATTTATCCGGTGGATAACGGTTTTGTTTTTCAAAAGACACGTATAGTTCCTAAGGAAGAGAACCTTAGTGGACCTCAAGGTTTACCCGGGGGGTAGACATTGCTTTTTCGCATCTGCTTTGTGTAAGCATTGGCATTTCATGTGCATAGTTGTAAGGCCTTGATCCTAGGAGTTGAGCTTACACCTTGATGCGGGTGCGAATCTTACGGTGATGATCTTCAATGGTCTTTTTGGAGGTATCAGGGTTGGAAGGGCTGACATGTGTCCAGTTGGTAGCTCTTCTATGTCGTGGCTAATCCGAGCAATACACTGATATCCTCTATTAGATGCCGTATTTTTCATGTTTGGTCGAGAGTGTTTCCATAAAGCCAGATATGTGCACGTTATGAATGATGTAGAATCTTACTCATGGCTGGCAGAAACCGGAACATGTCCTCCCATTCACTCTCTCCGAAGTTTTGTTAGCTCCATGGAGTAGGGGTCAGAGTAGTACCCAGTGACATTAGCATTGAGTCATGTACATTGCGCTGCATTGCATGGCTGTTGATGTTTATATTTACTGTTATACATCGCTGTATTGTTTAAGAATGCCTTATATTATGCTGTTAATTGTTTAACATGATATTATGCTGTTAACTGTTTAACATGATTTATATTGAGAATTTTAGTAAGCATGTTGGGTACGCTTACCTGATGAGTCGTCTCGTTTTTACTATTGCTGTTTTGCTATGTTGATGAACAGGAATCTCACCCATATCTATATATTTTCTGCTGGTACTTGCTGTTGCTGCTTGAACAGATGGATGTGACGATGGTTCAGTTCGGCAGTTTCCTTGATTCCGAAGGTGGACTCCTTTTTCTGTTTTATTTTGTTGTCGGCCAGACTGTGTCAGTTTTTGCTAGTACTTTTTGGGAGCTGTGACTCCTAGTACTTATTTTATTTCTTATGTCAGATATACATTAGACCTATGTCTGTATACAATATTATTCTGTTTTCTGTTTTCTGTTTTTGTACTTATAATACAGTATGTTCTAGAAATACATGGTGAACCTAAGTTTATTTATTAGTATTATGTACCTTTACTAATCCCATTACATCTTGTGAAAAGGAAAAACAAAAAAGAAAACCGTATTTTCCGCATTAATAAATATTTTCGGCCTTATAAATGTTCGGGAATGTGACACTCGGGAAAGGGTGTTGCAGTCAGGCCTTGCATCTTTGAGTCAGGCCTTGCTTCCTTTGGCTCGGGCGTGCTCTCGCATGGCACGACCGTGCTGATTCTTCAGATGCCAGCTTTAAGTATTTCGTAATGCTTTGTTTGGATGTATGGCTTTAGGGGGTTGGCACAGGCGTGCTCTCGCATGGCACGGCCGTGCTACTCCCAGAACTTCAGTATTCTGCCCAATTAAGCTCTAAAAACCTTCACTTTTCCTCAAAAGTTCATCAAGCTGCCTTTGAACGTCAATTATGTCAAAACTTAAGTAAAAAGATGAAATACGATAATATTTATCTTTAAATGCATTGAAATTCAACCCAAATATCCCCTATAAAATGCACCGAATTGAGGTTCATCACGTGGGAGAGGAGCACGCTAGAGCGTGCCGACGCTCTGACATGAAGAAGTTGCACACTCAAGCGTGCTACGTGGTGACGCCAGCTGTCCTGAGTTTTCACGCGTGTTGGACATGTGTCAGGCCTTAGAGAAGGCGGAGTGGACGAGGTGCCAAGCTCAAGCATGGGGACGCTCAGACGTGCAAGTTTTGCACGCTTTAGCGTGCTGGTCAGGATGACTTAAGTGAAGTTTTCACTTTCACTTTCACCTAGCATGAGTTTTTCACCCAAAATCCTCTAAGTTATAGCAGACAGAGAGCAGAGAGTTCTAAAGTGAGAAAGGTTGAATCTGGAAGAATCGAGGCGTCAGAACGTGATTCCGACTACACTGTTGTGATCGTGACATCTAAATCTTCAATTTTGATCGAATGATTTCTTGATTCGCAAGGGTAAACTAGAATCCCTAACATGTCGACCTTTACGTTCTTTGTATATTCTTCGTGTTCTTCGAGTTTCCTTCCTCTTTTCTTTGGTTATGGAGTCGCCCCAGGGTTAACAATAATGCCTACATATTGTTCTCGTGATTAAGGTCAAGTTTGACGGCTTGTTTGCCAAGCTGTCGAGGAGGTCGCGGCTGTTTGAGGGCTGAGGTTGAAGCTATAACATCCTAAAATTCCAATATAATTAATTTCATAAACAAACCATAGCTATTATGAGATATAGTGTGAAAAATTGTTAGTATAAGAATTTAGTAGAATTGTTTAAAAATTGTAAAAGAATCCAAAATAATAATAATAATAATAAACAAAAGTAAAAGAAGAAAACGTGAAAAGCAAATCACGTATAGGAGGTTAGTTGCCTTCCTCTTTGATTAAAATAAAAGGCCCGCACTTACAAATGAGATAGGATAGGTTTTTTTTTTTTTAATATAAAAAGAAAACCTGATCTGTTTCAATAAAAAGTAAAGAGCGAAGCTTTAGCGTTGTACAGTAAAGGAGATAAATAAAAGAAGAGTAGCTTTGTTTGCCGTTTGCAGTGCTGAGCAAGGAGCCTTACAGACCCAAGAAGTCGGCGAAGTGAAGAAGGAATCCTGGTGTAGCACTAAGATTCATCTTAGACACTATTTGAGGTTTTTTAGAGGTCTATAAGAGGTAAGTAAAATATCATCTTTCTCAAACCTCCATGGTATTTTAAAAAGGGATTTTGGGTTCTTAAATCTAATAGTGTTAATTTGGGAAATTGATTGGGTAAAATTGGGGTTTTTTACGTTAGGATTCAAAAACGCTAAATTGAATTGGGGGTTTTATAATAAATGATGATTTGATGTACTATTAGTTGTTAGATTTGTGTGATTATATGTTTTAAGACTTGTGTGGTGTTTTGAAATTAATATGTGTATGTTATATGTGATTTGAAATGTCTCTATGTTGCTTTGACATGAGGTATATTATTGTTATTGGTGCATGGAGCTTGTTAGCATGTTTGGGTTCATTGTAAATGATTATATGATGATGTCTAGGTAATATAATGGATTATTGGGATGTATGTTTGTAATTAATGTTTATATTGATGTATGAGTACTCTATATGATGTGCACGTTTGTTTGAGATGCCTCAATTGAGGCGATGGCAAAGGCCTAACTCGTAGCGATGAAAGATTGGCCTAATGCGAGGCAATGGCAAAGGGCCTAACTCATGGGGAAGGCAATGTGAAGACATTGCATGGTTAGATTCCTCCTTCGAGGCGATGGCAAAAGGCCTAACTCGTAGCGATGACAAATTTGGCCTAATGCGAGGCGATGGCAAATGGCCTAACTCAAGGAGATGGCAATGTGGGACATTCAGAGGTTATGTGGAATCTCCTTAGTAGAGATGGCAATGGGCCTAACTCGTAGCGATGGCATATTGGCCTAATGCGAGGCGATGGCAATGGGCCTCCTACATGGAGAAAACAATGAGATGCCATTGTATTCAAATGTTTGGGTTGTTGATGTTACTGTATGTGTTGTGATATATTTATGTATTATTTAAAACACTTTGATATTATGTTATTTTGAAATTGGCAGAATACCATGGTTATTTTTCCGGTTACCTCACCGGCTGAAAGCAACATCTTTTTGAAAACCTTTCTGAAATGTGTTTGCTTACTGGGATTATAAATCTCATTAATGGTGTTGTCTTTCAGAGTTCACAGGTGATGTTAGAGATGACACAGCGACTTGAAAAAGTCTCGGAGTCTTGAAGACTTTAGTATTAGTGTTTTTTATTTTATTTTTTTGGATGTTTTTAGTTGCCCATGTTTTGAGGCTAAAATTGTTATTAAGTAATTGTTTTTTTTATTAACTAACTTAAAAAGTTTTTCTGTAATGAAGTGGAAGTTTTAATTAATCTTAATTTCTGATGCTTTGAATGGATAATTATTTTATTTAATTATCTAGTCTTATGTAATATCTTGAGACGTTACATTTTTGGTATCAGAGCAGTTCAATCCTAAATTGGACTGTGGTAGTGGGTCTTTTAAAACAAACATTGGGCACATAGGACTGTTGTTTTTGTGTCGTCATGAATTATGCATACTATGGTTTGAGATATTGGGCCTGGCCAACTCAGTGTTTTATTGGTGGTGTGCTGATTTATGACAGCTAACAGGCGAGGGGTTAATGGCGCTCTTGCAGCAGCCTTGGATCGAATAGTCGGGGATATGCAAGAGCAGAGGGAGACGCTCCCTCAGTTGAGGGGATTTGGGGGAGGGAACAACGCTGGAGCAATGGCACCCTAGGACCCTCAGTATGCGGGGCTATCAGAGTTTAGGAAGAATGATCCACCATCTTTTCGGGGAAGTCTAGACCCCATGGTAGCAGAAGGATGGTTGCAGAAGTTGGAGAAGATCTTTCGAGTCTTGCGGTGCTCTGATGAACAGAAGGTGGACTATGGCACTTTTATGTTAGAAGCTGACGCGGAGAGCTGGTGGAATTGTACAAGGGCAGGCTTGGTGGCTCAAGGGACTCCTATCACATGGGCAACTTTCACAGAGATCTTTCTAGAAAAGTATTTCCCTCATAGCATGCGGATACAAAAGGAGGCTGAGTTTCACCAACTTCAACAAGGGGGAATGACGGTAGGCGAATATGTAGCAAAGTTTGAGGAGCTGGCAAGGTTTTCTCGATATTTGAGGGACCATCCGCTGGATGAATAGAAAGCCATAAAGTTCGGGCATGGACTAAGGCCAGAGCTTCAGAATTCAGTAGGAGTCTTGGAGATCAGAGACTATCCGACGTTGGTGAACAAGTGTAGAGTGGCGGAGCAAAAGCTGCAAGCTTTGGCTACGGGAAAACATGCTAGCGGAGGAAGAAAATATAAAGGGAACCTTAGCCTTGTACCCACCATCAACAAGGGAAAACATGTGCAAGGGTCTTTCATTGAAAAGGACTTTGCGTGTCGCAGATGCAGAAAGTCACACGAGGATAATCAATGTTCTTCAAATCGGAACGTATATTTCAAGTGTGGAAGGCATGGTCACTATGCAAAGATGTGCAGGAATGGAGCATCTTGACTCTGGTATGTAAACCAAATTTTTTTAGTTGCTTGTTTATTCTTTTCTGTAAATGCTTAGGTGTTAAAATTTCGGGGACGAAATTTCTTCAAGAAGGGGAGAAAATATAACATCCTAAAATTCCAATATAATTAATTTCATAAACAAACCATAGCTATTATGAGATATAGTGTGAAAAATTGTTAGTATAAGAATTTAGTAGAATTGTTTAAAAATTATAAAAGAATCCAAAATAATAATAATAATAATAATAATAAGTAAAAGAAGAAAACGTGAAAAGCAAATCACATACAGGAGGTTAGTTGCCTTCCTCTTTGATTAAAATAAAAGGCCCACACTTACAAATGAGATAGGATAGGTTTTTTTTTTAATATAAAAAGAAAACCTAATCTGTTTCAATAAAAAGTGAAGAGCGAAGCTTTAGCGTCGTACAGTAAAGGAGATAAATAAAAGAAGAGTAGCTTTGTTTGCCGTTTGCAGTGCTGAGCAAGGAGCCTTACAGACCCAAGAAGTCGGCGAAGTGAAGAAGGAATCCTGGTGTAGCACTAAGATTCATCTTAGACATTATTTGAGGTTTTTTAGATGTCTATAAGAGGTAAGTAAAACATCATCTTTCTCACACCTCCATGATATTTTAAAAAAGGGTTTTGGGTTCTTAAATCTAATAGTGTTAATTTGGGAAATTGATTGGGTAAAATTAGGGTTTTTTACGTTAGGATTCAAAAACGCTAAATTGAATTGGAGGTTTTATAATAAATGATGATTTGATGTACTATTAGTTGTTAGATTTTTTTGTTTATATGTTTTAAGACTTGTATGGTGTTTTGAAATTAATATGTGTATGTTATATGTGATTTGAAATGTCTCTATGTTGCTTTGACATGAGGTATATTATTGTTATTGATGCATGGAGCTTGTTAGCGTGTTTGGGTTCATTTTAAATGATTATATGATGATGTCTGGGTAATATAATGGATTATTGTGATGTATGTTTGTAATTAATGTTTATATTGATGTGTGAGTACTCTATATAATGTGTACGTTTGTTTGAGATGCCTCAATTGAGGCGATGACAAAGGCCTAACTTGTAGCGATGACAGATTGACCTAATGCGAGACAATGGCAAAGGGCCTAACTCATGGGGAAGGCAATGTGAAGACATTGCATGGTTAGATTCCTCCTTCGAGGCAATGGCAAAAGGCCTAACTCGTAGCGATGACAAATTTGGCCTAATGCGAGGCGATGGCAAATGGCCTAACTCAGGGAGAAGGCAATGTGGGACATTCGGAGGTTATGTTGAATCTCCTTAGTAGAGATGGCAAAGGGCCTAACTCGTAGCGATGGCATATTGGCCTAATGCGATGCGATGGCAAAGGGCCTCCTACATGGAGAAAACAATGAGATGCCATTGCATGCAAATGTTTGGGTTGTTGATGTTATTATATGTGTTGTGATATATTTATGTATTATTTAAAACACTTTGATATTATATTATTTTGAAATTGGCAGAATACCATGGTTATTTTTTCGGTTACCGCACCGGCTGAAAGCAACATCTTTTCGAAAACCTTTCTGAACTGTGTTTGCTTACTGGGATTATAAATCTCATTAGTGGTGTTGTCTTTCAGAGTTCACAGGTGATGTTAGAGATGACGCAGTGACTTGAAAAAGTCTCGGAGTCTTGAAGACTTTAGTATTAGGTTTGTTTTATTTTATTTTTTTTGGATGTTTTTAGTTGCCCATGTTTTGAGGCTAAAATTGTTATTAAGTACTTGTTTTTTTTTATTAACTAACTTAAAGAGTTTTTCTGTAATAAAATGGAAGTTTTAATTAATCTTAATTTCTGATGCTTTGAATGGATAATTATTTTATTTAATTATCTAGTGTTATATGTAATATCTTGAGACATTACAAAAGCTGCATGGCGGTGGTGGCATTGGCGAAGAGGTCGTTGTGTTTGTGAATGCGTACTCGTTTTCAGGTAGTGGGGAGAAATATGTTGCTATCGTCGGGGAGGTAAGAGTAGTATAGCTTTTTCTGTTTGTGTGTAGGGGAACCTAAACCTACTAGAGGTTGAGCCCTAACAAAGTACCTAAACCCTAGGTTTAGTCTACTTTGGGCTATCATCGCTAAGATTGTACCCTAGGTTAACCAATTGTTGTTGAGGTTGAATTGTGATATCTGTTGTTGTGTTGTTTGAGGTGATTGGATGAACTACCTGATTACGTGCCTATATTCTTCATTGGCCTGCTTGTTATGTTGTATCTGTTGGTATATTGTTGCATGCATGTTGATTGGCTGAGTGGTTGTGAGGTGATGTTGTGTGATCGGGTTGATACTATTGATGGTTCTGATGGTTTCGACATGTGGCTTGTGGACGCGTGGCATCATGGTGGTGGCTGTATTGATGCGAGACATCTCGTTTGGTTGATGAGCGCTTAAGTGTGAGACTCTAGTATCGGCTTGTTGAGGATGTTTGTTGCATATCATAGTGGCCAAGTGGTGGGGTCGTATGACGATAGTATGGGCTGCCAATTCTCATACAAGGTCAGTTGTACTTGAGTGCGGGAACGAAAATCGGAGGGGGCGGTTTGTGTGGCCATGGGATCTAACCAGACTCAGAACCGATCTATAGTGATGGATAGGGTTGCTCCTATCCTGTTGTTATGCCTGATCAAGCTTGGTTATCCCGACTAATCGCTGAGTTGTTTCAAGTTACAGGCTAACGTTCCGAGGTGGCCAAGATACCCTTCCTATATGGAACGGGGAATCACTCTTATTGGTCACGGAGAGTGGATCGATTTCCTAGATAAACTAACTCTTGTTCCAATGTGGAACTTTATGTTGAGAGAATCGGCTGACATGCTGCATGGGATTAGTATCTCGAGTAGAGGATTAATCTAAGGGTGAGAACAGTTGGAGATTGAGACCACCCCACTTACGCAGGATAATCCCATTAGTCCCAAGCTTACATTATTAACTATGCCTAACCATATTATAGAAATAGCGTTGTATTCAAGGAACGTAGCGGAAAACAAACACGATAAACATGTAATCATACGGAAAAGCATAGCAACCATCAGAGCAAAACGTAGGCATGATAATAACTATACATAAAATAGCCATAAGGATAGCCCCATCAGGAGGGCACCGTATATACTGTATACTTACAAACCATCTGTACAAAAAACTGAAAGATGAAACAAATACAGTAAAACAACCAAAAGGAAAGAACCCTCACAACTCGCCGGCACTACCCGCCGCTCAGCTCACTGCCTAGACACACTGGCAGGCTCCCACCATCACTGGTACGGATGCCCTAAACTACCCTAGCCTTCGTCATGAGTACGCATATAAGTCATCAAAGGCTCATACTCAGACGACGAGCTCAACACTACAACCTTACGCCTGCGGTAGGTCCTCAAGCACTGCTTTGTGCTCCGCCGCTGGCCTATGTACACAAAACCTCGTCCAAAAATATGCTCTTTATGTGACGTCCCTCCTTCGAACAGAATGCTCATCGGTCCCGTGTGGACCGTCAGGAATGTAGAAGGGTCCACGTGCCACCTTCCATTATCATGGTTGATGATCTCCATTAGCCCCAACACCGGCATCCTCGGTGCTAATGTGATAAAAGAGTGCGCCCTCAAGTCCATCGTTTGCAGCTAAAGGCTCCTCGTCTTCACACAAACCAAGGGCAAAACAACTGACAAGAAAACAGTAGCATGGAGATAAGAATACAATGCACACCAGAACGTGAGTTAGTTTGTTCAAGAAATCGAACCGCTCTCCGTGACCAATAAGAGTGCATCCCCCTTCCGATACCCGAAACCGGGGTGTCTTGGTCTCCTCGGAACGTTAGCCTCGAACGTGGAAAGCTCAGGGGTTAGTCGGGAAAACCAGACTGGATCGGGCGTCACGACAGGATAGGAGCTAGCTCATCTGTCACTGTAAAGTATTGCCGAGACCGGCAACATCCTCAAGGCCACTCACTTGGCTACCCCTTTTGCTCTCTGTACCCGCACTCAGATACAACTAACCTCGCATGACGTTGGCTGCCCATACTGCCTGTCATATGGCCTCGCAACGTGGCAACTGATCATATGCAGCAAGCAACCTCAACGAGATGATACCGGACCCTCACGCCTAAGCACTCAATCAGCAACCAGCACACGATGCCACATATCAACACGAGCCATAGCTCCCACTTGTTCAACACATCACATCACAACAACAAGCCGTCCACAGTCTCAACTCGTACAAACACGGCACACACCCACTTAGCAACTAAACTTAGGCATAACCGCCATAGCACGACAAATGATGCATAATCATAACAGTAATAGCAATAACATCAATAGCAACGACATAGCAAGCATATCATATACCAAGTAGGCATGTAGGCACGTATACAGATAGCAATTAACACATCACAACACATCACCAAGACAGTCATACGAAGCAACTCATTCTCGATTAACAATTATCTAACCTAGGGTTTCAACTTAGCGGTGTTAGCCCATAGTAAACTAAACCTTGGGTTTAGGTATTTTATCGGAACTCAACCTGTAGTAGGGTTAGGGCTTCCCTATGCACAGCAGAAAATACAACTACGCTATTCTTGCCTTCCCGGCGACAGCAATACTCTTTCTCCCCACCTGAACAGTTGGCGTGAAAATCAACGCGATCATCGGCTCACCAAGCTCGCAGCCACCAAGCTCAAGAACAGCCACGAATTTCCCTTAACAGCCGCGGCCTCAAGCTCCAATCCATGAGCGATCAAGAACGCGAACTTTGCCCTAATCACGAGCACGAATGCAATAGCGTCAGCCCTAGCACAATCCCAAAACCAATGAGAAAAGGTAGAAAGTCGAAGAAACATGAAGAACACGTGTTAGGGATTTGAGTTTACCTTAGACAAATCGAGAAATCAATCCGTCGAAGTTGTAGAAAACTTCGTCATGATCATGACCGTGTAGTCGGAATCTCGATCCGAAGCTCCGAAGTCCTTGAAACCAAGATTTCTCTCACTAAGAATCTTAGAGCTTCTCTCACTAGGTTGCTGGAACTCCACCAAATTCGTGCACAAGTGACGAAGAGGAAGAAACTTTCCAAACTTGTTCCACTATGCACGCTTTAGCGTGGAGAATCTGCACACCTAAGCGTACCCACGCTTGAGCATGCCCATGCTTAAGCGTGGGGTTCTTCCACGCTTGAGCGTGGTGCCTCATCTACTCCGCCTTCGCCCTGGTCTGACACGTGTCACACACGCGTTAGAACTCACAGTAGCTGGTAAACGCACTCAGCACGCTTGAGCGTTGGCACGCTAGAGCGTGCTCCCTTCCCACACTTGAGCGTGCTACCCAACTGGGAAGAGTTTTCCCGACTTCTGACTCCCCCAGTTTCTCGTGTTACACCTTAGGTACTTCCAACCTGATTCAAGCCTATCCCTAAGCTTCCAACTAGATTTTACACTAACACCAAACAAAACACACAACCAACCAAGGCCCTAATCGAGATTAACCAACTCGACTAGAGTTAAAGAAAAATCGGGATGTTACAGAGATGATTGTTTGTGTATTGATTTGGGATATCCTTGTCAGTAATGTGTTATCTGTTATATATGTGTTATCAGTGCTACCTATTGTTTGTTGTTATACTGCTATTGTTGTTTTCCCTTTGTTGATGGTACAGTTATCTTATCTCCCTGTATGCGTTTCTTTGTATGTTTTGTTACTGCTTATCCCCGTGAAGACGACGAGGCAGTAGACCGATGATGGACTTGAGGAATGACATCATCTACCACAATGACGAGGGATGGCAGGTGGACCCTTCCACGTTCCTGGCCATATACACCGTACCAATCAGCATGTTGTTTAGGAGATGTTTCCCACCCGTTGAGGACATAGTCGGACTTTATCGTTTGACCAAGTTTCTCACTTTTTCTCAGATGTGGTACCCACTGAGCCCACGTGAGCAAAATTTCATGTGGGCAGCGCTAGCATCTTCGCATGTCAAGATCAGGAGAGGTTTCGCTCTACGTGGGCAGCGGAGAAGGTCAGAGCAGTATTTAAGGACGTATCGTCAGCGAAGATTCGTCGTGTCCAATTCCTCGTCCGAGTACATATCCTTGCGGGTTTACAAGCGTACGTATGGCGAGGGGCAAGGTATATCCAGATATCCGCGCCGTTGAGAGCATGGTATCGCCAGTGCATCCACTCTAGCATGTGAGGTGAGTTTGTTTTGATGTATTTTGAGAGTGGGTGGGGAGAGCTGGTGAGCCTTTGGAGAGTTTTTGAGTCTGTTTTTATTCCTAGTTTTGATGTATAGTTGCATGTATACAGTACAGTATTGTAACCCTAATGATGGGGGAAACTATGCATATGATGTGTAGCACCCTGCTTTTCACCTTTATGCTTGTATGTGTTTATCCTTGTTGTTATATGATATATATGATTGATATACTTATGTTAGATGCTTAGGGGCGTGTTTTGGGATAGTTAACCTTAGAAACAAGCCATATTAGTGCTTCTGATAGGTGAGCACGCCCATGCTTCTATTCGGCACGCTCGTGCTTGTTGGCCAGCACGCCCGTGCTCGAGGTCAGCACGCCCGTGCTTCGCGCGCGCACCAGAACGAATTTTGGGCTCTTTGGTCAACCCGTTTCGCTCTAATCCTTTTTATACCTCTTTTGCTCGACCTAAAACACAAAACTATCATTTCTGACGTTAGAAACAACCGTCGTCGCTTTTCTCTTGGGTTCCCATTGAATCCCTTGAGTTTTCTTCAACCTTCAATCCTTGTTTTGAGTGTTCTTCATTAAGAACACATCCCTTTGGTGTTTGCCCATGCAATTAGAGGATAAGCCGTTCGTTAGTGTTGATTTAAGGTAAGGTAACCAACCCTGTTTCATTCTTTCCTTTCAATTCTCTAAGTTGAGTGTTGAACCATTCTTTCTATCGAACCAGACTTCACTCATCAAGTGCAGGCGTTGTAAACGGCAACCTAGCAGATTAGTTCCCTTAAGATCTAATCGAGGTATATTTTTAATCTTTGCGTTAATTCCCTTAAGAGTCTTTGTTTTGGGAATTAATTATACTTTCTCTTGACGTTCTTGACCAAAGCTCGCTGAACCTGTTGAACCCGTTCGGAGGAGTCAAGTTTGGACTTCGCTCAAAGTTTGGCTCTTAGGCAGGAATCGTCATACCAGGTATGGGGAGAAGGAATTAGTATGAACATATAGGTTGTGGGGTAGCGTAAGATTGTGAATATATGCCTTGACAGGATTAATCTAGTTTTTGATGATTGACAAAAGGAACCGGAAAGTCAAGTATACAAAAAGCGGAAAAGAAGATCAAGGAGATCAAGTGCTTCAAGACTGGGTTATGGGAATTTTTATTTCTTGTAATCGGTGTTTATTAGGATCTTTTTGTAAATGGTTCTAAAGCTCTCATATTTAAAATCAATCACACACACACATTACGTTAACTTAAAAGGCTTTTATTAAAAATAATAGAAATTTCATTATAGCCGTTAAGTTTTCAAACAAAATAATGTACATAATCGATTATGAATATGTCATAATCGATTATACTCAAATCAGGGAAGTCATAATCGATTAATCAGCGCGTTTTTTCTCAAGGGATAATCGATTATGGACATACCATAATCGATTATGAAGCGACTGCCTTGTTTTTTAAATGGGCTTAACCTAATTCCTATGGGCTTAAAAGTTTTTCTATAAATAGGAATGCCAAGGCAACTCTAAAACACACGAATCCTATTGCGCTCTGAAACTCTGTTTATTTTATTACTTACTCTCACATATTCACTTTTGATTATTTTTTGAATAGAGAGCTTTACATATCATATAGTTTGAATTGTACTTTGAGCTTCAATTTGTAATCTTTATCTGCACTACTTGAGTGCTACATTCTTCTTCTACTTCTTCTTGTTCTTGGGTGTGAATCCCTTTTTCTTTAAAGAGAAACAATATCTCTTGAACTTGAGGCTCTTGCACAAAGGGAGGTGATATCCCATTATTTTGTGTGGAGAGTGCTCTTGGTTTGTAAAGGTTTCTAGCTGCACCTGATTTAAAAGCTAGTTATTGAGTGAAAACCCTTGGTGTTTGACCTTGGGGACTGGACGTAGGCCACAGGGTATTTAGTGGCTGAACCAGGATAAATCTGCGGCTCTTTCTCTCTATCCTTTCATTATTGTCTTCTACCTTACAGCAATTTAATTTATCGCATTTATTTTATTGCAATTTAATTTATCGCAATTTATTTTATTGCAATTTAATTTATCGCATTTACTTTATTGCAATTTAATTTAAGCGATTTATTTTATTGCTATTTACTTTCTAGAATTTATTATTCAAGCAATTTTCTTTATAGCGCTTCTAATTTCAGTCATTTATCTTCAAGCGCTGTAATTGCAAAAAGTTTTTCAAAAACACATATCACACACAATTCACCCCCCTCTTGTGTTTGAAGTCACTTGTCAACAAGTGGTATCAGAGCTTAACTCTTGTCTAAAGGGCTAAATCGCCTCAAGAGGTAACATGACTTCAAACGGTTTTAAAAATGAGGGCAATTCCACAAACAGACCCCCACTGTTCAATGGTGAAGGGTATGGTTATTGGAAGGAAAGGATGCAAATCTTTCTTGAGGCAGTAGACCTCGATGTTTGGGACGCTGTGGAAAATGGTCCATTTGTTCCCACTCATTCAATTAATGATGCAGTGGTGAATAAACCAAGAAATCTTTGGACCGACGAGAAAAAGAAAAAGGTCCAATATAATTTGAAAGCTAGGAACATCATCACTGCAGCTCTAAGCTACGATGAGTTCTATAGGGTCTCAAATTGTAAGACCGCCAAGGAAATGTGGGACACCCTTCAATTGACCCATGAAGGTACTACCGAGGTCAAAAGGGCTCGAATGAACACATTAACCCATGAGTATGAGCTATTTAGGATGAAACAGGGTGAAAGCATACATGATATGCAAAAACGATTTACCCATATAATTAATCATCTTAGAGCTCTTGGGAAGTCCTTCAATAATGAAGATTTAATTAATAAGGTTCTTAGATGTTTAAATAGAAGTTGGCAACCTAAAGTTACAGCTATATCTGAATCTAGAGATCTATCTTCTATGTCTTTGGCAACTCTGTTTGGAAAATTGCAGGAACATGAGCTCGAACTAAATCGACTCATTGAGAATGAGGAAACCGATAAGAAAAAGAAAAGTATTGCTCTCAAAGCAAGTATCAATAAAACAGAAGAAGAAGACGACCTTGATGAATGTGATAGCCTCGATGAAAACGAGGAAAATATGAGCCTAATGGTTCGAAGGTTCAAAAAATTCATGAGACAGAAAGGCAAGGCAAAACAATTCTTCAATCCTCAAAAGAAAAATGAGGGGGAAGGAACTTCCTTCAATCCAACATGCTACAACTGTGGCAAAAAGGGTCATATTAAACTCGACTGTCCTCAAGGCCAAAAGAAACATGAAAAATCAGATAAAAGGCCACAGAAGGATAGAAAAGCAAGAAGAGCTTATATTGCGTGGGATGAGAACGACATGGACTCCTCCGATGAATCGGATAATGAAGAAGCAAATTTATGTCTCATGGCCAACCATGAGGAAGATGAGGTAAACAATTTTGAGCTTGAAACTGATTTAACTTATGATGATTTACTTATTGCCTGTGAGGAGTTAAATGATGAAAATGTTAGACTGCGCAAAAGCATTTCTTCATCTAAGAAAAACATTTCTTTCTTTGAAACAAAAATAAGTATTTTGAACAACGAAATGGAAGCTCTTAAAGAAAAACAAGTCGTTCCAATCGAAACCTCCCCATGCACTTCTTGTGAAAACAAAAAGAATGAAGTTTTTAAGTGTGATGAATGCAGCGTTTTGAAAAATAAAATCGAGGATTTATACAACACGCTTGTAAAATTTACTATGGGAAGAGATAATCTAAATGTTCTTTTAGGAAATCAAAAAGGTACTTATGACAAAGCTGGTTTGGGCTTTCGCCCGAAAATTCATGAAAAATCTTTCAAAAAATTCTTTTGTCCAAACAACACATCAAGTAGCCCCTTTGTCAAATGTTTTCACTGTGGTAGGAAAGGACACACTGCTTCTATTTGCAATGTTAGGAAAAATAAAGAAGTGAATGGCATAAAGACATGGGTTCCAAAGGGCGTATTACCCAAAGCTAACTCTCAAGGACCCAAAATGATTTGGGTACCAAAGGTTAAAACTTGATTCTGTGTTGTAGGTGTGCTTGAAGGCCAAGAACTCTATTTGGTATCTTGACAGTGGTTGTTCAAAGCACATGACGGGAGACAAAACCAAGTTCTCCTCTATATCATCCAAAAAGGGTGGCTATGTTTTCTATGGTGACAACAATAAAGGTAGAATTCTTGGTATTGGTTCTATTGGTAGAAGTCCCAATCCCATCATAGAAAATGTTTTGTATGTCGATGGCCTAAAACATAATTTACTAAGTATAAGCCAACTTTGTGATAAAGGTTTTGAGGTAGTGTTCAATTCGTCTAAATGTATGGTCATGGATTCTCATAACAAACAAACTAAATTAATTGGACAAAGAATTGGAAATATCTACATGGTTAACTTGGATGAATTACCTTCAAATGATGCATGTTGTCTTATTAGCAAAGAGGATGAAACATGGTTATGGCATAGGAGAATAGCTCACATTCACATGGATCATCTAAATAAGTTGGTTCGCAAGGACTAAGTAATTGGTCTACCAAAGATTCGTTTTGAAAAGAATAAGTTGTGTGACGCCTGTCAAAAAGGAAAACAAGTAAAGGCCTCTTTCAAATCTAAAAACGTTGTTTCAACAAATCGGCCTTTACAGCTTTTACATATGGACTTGTTTGGTCCATCTAGAACTATGAGCTTTGGTGGTAATTACTATGCGCTTGTTATTGTGGATGACTACTCTCGCTATACATGGACATTGTTTATTTCTCATAAAAATGATGCTTTTGCTGCCTTTCGGAAACTTGCTAAGGTTATTCAAAATGAAAAAGGTTTAAACATTGTATCTATCCGAAGTGATCATGGTGGTGAGTTCCAAAATGAGGCATTTGAGGCCTTTTGTACTGAAAATGGAATTGAGCATAATTTTTCCGCACCAAGAACTCCACAACAAAATGGAGTGGTGGAAAGGAAAAATCGGTCTCTCGAAGAGCTAGCGAGGACGATGCTCAATGAGACCAACCTTCCCAAGTATTTCTGGGCAGACGCGGTAAGTACCGCATGCTATGTCATGAATAGAGTCCTTATAAGACCTATTCTAAAACGAACGCCCTATGAAATTTACAAGGGAAGGAAGCCCAACATCTCTCACCTTCACGTATTCGGATGTAAATGCTTTGTTTTAAATAATGGTAAAGATAACCTTGGCAAATTCGATGCTAAAGCTGATGAAGGTATCTTTCTTGGATACTCAGTTTCTAGTAAATCTTTCAGAATTTATAATAAAAGAACTATGACCATAGAAGAATCTGTGCATGTTTCTTTTGATGAGACTAACCCAAAATCTATGGTAGAAGAAAGTGTTGATGATCTTGCAGAACTTTTGGGAAATAACCACCTTGAGGAACAAATAAGTCAAGAGAAAAAGGATGAAGATCAACCACCTCTAAGTATCGATGATTCACCTCACTCAAATCTTCCAAGAGAATGGAGAACATCAAGACACCATCCTCTTGACAACATAATAGGTGATATTTCAAAAGGGGTAACAACTCGAAACTCTCTTAAACATGCATGTCATTACATGGCTTTCGTCTCTCAAATTGAACCTAAAGATATTGATGATGCTATCATTGATGAACATTGGACTCTTGCCATGCAAGAAGAGTTGAACCAATTTGAAAGAAACAATGTTTGGGAACTTGTTCCCAAACCTAAGGATCAGTTAGTCATTGGGAATAAATGGGTCTTTCGTAACAAGCTTGATGAAAACGGTATAATTGTTAGGAATAAAGCTAGGCTTGTCGCTAAAGGATATAATCAACAAGAGGGCATAGATTTCGATGAAACCTATGCTCCAGTGGCTAGATTAGAAGCCATCCGCATGCTTCTTGCATTTGCATGCATTATGGATTTCAAACTCTTTCAAATGGATGTAAAAAGTGCTTTTCTTAATGGTTATATTCAAGAAGAAGTCTATGTGGACCAACCCCCTGGTTTTTCAAATTTCGAATTTCCTAATCATGTCTTCAAACTAAAAAAGGCTCTATATGGTTTGAAACAAGCTCCTAGAGCTTGGTATGATCATCTAAGCAAGTTTTTACTTGAAAATGATTTTGAAAGAGGAAAAGTGGACACCACTCTTTTTATCAAAAATAAAAAGCATGACATTTTAGTTGTTCAAATTTATGTGGACGATATTATATTTGGTGCAACTAACGAATCTTTGTGTAAGGACTTTTCTAACATAATGCAAAATGAGTTTGAAATGTCAATGATGGGCGAGCTCAACTACTTCCTTGGGCTTCAAATCAAGCAATCAAAAGAAGGAATATTCATAAATCAAGCAAAATATTGCAAGGAGCTACTCAAGAAATTTGGAATGAACAATGCCAAAGAAATATCCACACTAATGAGCACCTCTTGCTACCTTGATAAAGATGAGGAAAGTAAGTCGGTTGAAGTAAGTAAGTATAGAGGTATGATAGGTTCACTTCTTTATCTTACAGCAAGTCGCCCCGATATAATGTTTAGTGTTTGCATGTGTGCACGTTTTCAATCTAACCCTAAGGAATCACATCTCACAGCGGTAAAACGCATTATGAGATATCTCATTGGCACACAAAATATGGGTTTATGGTATCCTAAAGGTGCTGATTGCACTTTAATTGGGTACTCGGATTCAGATTTTGCGGGATGCAAAATGGATCGAAAAAGCACCAGTGGGACTTGTCACTTGTTAGGAAACGCATTAGTTTCTTGGCATAGTAAGAAGCAAGCCAGTGTGGCTTTGTCCACTGCCGAAGCGGAATACGTAGCGGCAGGTAGTTGTTGTGCCCAAATAATTTGGATGAAGCAACAGTTAAATGACTATGGAATAAATCTTAGAACTGTTCCAATTAAATGTGACAACACAAGTGCCATAAACCTCACTAAAAATCCGGTTTATCACTCTCGAACCAAGCACATTGAAATTAGGCATCACTTCATAAGAGATCATGTACAAAAAAGTGATTGCATGATTGAGTTTGTGGAAACATCTAAGCAACTCGCAGACATTTTTACTAAACCATTGCCTAAAGAAAATTTCTTCTTCATAAGAACGGAATTAGGTATTCTTAATGAATCATGCATTGAATGAAATATCTTATGTGCATCATACTATTTTTTCCCTTGTTATCCCTAACTTGTGTGTTGAAGTGTGTAAACAGGATACATGCTCTATGTGCTAAAATTCAAATTTCTTTAGCCATAATCGATTATAGCATAAGCATAATCCATTATTCACAAGTCAGAGGACCAGGAATTGATTACAGTAATCGATTACAATTGAAAGGGGGAGAAAAAGAACAAAAGTCAGATGCACCATAATCGATTAGACTAATCGATTATAAATGCAAGAACAAGGAAGGAGAATCGATTACATAATCGATTATATATTCATCTCAACAATCTCAAATAACCGATTAGATAATCGATTATTCGAAGACCCAGACTATAATCGATTACATAATCGATTTTGCAAATACCAAAAGTTGCCACTAAAGGAATAATCAATTATGAGGCACTCAATAATCGATTATGGGTCATGGATGAGCGCATCAGGAGCCAACACGGTAAGACATAATCGATTATGCTCACTTACGTAATCGATTAAAAGGTCAGTAACGTTCATTTTGGTCATTTTGGACTGTTTCTAACTTTCCTGAATATATGCCTTGCTCTTGTTTGCACTTTTCCCGCTTTTTTTGGTAATGCCAAAAGGGGGAGAGTTATATGATTGCATAGTTCAGCGAGAGTTTGCATGCTTTAGGGGGAGTTGCTATTTTTACATTTTGCATAAAAATAAGGTGTAGAGTATTTTATCTGTGCATTAACTCTGATTTCTTAAAATTCAAATACTCTATCTCGTCATTAGAGCAAATCCCTCCTTGAGATGTTTGTCATCATCAAAAAGGGGGAGAATGTGAATATATGCCTTGACAGGATTAATCTAGTTTTTGATGATTGACAAAAGGAACCGGAAAGTCAAGTATACAAAAAGCGGAAAAGAAGATCAAGGAGATCAAGTGCTTCAAGACTGGGTTATGGGAATTTTTATTTCCTGTAATCGGTGTTTATTAGGATCTTTTTGTAAATGGTTCTAAAGCTCTCATATTTAAAATCAATCACGCACACACATTACGTTAACTTAAAAGGCTTTTATTAAAAATAATAGAAATTTCATTATAGCCGTTAAGTTTTCAAACAAAATAATGTACATAATCGATTATGAATATGTCATAATCGATTATACTCAAATCAGGGAAGTCATAATCGATTAATCAGCGCGTTTTTTCTCAAGGGATAATCGATTATGGACATACCATAATCGATTATGAAGCGACTGCCTTGTTTTTTAAATGGGCTTAACCTAATTCCTATGGGCTTAAAAGTTTTTCTATAAATAGGAATGCCAAGGCAACTCTAAAACACACGAATCCTATTGCGCTCTGAAACTCTGTTTATTTTATTACTTACTCTCACATATTCACTTTTGATTATTTTTTGAATAGAGAGCTTTACATATCATATAGTTTGAATTGTACTTTGAGCTTCAATTTGTAATCTTTATCTGCACTACTTGAGTGCTACATTCTTCTTCTACTTCTTCTTGTTCTTGGGTGTGAATCCCTTTTTCTTTAAAGAGAAACAATATCTCTTAAACTTGAGGCTCTTGCACAAAGGGAGGTGATATCCCATTATTTTGTGTGGAGAGTGCTCTTGGTTTGTAAAGGTTTCTAGCTGCACCTGATTTAAAAGCTAGTTATTGAGTGAAAACCCTTGGTGTTTGACCTTGGGGACTGGACGTAGGCCACAGGGTATTTAGTGGCTGAACCAGGATAAATCTGCGGCTCTTTCTCTCTATCCTTTCATTATTGTCTTCTACCTTACAGCAATTTAATTTATCGCATTTATTTTATTGCAATTTAATTTATCGCAATTTATTTTATTGCAATTTAATTTATCGCATTTACTTTATTGCAATTTAATTTAAGCGATTTATTTTATTGCTATTTACTTTCTAGAATTTATTATTCAAGCAATTTTCTTTATAGCGCTTCTAATTTCAGTCATTTATCTTCAAGCGCTGTAATTGCAAAAAGTTTTTCAAAAACACATATCACACACAATTCACCCCCCTCTTGTGTTTGAAGTCACTTGTCAACAAAGATGAGGGTTAACCCATATCCTTTTTGTGTGCTATATGCCTTAATTGATTAATTAATCCTAATTGTTATTATTACGTACATGATGATAATTGTTCATATGTGATTATGTGATCTTGGCATGTGTTATATGTTTTGGTTGATGATGTTGTTGTTGTATGTCTTGATTATGTGATTATATGAGTTGATATGTTGAAACTGTTGTTGTTAAACTATGTTAATCAAAGACATAGGGATGTTAGTGTTGAACCTAAAACTAGGATTGATTAATTGATGTTCATAAAACGTAAAGATATTGATGAGGGGTGAGATTGAGGCCCAATGGATTAGTCAAAGAACCTTAGGATTAATTTTGAGTGTTTGGAACTTAGAAAACTCTAAGCTCCAGAACTGAGAAAGCTGCAATGGCGTTGAGTACACCTGTGCTCAAGGTGAGCACGCCCATGCTCATTACTCAGTAAAACGTGCATGATCGTGCTGTAATCTGATATGCCTGTGCTAGTGTAGTAGCGAATGAGTAAGCCCATGCTCAAAGGCAACACGTCTGTGCTTCGCAACGGCGTTTCAATACGCCTGTGCTACGCCTGTGCTCAAACCGAGCAAGACCGTGCAACTGAGCAGATTTGAGGAAATTTGTAACACCCCCCTTGGGTATTACATGAAGAACACGTGCGGAATTAAATTTAAAAGATAATTGCTGGTTGCTTTTGGAAAAAGAATAATTTACTTTAAGTCAGAAAACTCGGCTGTAAAAAGTTTTCGGCATAATAATTCAGAAAGTGATATACACATCACAATAATAAAATCACATCATTCTTGACAATACACATAACTGGGTCTATTCACAAACCTTAAACCATCACATAAAAGTTTTCTTGAAATTGTCTTTCATACAGAAGTTCCAAACTATACAGAGGTTTTCAAAACCACATACACCAACTTTCTCAACATTATACATTAAAAATCCTAAGAGTTGGTTTGATAAAAGAACTCTACGGACAATAGAGGCTACTACCTAGTATGCATCATACCACTGAGACTGGGTCTCGTCGTCGACAGTCCACACATCTTCGTCTTCGGCATCGAGAAACACAAGCTATAGGGTCCTGAAGTGACCCAAAAGACCATTGAGAAGTATCTGTACACGTATCCAAAAACACAACAGGGTGTCCAACATGTACAGGCAAAGGTGAGTAACCAATATATGGATTTAAACGCGATAACTACATGCACGACACACAAAACAGCATATGAACATATGTAGTATCAACACAGCATAACAACAGAAGTAACACAGGGCAACACACCAGGTAGCAACATATCCATCATGCATACCATAAATCGCAATATATCATATTTATCAATTAACACCATAACACATCTTGAAAGCAAAATGGTGATGTACACTAAGCAAATGTAATCATCAACAGCCATATGCCACAAGGGTAAAACTCTGACCCCTACTCCATGGGGCTAACAAACAGTCGGAGAGAGTGAATGGGAGGACATGTTCCGGTTATTGCAGCCATGAGCAAGATGCTACAACATTCGTAACGTGCACGTATCTGGCTTTACGGAAACACTCTCAACCAAACATGAAAAGTACGGCATCTAGTAGAGGATATCAGTGTATTGCTCGGATTCGCCACGACACAGAAGAGCTACCAACTGGTCACATGTCAGCCCTTCCAACCCTGATACCTCCAAAAAGACCATTGAAGATCGTCACCGTAAGATTCGCACCTGCATCAAGGTGTAAGCTCAACTCCTAGGCTCAAGGCCTTACAACTATGCAAATGAAATGCCAAGGCTTACACAAAGCAGATGTGATAAAGCAATGTCTATCCATTGGATAAACCTCAAGGTTCTCTAAGGTTTTCTTTCTTAGGAACTATACACGTCTTTGTATTTATAAAACATTTATCTAAAACATTTATCCATCGAATAATTATCTTGTGATTCCTTTGGAATGATCCGGGCTGCCTTCGGAATTGCCGACTTTCCCCACAAACCAACACAAGTCTTTTCAGCATGCTTTGTCCTCACTCGCACGCTTTCTAGGAAACTTCCCAGAAGGTCACCCATCTCACAATTACTCAAAGTCAAGCATGCTTAACTTTGGAGTTCTTATGTTCTAGGCTTCCGAAAAGAAGACGGATCTTGTTGGTATAGGTAGTACCAATCAATTCTCATAAGTTTTCCTTCAACTATACAGTCCCATACCTGCATAGCCTCAGGATTCCTTTAACCATACAGTCCCATACCTGCACAGCCTTAGGGTCCCTCTCGTCCCAATTATTACAAGACTGAAACAATCGAACGACTGTTTCAAAACCCAAAACGTTTCTTGTTTGTATTTGTGTCTTATGAAGCACATCTCAAACCCTAAGTATTATGAAGAAGGATTGAGAATCCTCTTAGATAAGTCTTTGATCCTTTCTAAGATATTACTCCTTCATTTTCGATCAATGAAATAAATGTTGATTCATTTAAGTCTTATGAAGTCATTGATGCATTAAGTCATCAACGGTATAGTACATGGTCTTGTTCCACCACATACCATACTTAATTATCCCTTGTCTTCAACTCTAAGTTAATTACTTAACTTAGGTTTTCACGCGTAAAAATTTACGATTAAGAGTTAAAAACTCTTTTGGTAACAAAACTGTTCTCATTTGAAAACTCATTGGATTTGAAATACGTTGCACTTGCCTCAAACAAAGTACCTTAACTATTTTTGAAAAGAGTTCTTCGGTACTTAACTTAGTGTAAAACCATGGTCTAAGTTAATGGAAAGGAAATGTAATGTCATCTAACTTCCTTAACTATGATTCATTTAATCAACTTAAGGATAAAAGGTCTCCATTATGTTTGAAAAAGAACTTTGTCTTCGTTTTAAGATGAACTTCGTCTTCGTTTTAAGATAAAGGAAATGCCTTATGAAACTATATTTAACTTCTCATGAAAACACTTCTTTATTTTACTTTTAAATCACTTGATCACTTAGATAAACTAAGGTTAAAGTAAAAGACATGTTTCACTTTGGTGAAGACGCTTAAAAGTTGAAACTTTACTTAATCTTTGGATCAAATCACTTATTGTTTTCCTTTGAAACATAAGTTATATTAAAACAATTTCTTACTTTAAGAATTTTAAATGTTCAAGAACAACAAGTGTTCTTCCTTTTTCTTTGGTCATGGCCGAATGCTCCCTCAATGGGATGTGAAGATTTTGCTTCACCTATTTGACAAGTTATAGCTCAAAAGCTCACAATATAATGATGAACAATAATCATGCATCATTCAATCATAATCAAGCATAAAAATCCTTACTTGATCTAGAGATCAAAGTATGGTTTTCAACATACATGAAAACATTTTCCATCCAAGCATACATCATCATCAACATATGCTAAAACATAGTAAAGCATAGATCATTATTACAATCACAACGAAGCTCCAACAGAGCTACACAAATCAATCACGGATAACATATAGTTATCGTAAAATCCTTCAGGCAAACTCCCCTTACCCGTTGTAGTTATCCTCCGAGCTATCCTCCGATCAAAAGTCGTCCGATCGGCTCGCGAATCCTCCCGATTCCTCATCCGATCAACCAATCACAACTACATACACATAATCAATCCAAACATCAATATTACATAACACAAATCTTCCTATTCCTACCTATATAGGATTCGGCCATGGAGCTATAAAAAATAGCTAGGGATGTCCAAAAATTCCTATCTCTTGGATTCCATCCTTACTAGGTGTGCTAAGGCTAGATCAAAGCCTTACTCCAAAACTTGAACCAAAATCCCATCCACCAACACATGGAGGTTTCGGCCAAGAAAACCCATATGAGCTAGCAAGCTCATTTGGTTTCCAACTCTTGGATCCATGATCCTCAAGTACACACAACACTAGATTAAGTCTTGTTACTCAAAACTTGAGTCAAAAACTCATCCTTTCTTACTATGAAGATTTCGGCCACTTTAAGAAGATATGGCTAGAAAACTTATTTGATTTCATGCCCTTGGATAATGAAAGAGAATGATGAAACTAGATCATAGAAATTAATTTGGTATTTAAAGGATTTTTCTACACTTTTTTATGAATTTTCAAAGTTTATGGATCAAAGTTGGATCTTCATGAATCAAGAGATTCAAGAGATGAAATAGAGAGATTAAGAAAGCTAGGATGGAGTTAATACCTCCTAGATTCAAAGTCTTGAAGAGAAACAACTTGATTTCACCAAAAACTTTCAAGTTTCAAGATCAAAATGAAGAAAAATGTGAAGAACACATGAAGAACTCTATGAACTTGGAAGAACAAGTGAGAGAAGATGAAGAACAAGAGAGAGAAGAGCGAGAAAGAGTGATGGCCGAAATGGCCAAGAGAGAGAAAGAGAGAAATATTTATTTTGATGTCATGGCAAACTTGTAAATAACCAAAAGGGTAATTTGGTAATTCCTTAAAAGACTAGGGGCGTAAATGTCATTTCCCCTATAAATATCTAGATATTTCTAGAAAGGTAATGATGACATGGTGAGTCACAGGGTCAGAATGGTTATTCCTTAAATTCTCAGGGGCAAAACGGCCTTTTCATTCAAGGGCAAATGGTAATTATGAAAAGGGTCAAGGGCATTTTAGTCATTTCACGTCCAGATATTTTCTAAACGTAATCATTACACTGATGAGTCACTGATGAGTCATAGCACACCATGTGACTTCAATCTTATCCGTAGCGGGTCATTGAAATCTCGTATTCAGCTCTGTTCTTCACCCGATTTAGGTTTTCGCCCAAGAAAGTCGTATGACGACTTATTTATTTTGAATATTTTCAAAATAACCAATATTGTTGGAAATAAAATATAAAACCTAACTGTTTCGTTCACGAGTCGAAATTAGGTCTTGATAGTAGAAAAAGACTATTATTCGTGAAAAACGCAGACCGGGCTCCGTTTGAGCTTTCGCCCAAAACTTAACCATGGCTTCCTATGGTTGTGTAAGGCATGCCTATGTTCTCAGAATATTTTATTTCGTTCTCTAAACCCTCCTATAAAATACAAACGTTTAAATACTAAAGAATTGTGAAATGTGAAAATTGGGGCGTTACAAAATTCCTCAGATTCTAATAAGCAGAGATTAAATAACCTTTTGGGTGTAAAAATATGATAAATAGGATTATAAAATGTGACCTTGTGGATGATTAATAAACTAGGAAAATGATAAGGTAAGACTTAATAATGATGATGAAATGTTGATGTTGGTTAAGACGACAAGTATGAGTTATCACACGTTGATGTTAGTTTTGATCACTTTGATGCTTATTAGTCAAAGTTGATAGTCATTGTTAATGGTGTTGATGGAGGTGGTTGTCATGTTAATTGTGGTTTAGCATTGCATGCACTCATGACATGGGGATGTTAGTTGGGGGAAGTTACAATGACTGGGGAGTTCGTCCGAGAGTATGGCGAATTGACCGTCTGCTGTGATTCATCCGAGAATGTGGTGGTTCGAGCGCATCCGTGGTGATCCATCCGAGAGTAAGGTGGATCGGCTATCCCAGGGGTTCATTCGAGAGTTTGGTGAACTACCGGCGTTAGTGCTTGTTGGCCAATGTGGATATGTAACTCCAAAATCGTCTTCTTGAGTTAGTTATTGGATCCACATTTCATCTGGAGTAGTGAAATAGTACTGCATCACATGACATGTTTATTGATGTGATATGATGAAATATAATATGATGTGACTTGTTATATTATGATAAATTATATGATGTGTGATCATCTTGGTAACTGCTCTATTACCGTTTATGTTTATATGTATAGTTTCTTACTCCCTATCGTTATTGTTTCTTTGCATGTACCTTGGTTTATGCAGAGGATGGTGAGCAGCTTGTTGAGGAGTGATCCCGAGGAGATCACTTGCTCGTAGTACAGGATTTTATGTTTAGTTGTTTCCGATGTATTATCAGTGGTGGTTACCAGCTCTGATATGTGACATCAGGATTTGAGTTTTGTTTTATTTATGTTTTTCTGCAGTTGTTACGTTATGTTTTAATGTTTTGGATCATGTGGTACTTGGTACCTCCTTGGTTTTAATGTATTGACTCTTATTATATGATTTATTTTATATTTATCGTATGCAGGGTAGTGGGTGTCACATGATGCATATAGTTACTTTTGTTAGCTGTGTTGTACTCTGCGTGTTTTTACCTTTACTGTTTTTACGCATTTTGTTGTATGCTTTTATGTTTACCGTTTTGTTTCACCTGCTTCCTTGTTAAACATGTTATCGTTATAATACGGTTAAGGTGTAGTTAATAATCTAAGTGTGGGACTAATGGGATTACCTCATGCAAGTGGGGTCATCTCATAAAACCATAAACCACTTGCCGGAAACCTAACGACGATCGGTGTTAGCAGGTCCTTTGCTGCTTCGCGAACTGCTGCTTTGCTGTTGCAATTCCTTGTGAAAAAGATGAGGAGGAGGGAGAGGTTGATGTCGGTGTTGCGTTCGGCGGAGTTGAAAGGGTTTGAGGAGAGGAGGAAGGAGGTGTTGCAGCCGTTGCCGAGGAGGCAATCAGGGAGGAAGAGGCAGATGGTGGCGGCGACAAAGATCGGTACCCCCTCTCTCTCTCTCGATCTGCACCTCTTCTCCCTCTCTCGATCCGAACGATGGATGGGTTGTGAGAACTTGGCGTTGAAAGAGTATTCTTTTTTTTTTATGCTTTTCTTCAAACCCTATAATTGTATTTGTTTGTATCTTGGTATTCTCCAGTGACGAGAAAGAGTGTTTTGTCAAGTTTTGTTTTTTGTTTTTTATTTCAATAGAAAACCCGATGACCCGACCGACCGTATTTGGTCGGGCTAGTTTGGGTCGGGTTTGTAAAAAATTCCATCGATTCGAATCCACCCAACCCATCAAACAAAGATTGGTTCGGGTAACGGGTCTCTAGAAAAAAAATGGAAAGAAATGAATGGAATGGGTTGAAAAACGGTGAAGAAAGTGGCAAGTTAAGGATTTCTATAGAGAAGTTCTATTATCCTTTTAAGGATTGCTCTACGCTTTTGATTGATGATGGGGAAGAGGTGGTGAAGGAATTAGTGAATGAGAGCTGAGTAAGTATTACATTTGAATTTCAAATTGCAAGCTCAATGAATGACATCTGTCAATCACACTGGACAGTGACTTGTGATAAAATCTCGCCTCGAAATTCATTCTAAAAATACTGTTAATGTCTCTTTAATTAACCTAAGTGTGACCTGGGATGGCAAACACCTGTTCGTTGTGTCCAAGAAGACGAAGAGGCGAGACCGGAAAACCTTTGGGAAGGTCAAATGCCCTTAATGAGGCTGTAGAAGATGTAGTTAAAGGTGGACAAAACAATTACATTTACTAATATAATAAATTGCTCAGTGAAATGACTTTTTTATCCTAAGTTTGGGTGGGAAAAAATAATTCAAACTACTTTACTTATATATATAGTAATTTTAATATTTATTTACAAGCTTTAATTGGCATTTTGCCTAAGGTTTTTAATTTTTTTTAAAAGTTATATCCATTAATTAATAAAATATGTTCTAGGTTAAAATTTTCAAATGCACTAATAGATTAATAAATGATTTTATAACATAAATATGGTAGTTCATAATTTGACATACCCTTAAGAATTTAAATAGTTTCATTAATAAACTAATGATAGTTTTGTGTCTTTCCTAAAATACCCTTGTGTAGAATGACATTTGTTTATTATTTTGTCCTAAAATAGAAACCTGATTTAAAAAGGGGAGGTCACCCCTTTCTTCCCGTTTTTCTTCATTTTCATTTTCGAAACCCTAACTCTAGTGTGAGAATGAGGGAGTGACTGAGATCAGATGGGAGGAGAAGAAAAAGAAGAGAAGGAAGAGCTTGGGCTTGGGTTCCACTCCAAGGGAGGATCCTCATCCTCTTTTCTTCATTTTTGCATCTCTTAGGCCTCTTTTTCTCAACTTTGACAAGGTGAGGGATATTTTTTGTGTGTTCTAAATTATTTGTTTGTGTATTTTGATTTGACAAATGATAATTGTATAAGCATGTTAAATCTCAAGTCATGCTCAGATACTTTTTGAAATGAAACCTATTAATAAATGGAATTTGTTCTATCTTTCCGTGTAGGCTAAATTACTCGTTTGGTTCCTTATTTGTTTTAATTATTTCAAGTTGGTCTCTATATTTTAAAATGTTTAAGTTGGTCCCTTACTTGCCAAACGTTAAGTAGTTTGGTCTTTTCCGTTAAATTTCACTGTTAAGTTCTGGCTAAATTACTCATTTGGTCCCTCATTTGTTTTAATTTGTTCAACTTGCTCCCTATATTTTATTCAACTTGATCGCTCATTTGTTTTAATTTATTCAACTTAATGGTGAAAGTTAACAGAAAGGACCAAATTGTTTAACGTTTGGCAAATAAGGGACCAACTTGAATATTTTTAAAATAGAGGGACCAAGTTGAATAAATTTAAACAAATAAGGGTCCAAAAGAGTAATTTAACCTTCCGTCTAAGTGATATATATATATATATATATATATATATATGGCACTAAGGAAGCCTAAAAATTAAATAAGGAGATAGAATCGAAGTATCTAGATAGGAGTGGACTTTTGTAGATGATAAATCTTGGGTTGCTGTTTAATCCTTAGTGACACTAATATCATTGAAAAAAAAAACACAAAAACATAACAACCATTTCAACTCTTGATTCTGGTAAACTAAATTGTAATCTGGTTCTACAAATAAATTAACACAATTTGTTCTGCTACCTAGATAGGGAAAGAAGGAGAGAGTCATGAAACATCTATCCCTATTACCCAACTTTTCTATGTCGTTTTAAAATTTTCATTCTCCCTTTTCGTGTCTATGGTTATATCATGTTGTTTCTGTCTTAGATTTTAAATTGTTTTGTTCTAAAAACTCTTGTCTTTTCATTAGCATCCCCTTCTTCACTCGTATAACTCTTTCCATCTTTGAAAAACTTAGATGTTATGCCTTTGCTTTTTCAACTCCTGTTCTTCCTCAACCTCTTTCTGTTGTTTATGTATCTTCTTGTTTTAAATCTCTTTCTCCTAATCTCTTGGTTGTTGTACCATCAACTCTTAGTATAACTAAGCTTTACACCTCTTATGTCCTTGCTTTGCCATGGTATCCACACTCTATTGTTGTTCACAACTTGTCTAATACCTCTTCTGTTCCTCCACCAAAACCATCTTCACTTCCTCATCTTCCTCCGCCTCTTCCTCCTTCTCAACCTTCCTCCTCCTCCTATTCATGTATATGATCCTTTGGCTCATCAAAGATTAGATGAGTTAGCCGATGAATTTCGGGATATGAGAAGCATGTTGCAGCTTCTCCTAGATAGTGTAACACCCCGATTTTTCATGCTTTCTAACAACAATAAACTCTATTAATGAGTCTATATTTTTATCTGTATTTTAGAAAATGATTTTGGGAAAACTAAAATCATATTCATGATCTATGTAATCGTAGGATGCTACGGTTAAATTTTGGATTAAAAACTCAGACGGAGACCGGTTTACGTTTTCACTGATAGTAGTATTTTACTACTATAAAGACCTAATTTTGACTCGTGAAAGAGGCAGTTAGTCTTAGAATTCGATTCTCTACACTTTTGCTAAAATTGGTTCTTGACGTTAAAAGTGAAAATAATATAAACTATTCGAGTAAAAACTCGAACCGGGAGACAAACGGAGCTGTATATGGATTTAACATGACCCGCTAACGGATAATCTTGAAGTTACGTCAGGTCAAATCACATTGGGAGGCGTGCCAGTGTCATGATGAAATTTTCAAAATATCTGGACGCAAAATGACCAAAATGCCCTTGGTCATTTAAAGAAATTACAAATTGGTCCTTAAGTAAATTACCAAACTACCCTTAATGAGAAGATTTAGGGAAACCTCCCCCACCTTATGGCCCATTTGGCCATCCTCTTTCTTCTCCCTTTCTCACTTTTGTTCTTCATTTCTCTCTAAGTTTCCATTACTTTCTCTTCAAAGTTCTCTAAAGTCCTCAAGATTTTGTGGGAAACATGTTGATTTCTCCTTAAGCTTTGTCATCTAGGAGGTATAAACTCCATCCTTGATCTCTTAATCTCTCTATTTCTCTCTTCAATTTCATGAATCATGGAAAGTTAGGCTTTGAAGCATAAACTTCAAAAATCCATGAAAATTGTAGAAAAATCCTTTTAATGTCAAACCACTTTCTTTGAACTAGATTCATGGTCTTCTATCACAATCCAAGAGTTGAAACCAAAGGAGCTCTCTAGCTCCAATGGGTAATTATGGCCGAACCTACCCCCTTTGGGTGTATAGAGTTTTGGTTGAAATTTTGGTATTCTAAGCTTGAATCTAGTCTTGTCACACCTAGTTAGTATGGAATCCAAGAGATGAGAATTTCTGGAGCTCCCTAGCCATATTTTCTAGCATATGGCCGAACCTAGGAGGAAGAGAGTAGGAGAAAATTTTGTGATTTAATGTTGATGTATTGATTGATTGTATGTGTGCAGTTATCATCGGGTAATCGGACGAGGAATCGGACGACATGCGGATCGATCAGACGATTTATCGCTCTTTGGGAACTCCGAGAGGTAAGGGGAACAACCTGAGGAATTCCAATTCTGACAGCTGTATGCTATATCTGTGTATATGGATTGTAATTATTTACTTGTGTTTGATTGTTGTGGAGTGATTTAAATTTACCTGCTCATAATTGCTTATGCCTGAAATTACCTAACTATGCCTGATTTCATTGTACGACATTTAATTACGGTGTATGGATGCATATTATGCCTGTTGTGATGATTATTCTGTAAGAGGATCTAACATCGGTTAGAATCCAAACCATGTAATGTTAAAAGCTTCAAAAAGCTTGGAATGTTGGATAAGAAAATAAAAGGAATAATGTTTTAAGGGTTTTTGGAAGTAAAAAGGAAACTAATGCCTTTTTACAAAAACAGAAGAATAAGTTATACATTATTAATGGTGAGTTGACATAAAGGGTAAAATGTGCCTTTATGTTGAGAAAAGTAAGGTTTTGCAGTAAAGAGTATGTTTTAGAGACATCGGTCGTTTTGAAGGTAATAAAGTGAGCAAATTCAAGCCAAAATGCTTTTGGAAACGTGATTACAAAATAAATTGTTTTATCAAAGAGAAAGGGTTTTTACGAACTGTATTTCAAAGTGTTATGATTTACCAAAATACTACGAAAGAGAAAAAGTAGTTTTTAACCATGAGTTGTTTTATGGAAAACCGATCATGAGGGCTTGTGTAAGCTTCGGAGATATGGGTTTTGGTTTTTGGGTTTCAAAAAGAGAAATTGTGGTTTTTGATATGAACCTAGAAACCGAGACGTCAAGGTTCTAGGGTTCTGCAGAACACATGGATCAACGATCCATGTTAATGTGTTGATCCTGTAAGCTTGTGGACAATCCTTGTGGTACTGTAGGCTTGTGGACGTTTTTATGCTTTAGAATCCAAAATCCGAAACTGGTGTATCGGTTAGGGATTTTTGGGTTTAGGCTGTTGGACTACATGTCCGATTTTTTTTTGCTTTTTGGACTGAGTGTCTTGTTTTTGAGAAAATGTTATAAAGACCTAAAAGAGTCTAAAACATTATGGTGGTTGATAGCATTGATGCTTCAACAAGGAAATAATGATGCGACAAAGATAAACTGACGGAAACAAAAGTTTTATTATGCATATGTTTTTGGCAGACGTGCTGTATAAATGAAGGGACCTTGATGGCAAGGAAACCTGGGGATGACTTATGTCATTATGTAACATTGTGCCTTGATGGACAACGGGGTCATACGTGTTATGAGAACGTATTGTGCCTTGAGTTGGACAATATAGTATGGCGTGATTACATTGTAAGTACCTCTGATTTACGCTCTCATGTGAGATCTCACGGGATTCATGTACTTATGTTTAGCAAGTTGGTGCTAGTCATTGTTGCCTGAGGGCCAATGAATTTTGAGCCTAATCAGCTCGTTGAAAGATGATGGGATTTCCGGAAATTTAGAATTGAACGTTAGATGATATATGTAGAAGTGCTCATGCATACGTTTTGAAAATAACGATGACTCTTGGGCACGGGCTCCTCGTGTTTTACTTGTAGTACCATGATATTTTGTGCTGTGTTGATCATTTTGATAATTATGTGAGACATGCTTATATGAATCTGTTGTTTGTGTTTGGAGTATATAGTTGTCATTTTTGGATTCATATATTGGTTTCTCACCCTTGCTATATTTTCTGGACTGTGCTATCTTTCTTTCGGCATATATATTGTATCTTCTTTACAGATGGACCCAGTACCAGAGACGTTAGCCCACTCGGGGGTATGTTCACTCATGTTTGATTCGCGGGAAGACCCAGCTGCATGGGTCATTTACCCCGGTGCTAGTAGTGTAGCGTACACCAGACCTATCTGCACTTTGAGAGGGACAGTCGAGGTGGGGCTCCAGGAAAGGACCCACACAGTGGAGACTATACAGATCCCCCTACCGCCCATCTGGATGATTTTGCAATCACTAATGGATCAGGGGCTGATTCATCATCATATTCCAGCTGCACAACCCCTGTAGTAGCAGTCATCTTCGACTGCTCCCCCGCTGTTCGTTTTGGTAGCGGAGGGGCAGGGAGAGGATCCAGAGGAGGACCCTGAAGAGGAGGAGGATCCTCAGGAGGACCCTGAGTACCATCGTTTAGAGGCACCTAAACCTCAGCCTTAAGAGAATGGGAATGTAGATTCCCTTGATTCCTCTTCTGACATTGGTGTTGGACCCTCCTTCGGGGGATTGTCGAACGGGTTTCACTAGGCGCTGACCAGCTTAGAGTGTAGACTTTTTTTTGAGGTAGCGATTTTTGGGTAGTCTGTTATCTGCTACTGATGGCCAAGAGTTTTAGTGATATGGTTTCTAGACGATCGCTACCTAGTTTTTAGAGTTGCTAGTATTTTGCTTTACAGCTAGTTTCTTTTGCAAAGGACATGTTATCCATAGTTCATATATATATATATATATATATATGAGTTATACTGATATACTCTGAAGTTTTTGTTATTTATAATTATAAGAAGAAAAATTTTATCACGAATTTCGTAGTTCGTAATATCTAAGTAAAGAAATTCTGCTTTTCCGAAAGTAAACCAGCAAAATTTTATTTCACGTTTTGTGTGTATTTGGGTCACCATGTGACGCCGGGTTTAGGGTGTCACATTTGTGGTATCAGAGCTGGTCGAGTCATTCGGGAATGTTTGGGAATAGGTCTGTTGTGTTGATGTTGTGTGATCTCTGATTGAAGTTTGGTTGAATTATTTCTTAGAAGTAATGTGTGTAGAAAATTGCTATTTGTTTTGGTTTCTGGTTGCAATTTGACTGATTTAAATCTTGTAGGTCAGATATGGAACTAAGAATCGAAACTCGGGCTAGACGTGGACGAGGCCATGGATGTTGTCGCGGGAGAGGAGTCAATGTCCATGCTGAGGACGTTGACGGGGCAAATGGAATGGACTTCGCTGCTCAAGCGATGGCAAACATGGCTGCGACAATTGCTGTTCGGACTGCAACTATGAATGCTCATAATGCTCAGGAGCAAGTTCGTGCTTGCCAGGCCGCTGAGGGCCAAAGTCTGACTACCTTCAGACGTCAGAATCTGCCACAATTTCATGGCGATGTGGAACCAGAGAAAGCTGATTTATGGATCCAGGAGATCGAGAATATATTCGAGCTGATTCACAGTCCAGAAGAGGTGAAAGTTCCTTATGCCACTTTCCTACTGATGGGAGACGCAGAATACTGGTGGAGCGGAACAAGACAACTACTGGAGGCAAATCACCAAGATCACTTGGGATCTATTCAAGCATCGATTCTTGGGGAAATATTTTCCACATAGTGCAAGAGCTGAGAAAGAGCAAGAATTCTTACGGGTGCAACAAAGGGAGATGACAGTCGGGGAATATGCGGCCAAATTTGAAACATTGGCCAAATATTTTCGATTCTTCCAGAACAACCCAGAGGAAGATTGGAAGTGTGAAGCTTTTGAGAGAGGACTGAGGTATGAGATAAAGGAATCAGTACTGCCACAAGGGATTCAAAATTTCCAGGTGCTGGTAGAAAAAAGCAGACAAGTTGAACTGATGAAATGTGGGAGAGACAATAGAGGAAGCGTTGGAGGACCTTCCCGATTCAAGGGCCAGTATCATGATCAGAGGGGAAAGCAGAGTCAGAAGAAACCTTATTCCTGATCCCCAGGGAATCATCAGAAACAACAATATCGACCTGTTACTCACGCATCAGGCAGTGGAGGCCAGGGAAATCAAAGTCAAGGCCAAGAGAGGAAGTGCTTCAAATGTGGAGATCCATCACATTTGGCGAACAACTGTTTGGTGCGGAATGATGGATGTTTCCGTTGTGGACAAACAGGGCATATTGCCAAGTACTGCAAAGCACAAAAACCTGTCCCAGCTGCTAACAACAATGGTGGAGCCAAAAGGCCAATGGCAAAGGGGAGAGTTTATACCATGAGTGGTGCTGAGGTTTCAAACTCCGATGATCTCATACAAGGTGTTTGCGACATAGACGGTAACCTCTTATCAGTACTTTTTGATTCGGGTGCAAACTATTCGTTCATTTCTGTGGATTGTGTGAAACGTTTGAAATTATCTGTTTCTTCCTTGTCATTTGACTTGATTGTTTCCACCCTAACTGCTGAACCAGTTACTGTGCATTCTATATGCATGAATTGTCCTATATTTATTCAGGATAGACATTTTCTTGTTAATCTGATATGCTTGCCTTTAATACAATTGGATGTAATTTTAGGCATGGATTGGTTATCTTCCAACCATATCCTATTAGATTGCTCACATAAAACTCTAGTTTTTCCCAATACCGAGATTTCTGGATTTTTAGCCGCCAACCACATTAGAACTTCTTCGAAGGAAGGAGATCAGGAATATGTGCTTCCATCCAGCTTAGAAGTCGAGGGGAAGGTCGAGTTGAGTAAGATGCCGGTTGCAAGGGATTTTCCTGAGGTGTTTCCAGACGATATTCTGGGTTTGCCGCCTGTAAAGGACATAGAGTTCTCCATCGATTTGATTCCAGGAACCGGACCGATATCGATCGCTCCATACCGGATGTCAGCTACAGAACTCGCTGAGTTGAAAACTCAAGTCGAGGATCTTCTGTCGAAGAAGTTCATTCAGCCAAGCGTTTCGTTGTGGGGAGCGCTAGTTCTCTTAGTGAGAAAAAAAAACGGAGGTTCGAGACTTTACGTGGATTTTCGACAATTGAATAAAGTGAAGATCAAGAAAAAGTATCCATTACCGCTTATCGATGATCTGATGGATCAACTGCGAGGAGCTGTTGTTTTCTCGAAAATCGATTTAAGGACGGGATATCATCAGATTAGAATAAGGACTGAGGATATACCTAAGACCGCTTTTAGTACTCGTTACAGACATTACGAATATCTCTTGATGCCTTTTGGAGTGACAAATGCACCTGCTATTTTTGTGGACTACATGAATCGGATTTTTTGTCCGTTTCTTGATAAGTTCGTTGTAGTGTTCATTGATGACATTCTCATTTACTCTAAAAGTCGTGAGGAACACGAAGAACATTTGCAACAAGTTCTGCAAGTCTTACGCGAGAAGATGTTGTATGCGAAACTCTCTAAGTGTGAGTTTTGGCTTGAGGAAGTCGGATTTTTAGGACACGTCATAACGAAAGAAGGGATTACTATTGACCCTGCTAAAGTGGAAGTTGTACTTTCTTGGGAAAGACCAAAGATCGTAACAGAAATAAGAAGTTTCGTTGGATTGGCTGGATACTATCGATGATTTATCGAAGGATTTTCCAAAGTTGTAGGATCGTTGACTCAACTCACAAGGAAAGACCAACCTTTTTCGTGGACTGCCAAGTGCAAAGAAAGTTTTCAAAGGATAAAGGAACTTTTAACGACTTCGCTAGTGATGATACTTCCGGAACCAAGTGAACCTTACGAAGTGTACTGTGATGCTTCACATCAAGGTTTAGGTTGTGTGTTGATGCAACACCGCAAAGTGGTGGCGTATGCGTCGAGGCAATTGAAGACTCACGAAAGGAACTATCCCACACACGATCTGGAGTTAGCTGCGATGGTTTTTGCACTAAAGATATGGAGACATCATTTATATGGTGCTAAATTTGACATCTTTAGTGATCACAAAAGTCTGAAGTATCTGTTTGACAAGAAGGAGCTCAACATGAGACAGAGGCGATGGATGGAATTTTTAAAGGATTACGACTTCATGTTACAGTACCATCGTGGAAAGGCTAACGTAGTAGCAGATGCCTTGAGCCGGAAAGCCATTCATATTTCAACTATGATGGTGAGAGAATTGAAGTTGATTGAAGAGTTCCGTGATCTCAACTTGGGAATGGAAATAAGTCCGAAGAAACTAAGTTTTGGAAAGCTCCAGATTTCCAATGGACTAATGGAAGAGATACGTGAACAACAAGCTACGGATGAACATCTTCAAGAGAAAAAGGAATTGATGGAACAAGGGAAAGCTGATGAGTTTAGCTTGGGAACAGACGGAATTTTAAAGTGCAATGGGCGAGTCTGTGTACCCAACAACCCTGAGATGAGGAAAATGATTTTAGAAGAATCCCACAAGAGTAGATTAAGTATTCATCCTGGTGCAACTAAGATGTATCAGGATTTGAAACAAAGATTTTGGTGGCCAGGCATGAAGAAGCAAGTTGCAGAATACGTTGCATCGTGTCTGACTTGTCAGAAGGCAAAAGTAGAACATCAGAGACCTGGAGGGATGCTACAATCTTTGGACATACCAGAATGGAAGTGGGAAAGTATATCAATGGATTTTGTAGTAAGTTTACCAAGAACTCCTAGGAATTTTGATTTGATTTGGGTAATCACTGATAGGTTAACGAAATCGACACATTTCTTACCTGTCAAGACCAGCTACACAGTAGCGAAACTAACTGAGGTGTATATTAGAGAAGTGATTAGACTCCACAGAATACCCTCAAGTATCGTTTCGGACAGAGATCCAAAGTTCACTTCACATTCTTGGGAAAGCTTACACCAAGCTTTAGGAACTAAGTTGCGCCTAAGTTCGGCATATCATCCACAAACTGATGGACAAACCGAAAGAACAATTCAATCGTTAGAAGATTTGCCAAGGGCATGTGTCCTAGATAACCGAGGAAGTTGGGATGAGTTGTTACCATTGATCGAATTCACCTACAACAACGGCTATCACTTAAGCATAGGGATGGCACCTTATGAGGCACTATACGGGAGAAGATCTCAGACGCCTCTTTGTTGGTATCAAGATGGAGAGAGTACAATTCTAGGCCCCGAAGTTGTGCAACAGACGACAGATAAAGTTAGGCAGATTCGAGAAAGGATGAAGGCATCTTAGAGTAGGCAAAAGAGTTACTCTGATCAACGGAGACAACCTCTCGAGTTTCAAGAATGTGAACATGTGTTTCTGAGAGTCAATCCAACGACTGGGGTAGGTAGAGTTACTAAATCCAGAAAACTCATTCCTAAATTCATTGGATCGTACCAAATTCTTCATCGTATTGGTCCAGTAGCTTATCAAATTGCTTTATCCCCTTTTCTTTCAAATCTTCATAATGTCTTTCACGTTTCACAATTAAGGAAATACATTCCAGATCCATCTCATGTAATCGAACCTGATCAAGTACCCTTGAAAGAGAACCTGTCTTATGAAACTGCACCTGTAAGGATCGAGGACAAGAGGATCAGACAGCTTAGGGGAAAACAAATCTCCTTAGTCAAGGTTATTTGGGACGATACAATTGGAGAAGCAACTTGGGAAACTGAAGACAAGATCAGGAAGCAATATCCCTATCTGTTCACAGGTACGTAATTTCGAGGACGAAATTATTTTTAGTGGGGTAGTAATGTAACACCCCGATTTTTCATGCTTTCTAAGAACGATAAACTCTATTAATGAGTTTATATTTTTATCTGTGTTTTCGAAAATGATTTTGGGAAAACTAAAATCATATTCATATTCTATGTGATCGTAGGAAACTACGGTTAAATTTTGGGTCGAAAACTTAGACGGAGCCCAGTATATGTTTTCACTGATAGTAGTATTTTACTACTATAAAGACCTAATTTTGACTCGTGAACGAGGTAGTTAGTCTTAGAATTCGATTCTCTATAATTTTACTAAAATTGGTTCTTGACGTTAAAAAGCGAAAATAATATAAACTATTCGAGCGAAAACTCGAACCGGGGGATAAACGGAGCAGTGTATGGATTTAACGGGACCCGCTAACGGATAATCTTCAAGTCACGTCAAGTCAAATCACATTGGGAGGCGTGTCAGTGTCATGATGAATTTTTCAAAATATCTGGACGTGAAATGATCAAAATGCCCTTGGTTTTTTAAAGAAATTACAAATTGGTCTTCAGTAAATGACCAAACTACCTTTAATGAGAAGATTTAGGGACAACCTCCCCCACCTTATGGCCCATTCGGCCATCCTCTTTCTTCTCCCTTTCTCACTTTTGTTCTTCATTTCTCTCATAAGTTTCCATTACTTTCTCTTCAAAGTTCTCTAAAGTCTTCAAGATTTTGTGGAAACACGTTGATTTCTCCTTAAGCTTTGTCATCTAGGAGGTATAAACTCCATCCTCGAACTCTTAATCTCTCTATTTCTCTCTTCAATTTCATGAATCATGGAAAGTTAGGTTTTGAAGCATAAACTTCAAAAATCCATGAAAATTGTAGAAAAATCCTTTTAATGTCAAACCACTTTCTTTGAACTAGATTCATGGTCCTCTATCACAATCCAAGAGGTTGAAACCAAAGGAGCTCTCTAGCTCCAATGGGTTTTTATGGCCTAACCTACCCCCTTTGGGTGTGAAGAGTTTTGGTTGAAATTTTGGTATTCTACGCTTGAATCTAGTCTTAGCACACCTAGTTAGTATGGAATCAAGAGATTAGAATTTTTGGAGCTCCCTAGCCATATTTTCTAGCATATGGCCGAACCTAGGAGGAAGAAAGTAGGAGAAAATTTTGTGAGTTAATGTTGATGCATTGATTGATTGTATGTGTGTAGTTATCATCGAGTAATCGGACGACTTACCGATCGATCGGACGATTTATCGCTCTTTGGGAACTCCGAGAGGTAAGGGGAAAAACATGAGGAATTCCAATTCCGACAGTTGTATGCGATATCTGTGTATATGGATTGTAATTATTTACTTATGTTTGATTATTGTGGAGTGATTTAATACCTGCTCATAATTGTTTATGCCTGAAATTACCTGATTATGCCTGATTTCATTGTCTGACATTTGATTATGGTGTATAGATGCATATTATGCTTGTTGTGATGATTATTGTGTAAGAGGATCTAACATCGGTTAGAATCCAAACCATGTAATGTTAAAAGCTTCAAAAAGCTTGGAATGTTGGATAAGAAAATAAAAGGAATAAAGTTTTAAGGGTTTTTGGAAGTAAAAAGGAAACTAATGCCTTTTTAGAAATAAAGAAGAATAAGTTTTACTGTACTAAAGGTGAGTTGACATAAAGGGTAAAATGGAGAAAAATGCCTTTATGTTGAGAAAAGTAAGGTTTTGCAGTAAAGAGTATGTTTTGGAGACATCGATCGTTTTGAAGGTAATAAAGTGAGCAAATTCAAGCAAAAGTGCTTTTGAAAACATAGTTTCAAAATAAATTGTTTTATCAAAGAGAAAGGGTTTTTACGAACTGTATTACAAAGTGTTATGATTTACCAAAATACTACGAAAGAGAAAAAGTGGTTTTTAACCATGAGTTGTTTTATGGAAAATCGATCCCGAGGGCTTGTGTAAGCTTCGGAGATATGGGTTTTGGTTTTTGGGTTTCAAAAAGAGAAATTGTAGTTTTTGATATGAACCTAGAAACTAAGACGTCAGGGCTCTAGGATTCTGCAGAACACATGGATCAAGGATCTGTGTTAATATGTCGATCCTATAAGCTTGTGGACAATCCTTGTGGTCCTATAGGCTTATGGAAGTTTTTATGCTTTAGAATCCAAAATCCGAGACTGGTGCATCGATTAGGGATTTTTGGGTTTGGGCTATTGCACTACATGTCCCATTTTTTTGAGTTTTGGACTGAGTGTCCTGATTTTGAAAAAATGTTGTAAAGACCTAAAAGAGTCTAAAACATTATGGTGGTTGATTTAGGGATTTTTGGGTTTGGGCTATTGCACTACATGTCCCATTTTTTTGAGTTTTGGACTGAGTGTCCTGATTTTGAAAAAATGTTGTAAAGACCTAAAAGAGTCTAAAACATTATGGTGGTTGATAGAGTTGATGCTTCAACAAGAAAATAATGATGCGACAAAGATAAACTGACGGAAACAAAAGTTTTCTCATGCATATGATTTTGGCAGACGTGCCGTATAAATGAGGGGACCTTGATGGCAAGGAAACCTGGGGATGACTTATGTCATTATGTAACATTGTGCCTTAGTGGACAATAGGGTCATACGTGTTTTGAGAATGTATTGTGCCTTGAGTTGGACAATATAGTATGGCGTGATTACATTGTAAGTACCTCTGATTTGCGCGCTCATGTGAGATCTCATGGGATTCATGTACTTATGTTTAGCAAGTTGGTGCTAGTCATTATTGCTTGAGGGCCAATGAATTTTGAGTCTGATCAACTCTTTGAAAGATGATGGGATTTCCGGAAATTAAGAACTGAATGTTAGATGATATATGTGGAAGTGCTCATGCATACATTTTGAAAATAACGATGACTGTTAGGCACAGGGCCCTTGTGTTTTACTTGTAGTACCGTGATATTTTGTGCTGTGTTGATGATCGTTTTGATGATTATGTGAGACATGCTTATATGAATCTGTTGTTTGTGTTTGGAGTATACAGTTGTCGTTTTTGGATTCATATATTGATTTCTCACCCTTGCTATATTTTCTGGACTGTGCTGTCTTTCTTTCGGCATATATATTGTATCTTATTTACAGATGGACCCAGTACCTGAGACGTTAGCCCACTCGGGGCTACATTCACTCATGTTTGATTCGCGGGAAGACCCAGCTGCATAGGCCATTCACCCCGGTGCTAGTAGTGCAGCGTACACTAGACCTATCTGCACTTTCAGAGGGACAGTCGAGGTGGGGCCCCAGGAGAGGACCCACATGGCGGAGACTATACAGATCCCCCTACCGCCCATCTGGATGATTTTGCAGTCACTAATGGATTAGGGGCTGATTCATCATCATATTCCAGCTGCACAGCCCCTGCAGTAGCAGTCACCTTCGACTCCTCCCCCGCCGTTCGTTTTGGTAGCGGAGGGGTAGGGAGAGGATCCAGAGGAAGACCCTGAGGAGGAGGAGGATCCTCAGGAGAATCCTGAGTCCCATCATTTAGAGCTACTGGAACCTCAGCCTCAGGAGAATGGGAATGTAGATTCCCTTGATTCCTCTTATGACATTGGTGTTGGACCCTCCTTCGAGGGATTGTCCAACGGGTTTCACTAGGCGCTGACCGGCTTAGAGTGTAGACTTTTTTTTGAGGTAGCGAGTTTTGGGTAGTCTGTTATCGGCTATTGATGGCCATGAGTTTTAGTGATATGGTTTCCAGACTATTGCTACCTAGTTTTTAGAGTTGCTAGTATTTTGCTTTATAGCTAGTTTCTTTTGCAAAGGACATGTTGTCCATAGTTCATATGTATATACCTAACTGTTGATATATATATATATATATATATATATATATATATATATACTCTGCAGTTGTTGTTATTTATCATTATAATAAGAAAAAAATTTATCACGAATTTCGTAGTTAGTAAGATCTAAGTAAAGAAATTCTGCTTTTCCGAAAGTAAACCAGCAAAATTTTATTTCGCATTTTATGTGTATTTGGGTCACCATGTGACGCTGGGTTTAGGATGTCACAGATATGATTGCTCCAGGGGGTTAGATTTCTTTTGTTTGTTTTTAAAGCAATTTACTGTCAGTGATGTTCAAATTAATATAATGAAGTTATTCAGTTATATTGCAATGTGTTAATTTCTGCTTTTGCATCTCTTTATGTTGCTCTACTTCTGTCTTGATTGTTAACTCTTTTTTATGATGCCAAAAGGGGGAGTATAAGCTAAAATGATTTAATGTCATAATATAAAAAATATGACATATTTTATGAAGTAACTTGTTTGATGAAGTAACTTAGTGCTAAAACTAAATCCTATGCTCTGATACGTATTTGCTTATTAATTTTATGCACTTTGAATAAATTCCCTGATACGTGTCTGTTTGTAATTTTTATTATAAAATCATATTTCGCTCTGATATGCATATATGATCAAAATTATGAATTTTCTCTGACCTTATTGAAAGTTCATTAAATCATGAGAATGTTTGTCTTCATAGAAAAAAGGAAGATTGTTGAGCCTCCAAGCGTTTGATACGCTTTCTAGTTTTGATGAACCCAAACATTTGAATAATGATTTAAATGAACCTTATGAAGTCTTCTAACAAGTGTATTTAGTGTGCAGTTATCTTTTTAAATAAGACAAGAACTTATATGAAAAGCATCTAAATAAGGCATACTTAACTACCTGTCTACTCAAAGCAAGTGTTTGTCACAGACCAACCAAGCGAGCGTCTACTAGACTAAACAAGCATCTAATTGAGTCTGTAGAATAGAAGACTAGTATACTCCTAGCGTCTGCTCAAGAATCTTCGCGTGCAAAATATTCAAGCGTCCACAAGAGTCTAAAAGCTTAACAACTGTCAAAACTAAATAGAAGTCAAAAGCACTGACACGCGCTAGAAATAAAAAGAACTTTATGTCACCTTTTGGATACAACAAAAAAGTACTTTATTCCTATCAAATATGAGAGTTTCACAAAAAGAGTAAAACCTACTGCTACAAGTACAAAAGCTTCCCTGCGACATCTCTAATACTGCTGCTACTCTGATAAAGCACAAGTCATCTACATCAAAGTACAACAGACGTTCCTCACCATTAAATGCATCCTCTAAATGACTCTTTTGCATTAATGTAGATTCGAATTTCTTGAACAAAAGCAATTATCCAAGGGAGAATGTTTCACAGCGGATTTATTGTTTTGAAGCCTATATATATAAAGAAGACTTTAAAGAATTGCTCAACATCGAACAAACTAAAAATGAACGCATTCAAAACTGAAGCTATTACTCTGAGCATTTAATTCTTCATTCCTTCATTCTTTCATACTTCTCAATCATTTTTATTTATTAGATAAGTTATTACACAGTCATACAAATCTTCATATTTATTCACTCTCAGTGTTTATCTGGTTGAATTGCAAAGTGTAAAAACAAACCCTTCTCATAGACTACTCTTTGTGAGTGTTTAGAGCCTGGAGAGACTAGGTGGGAAAAGAATACTTGTTGAGCCTGAAGAGGTTAGATGAGCAAAGAATACTTGTTAGTTCGTGTCGAGCCTAAAGAGGCTAGGTGTGCAAAAATATTTATGTCTGTAACTTGATCACTTATAGTGAAAACTTGGTATTTCCAAGGATTGGACGTAGTTCAACGTTAAGGGTGAACTACGATAAATATTTATGTGTGTAACACCCTGCTCTTTCACTTCTATGTATATATGTATTGATACTTGCTTATAGATGCTTGCATATGTCGTTTTTGCTTGTTTTTGGTGCATAAGTTCATAGTTGTAATAGTTCAGCCTTTAGAATAATCAATTCATCTGAGTCTAAATAACCTGTTTCACGGTTTTGGCCATATCTTGAGTTCTAGATATCCGATCGAGATGATCTAGGATGCGTTGGAAAGCTTAGAGGATTACCTACAAGTTTTATTTAGGTGTCGATGCCAAAATATATTGGTAAATCGATTTGGGAAATCGATTTCCAGGTGAAGAAAATCGATTTCCAGAAGGAGGAAATCGATTGTTTGAAGGGAAAAATCGATTTCTTTGATAAGAAAATCGATTTGGCCAATGGAAAATCGATTTCCATGGATGTTGAAATCGATTTTCATGCGTGTCACAGCTTGTGTACGCGTTTGGGTTACTGGGCTATGTTGTGTACGGCCCATTCGTCCTAAAACGTCCCTAACAGCTATATATACATAGCGTATGACCTAAACCTAGTATCCACACCCTATTGTACATACTTTTTGCCTCTTCTCATCCCTAAGAGCTCTAATTGATCTCTTGCTCTAGAAAACCCAAAGGACGAATCCTGCTTTGGTGTTCTTCGTCAAGAACACGCCGTTGTTTGGCTAGTCTATCCCTGCCGCTAGAGTTAATCTCCTAAGTTAGAAACCAAGGTGAGTTTCTAATCCTAGATTTGTTTTCCCTTTTAATCCTTAACTTCAAGATCGACTCTGCTTTCCAGTGTTGCGATCGTGATCAAGTGCTGAACCCGTAAGAAGGAACCGTAGCAGAATCTGGCTCTGTTCTCTTTCCCTTAGGCTGTGAATCGTCATACCAGGTATGGGGGGAGAAAATTGATCATGAGTATGTGGGTTTTGGGATAGGTTAATATGAAGGGGTTAACCCATGACCCCTATATGTTTGCCTATATGCAATGTAAATGCCTATGAATGTTGTTATGTTGTTTTCTGGCTGTACGAATATTGATTGATGAATAATCGGATGTCATAACATGTTTATAACTATGAGTACATGATTATTATGAGTGTTGGTGAATTGATGATGATGAACATGTTGTTTATGCCATGATATGGTGTTTTGTAAATCCTATACTATTAGAACATAGTTATAGGGAGAAAATAAATAGGTAATGTGAGATTGATGACCAAGGATTAGTTTGAGAACCCTTAGGTTATGATTCATGAGTGTTGAACTAATCAAATTGATGATAAATAGCTTAGGCTCGAATGATCTGTTAATTAGAGAACGTAGATTGGTCTATAGCGGAGGAAACCCGCTGCTGTATGATCTGACACCGAGAAATCGATTTCCAGCACATTGAAATCGATTCGAATCAACCAAGAATCGATTTCCAGAGCGTGGAAATCGATTTGGCCTAATAGAAATCGATTTTTAGAATCGATTTTCCCTTGTTCAAAATCTATTGGGGAAATCGATTTGAACATGTTGCAATCGATTTTCAGAGATTGGAAATCGATTTTGAAGACTTGAGAAATCGATTCCAGAGAATGGAAATCGATTCTCACATGCCCAGGAACAGTTTTGACCCCTTATGCTTGATGGATAGTGTTATGAAGATTAAGTTATAATCTTAATAAATATATGACTTGAGGTTTAACTATTAAGATTAAGTTATAATCTTAATAAAATATGAATTGAGGTTTAGATATTATGATTAATTTATTATCTTAATAACTATATGACTTGAGGTTTAAATATTAGGATTAAGTCATAATCTTAATAAGATATGAATTGAGGTTAGATATTAAGATTAAGTATAATACTTAATGAAGATGATGTTTAACAAAGAGAACAACTAATAAGACGATGATGTTATTGGTAACGACGTACTGTTACCGATGTTGTTGGTTAAATCATTCTTGATGCTTATTGGTCAAGTTTGATGTTGATAGATCATCTTTGATGCTTGTTGGTCAAAGTTGATAGCCATGTAATGGTGTTGATGGTGGATGGTTGGACATGTGTTTGCATGTTGTTGAGCATAACATGCATCATGCGTTGACGTTGATATGTTGGGTGGAAAGCAAACGATGAATCGCGATAGTGGAGGCCACGATGGGTGTTATCCCGGCCTTGCGGGTACATTGGGTAGGGAAATTCCAGGTGACATGGGCTAGCTACCTATTGTCGGAGTGACCTAAAGGATAAGCTTGAGTACCCTGACTAGCCACTATACGTTATCAGGATTAGTGAGAGTGTTCGGGGATGGCCCACGGTCTGGCATAACATCCACGTTGATAACCGGACATGTACTCCTAATCGCCTTTCCAGAGTTATAGTTGTTGGCCACATGCATACGGAGTAGTGATGTTGCATTCGCATTGACATGCATCTTTGATATGTATTGATTATACATGTGTTGATTGATGTATGTTGTATGTCATCTTAATTACTATTCCATTCTGTTTACATATATTTATGATCGTATTTCTCACCCCATCTTTTGTTGTTCTTGTGCATATGATGTTGCATGTGCAGAGGAGGGTGATTATGCTGACAAGGAGTGATCCCGTGGAGATCTCTCTTAGTAGTAGTAGATAGGATTTACGTTCAGTTGTTTAGTTTTATTCCGATGTATTATCGGTATATGTATACCAACTCTGATTATGTGACATCGGGCTTCGGGTTATGTTTATCATTTATGTTTTCCGCAGTTGTTTTATGTTTAAAATGTTTTCGGATCATGTGGTACTTGCTACCTTTTATGTTAAAATTTTATTTAACTTGCATGCTTTATTTTATTTTATCATATGCGGGGTAGCGGGTGTCACATTTAGTGGTATCAGAGCCGGTCTGTCCTACAGGCCGGGGTATGTGTCTGTTGTGTTCTCTTCTGTGTACTCTTATATGATTGTCCATGACGATGGTATAGAGTATTATGTGTTTAGTCTTGCTTTGCTTAACTTCTGACATTGAGCAGTTTGCTTGAATGATGCAGGAAGTTATGGCAGGTAGAAACGATCGTGCGATTGCTGATGCCCTGGAAGCATTAGCTAATGCCATAGGGCAGAATCAGAATCACAACGGAGGTGGACCTGCTGAATTTCAGGGTTTGGATAAATTCCAGAGGAATAATCCGCCATCCTTCAAGGGAGCTTATGATCCTGAAGGTGCTCAGACATGGATCCGAGAGCTTGAGAAGATTTTTCGAGCCATGGCATGCACCGATGCTCAGAAGGTTACCTTTGCTACCTTCATGTTGGTAGAGGAAGCTGAACATTGGTGGGAGAATTGTCGCCAACGTTTAGAAGCTGAAGGCACCGTGGTTACTTGGGATGCCTTCAAGGAGAGATTCTTGGGGAAATATTTCCCTGCTGATATACGTGACAAGAAGGAGATGGAGTTTCTGGCATTGACTCAGGGAAACATGTCCGTTGGGGATTATGCCGCTAAGTTTGAGGAGCTATCACGTTACTATCCACTCTATCAGTATTGTAATGATGATCGCTCCAAATGTGTGAAGTTCGAGAATGGTTTGCGTCCAGAGATTAAGCAAGCCATCAGCTACCAGGAGATCCGTGTTTTCCCCACCTTGGTGAACAAGTACAGAATCTTTGAGGAAGACTACAAGTCCAGAGTTTCTCAGTTCAGGAGTTCTGGTCCCCAAGGTAGCAAGAGGACGACCCAACAGGACAAAGGAAAACAACAGTTGGCACCAGTTGGTAGTGGATTCAAGTTCGCCGGCAAGAAATCGCAGTATACATCCAGACCAACCAGTGGCGGAGGATTTGCCTCTTCTAGGCCAATCAGGTGTGGCAAGTGTGGTAAGGAGCACCTTACTCGTGACTGCAAGGAGACAGACATCATCTGCTTCAAGTGTGGGAAGCCTGGTCATATCAGTAAGGATTGTAGTGGAGCAAAGGTGGAGCCACAGAGTGCCAGCAAGAGTTCTCAAGCCAATCGACTGAGGACAAGTGGAAGAGTCTTCACTCTCAGTGGAGCTGAAGCCTCAGAATCTGAAGACCTGATTCAAGGTAAGTGCCTCATCAAAGGGACTCCTTTAATAGTGTTGTTTGATTCGGGTGCATCGCATTCCTTTATATCACATGACTGTGTTGAGTACCTTAGATTACCTGTTGCCCAACTTGAATATGATCTAGTTGTTGCTACCCCTACCAATAAGCCTGTTGTTACCTCACATATTTGTAAAGGTTGTTCCATTGTCATTGATGATAGAAATTTCATAGTTGATCTTATATGCTTACCCCTTAAACAACTTGATGTTATTCTTGGTATGGACTGGTTATCTGCCAATCATGTCCTTTTAAATTGCTTTGATAAAACTGTTGTTTTTGGAACTGCTGTCGATCCTAAGGATCCGAGTTTTATGACTGCCAACCAAGTCAAGGCTTCTATTAGAGAAGAAGCCCAAGTATACATGATCTTACCTTCCCTGGAAGTAGAGAGAAAGGCTGAGGTTAAGGATGTGCCAGTTGTGAGAGAGTTTCCAGAAGTTTTTCCCGAGGATATTTATAGTTTGCCACCTGAGAGAGAGGTTGAGTTTAGCATAGACTTAGTGCCAGGTACAGGACCTATATCCATAGCACCATACAGGATGTCCCCTCTAGAGCTAGCTGAGTTGAAGAAACAGTTAGAGGAATTGCTCCAGAAGCAGTTTGTTAGGCCTAGTGTGTCTCCGTGGGGAGCGCCAGTGTTGTTGGTGAAGAAGAAAGATGGCAGCATGAGGTTGTGTGTCGATTACCGACAGCTCAACAAGGTGACTATTAAGAATAGGTATCCTCTTCCTAGGATAGATGACCTTATGGACCAGCTGATAGGAGCTTGTGTGTTTTCCAAGATAGATTTGAGATCAGGCTATCACCAAATTCGGGTCAAGTCTGAGGACATTCCAAAGACTGCGTTGAGAACGCGCTATGGCCATTATGAGTATCTAGTTATGCCTTTTGGTGTGACTAATGCCCCCGCTGTGTTCATGGACTACATGAAAAAAATCTTCCATCCATACTTGGATAGGTTTGTAGTTGTCTTCATAGATGATATCCTAGTATACTCTAAGACTAAGGAGGAACATGAGGAACACTTGAGGATAGTCTTGGAAACCCTTAAGGAAAAACAGTTGTATGCCAAGTTGTCCAAGTGTGAGTTTTGGTTAGAAGAGGTGAGTTTCTTAGGACACATCGTCTCTAAAGGAGGGATAGCCGTGGACCCAGCTAAAGTAGAAACCGTGCTCCATTGGGAAGCACCTAAGTCAGTGACCGAGGTTAGAAGTTTCTTGGGTTTGGCCGGGTACTATAGGAGGTTTATAGAAGGATTCGCTAAGATAGCTTTGCCTATGACCCGCCTTACTAAGAAAGGTCAGATCTTTGTGTGGGACTCTAAGTGTGAGGAGAGTTTTCTGGAGTTGAAGAATAGGTTGACATCTGCACCTGTGTTAGTGTTACCCAATCCTAGTGAACCTTTTGTAGTGTACTGTGATGCTTCGAAGCAAGGTCTAGGTGGTGTGTTGATGCAGAATGGTCAGGTAGTAGCTTATGCTTCTAGGCAGCTTAAGACCCATGAGAAGAACTACCCCACTCACGACTTGGAGCTAGGAGCCGTAGTGTTTGCCTTGAAGATTTGGAGGCATTATCTTTATGGAGCTAGATTTGAGGTCTTTAGTGATCATAAGAGTTTGAAATACCTGTTTGACCAAAAGGAGCTGAATATGAGACAGCGTAGGTGGATGGAATTTCTTAAGGATTATGAGTTTGAGTTGAGTTACCACCCAGGTAAGGCCAATGTAGTGGCTGATGCTTTGAGTAGAAAAACCTTACATGTTTCAGCTTTGATGGTTAGAGAAATGGATTTGATAGAGGAGTTTAGAGATTTGAGTTTAGCTTGGGAAGTTACCCCTAAGAGCATTAGGTTAGGAATGTTAAAAATCACTAGCAGTTTGATGGATCAAATTAGAGAAGGGCAGAAGATAGATGTGTACCTTTTAGACCAGAGAGAGTTGATTGCTCAAGGTAAAAATCTCAGTTTTAAGGAAGGGACTGATGGAATTTTGAGGTTCCAAGATAGGGTTTGTATACCTGATGTTCCAGAGCTCAGGAAGTTGATCCTTGAGGAAGGACATAGGAGTGGTTTGAGTGTTCACCCAGGAGCCACGAAGATGTATCAGGATCTGAAACGGATGTTTTGGTGGCCTAGGATGAAAAAGGATGTGGCTGAGTTTGTGTATGCTTGCTTAGTGTGTCAGAAGGCTAAGATAGAGCACCAGAAACCTTCGGATAAGTTGCAACCTTTGAGTATTCCTGAGTGGAAGTGGGATAGTATCTCTATGGATTTTGTGTCTGGACTCACTAGGACTCCAGCTGGTTGTGATGCCATATGGGTTGTTGTGGACAGGTTAACCAAATCTGCCCATTTCATTCCTATGAACATGGAATACCCATTAGAGAAGTTGACTGGGTTGTACATCAGAGAAATAGTTAGATTGCATGGTATACCCTCTAGCATAATTTCATACAGAGATCCTAGATTTACCTCTAGATTTTGGAATAGTTTGCATGCGGCCTTAGGAACTAAGCTTAGATTGAGTTCAGCTTATCACCCACAGACCGATGGTCAGTCTGAGAGGACAATCCAATCCTTAGAAGACTTGTTGAGGGCGTCTGTGCTAGAGCAGTCAGGTAGTTGGGATAAGTTTTTACCCCTTATAGAGTTTACCTACAACAATAGCTTCCATTCCAGTATTGGGATGGCACCGTATGAGGCTTTGTATGGGAGGAGGTGTAGGACACCCTTGTGTTGGAATGAGCCTGGAGAGAATGTTGTGTTAGGACCTGAGGTAGTGCAAGAGACTACAGAGAAAGTGAGGATGATACAAGATAAGATGAGAGTGGCACAGAGTAGGCAAAAGAGTTACCATGATAAGAGAAGAAAAACTCTCGAATTGCAGGAGGGAGATCATGTGTTCTTGCGAGTTACTCCAACAACTGGGGTTGGCAGGGTAATGAAAGCGCGGAAACTTACTCCTAGATTCATTGGCCCTTACCAAATTCTAAAAAGAGTCGGTAAAGTCGCCTACCAGATAGCCTTACCCCCGTTCTTGTCAAACCTTCATAATGTGTTTCATGTGTCTCAACTTCGAAAGTACGTTCATGATCCAAGCCATGTGATAGTACCCGATCTTATTCCACTAAAGGATAACTTGACCTTTGAGGTGTTACCACTTCGGGTTGAAGATCGAAGGGTCAAGCAGCTGAGAGGGAAGGAAATTCCCTTGGTCAAGGTCATTTGGAGTGGAGCTACAGAAGAAAGTGCTACGTGGGAGTTGGAGAGCAAGATGAAGGAGTCATACCCGCATCTGTTTACTCAAGGTGAGTAGAAATTTCGAGGACGAAATTTTTTTATAAGGGGGGTGGAATTGTAACACCCTGCTCTTTCACTTCTATGTATATATGTATTGATACTTGCTTATAGATGCTTGCATATGTTGTTTTTGCTTGTTTTTGGTGCATAAGTTCATAGTTGTAATAGTTCAGCCTTTAGAATAATCAATTCATCCGAGTCTAAATAACCTGTTTCACGGTTTTGGCCATATCTTGAGTTCTAGATATCCGATCGAGATGATCTAGGATGCGTTGGAAAGCTTAGAGGATTACATACAAGTTTTATTCAGGTGTCGATCCAAAATCGATTGGGAAATCGATTTGGGAAATCGATTTCCAGGTGAAGAAAATCGATTTCCAGAAGGAGGAAATCGATTGTTTGAAGGGCAAAATCGATTTCTTTGATAAGAAAATTGATTTGACCAATGGAAAATCGATTTCGATGGATGCTGAAATCGATTTTCATGTGTGTCACAGCTTGTGTACGCGTTTGGGTTACTGGGCTATGCTGTGTACGGCCCATTCGTCCTAAAACGTCCCTAACAGCTATATATACATAGCGTATGACCTAAACCTAGTATCCACACCCTATTGTACACACTTTTTGCCTCTTCTCATCCCTAAGAGCTCTAATTGATCTCTTGCTCTAGAAAACCCAAAGGACGAATCCTGCTTTGGTGTTCTTCGTCAAAAACACGCCGTTGTTTGGCTAGTCTATCCCTGCCGCTAGAGTTAATCTCCTAAGTTAGAAACCAAGGTGAGTTTCTAATCCTAGATTTGTTTTCCATTTTAATCCTTAACTTAAAGATCGACTCTGCTTTCCAGTGCTGCGATCGTGATCAAGTGCTGAACCCGTAAGAAGGAACCCTAGCAGAATCTGGCTCTGTTCTCTTTCCCTTAGGCTGTGAATCATCATACCAGGTATGGGGGGGGAGAAAATTGATCATGAGTATGTGGGTTTTGGGATAGGTTAAGATGAAGGGGTTAACCCATGACCCCTATATGTTTGCCTATATGCATTGTAAGTGCCTATGAATGTTGTTATGTTGTTTTCTGGCTATACGAATATTGATTGATGAATAATCCGATGTCATAACATGTTTATAACTATGAGTACATGATTATTATGAGTGTTGGTGAATTGATGATGATGAACATATTGTTTATGCCATGATATGGTGTTTTGTTAATCCTATACTATTAGAACATAGTTATGGGGAGAAAATAAATAGGCAATGTGAGATTGATGACCAAGGATTAGTTTGAGAACCCTTAGGTTATGATTCATGAGTGTTGAACTAGTCAAATTGATGATAAATAGCTTAGGCTCGAATGATCTGTTAATTAGAGAACGTAGATTGGTCTATAGCGGAGGAAACCCGCTGCTATATGATCTGACACCGAGAAATCGATTTCCAGCACATGGAAATCGATTTGAATCAACCAAGAATCGATTTCCAGAGCGTGGAAATCGATTTGGCCTTGTAGAAATCGATTTTTAGAATCGATTTTCCCTTGTTCAAAATCGATTGGGGAAATCGATTTGAACATGTTGCAATCGATTTTCAGAGATTGGAAATCGATTTTGAAGACTTGAGAAATCGATTCCAGAGAATGGAAATCGATTCTCACGTGCCCAGGAACAGTTTTGACCCCTTATGCTTGATGGATAGTGTTATGAAGATTAAGTTATAATCTTAATAAATATATGACTTGAGGTTTAACTATTAAGATTAAGTTATAATCTTAATAAAATATGAATTGAGGTTTAGATATTATGATTAATTTATTATCTTAATAACTATATGACTTGAGGTTTAAATATTAGGATTAAGTCATAATCTTAATAAGATATGAATTGAGGTTAGATAATAAGATTAAGTATAATACTTAATGAAGATGATGTTTAACAAAGAGAACAACTAATAAGACGATGATGTTATTGGTAACGACGTACTGTTACCGATGTTGTTGGTTAAATCATTCTTGATGCTTATTGGTCAAGTTTGATGTTGATAGATCATCTTTGATGCTTGTTGGTCAAAGTTGATAGCCATGTAATGGTGTTGATGGTGGATGGTTGGACATGTGTTTGCATGTTGTTGAGCATAACATGCATCATGCGTTGACGTTGATATGTTGGGTGGAAAGCAAACGATGAATCGCGATAGTGGAGGCCACGATGGGTGTTATCCCGGCCTTGCGAGTACATTGGGTAGGGAAATTCCAGGTGACATGGGCTAGCTACCTATTGTCGGAGTGACCTAAAGGATAAGCTTGAGTACCCTGACTAGCCACTATACGTTATCAGGATTAGTGAGAGTGTTCGGGGATGGCCCACGGTCTGGCATAACATCCACGTTGATAACCGGACATGTACTCCTAATCGCCTTTCCAGAGTTATAGTTGTTGGCCACATGCATACGGAGTAGTGATGTTGCATTCGCATTGACATGCATCTTTGATATGTATTGATTATACATGTGTTGATTGATGTATGTTGTATGTCATCTTAATTACTATTCCATTCCGTTTACATATATTTATGATCGTATTTCTCACCCCATCTTTTGTTGTTCTTGTGCATATGATGTTGCATGTGCAGAGGAGGGTGAGCATGCTGACGAGGAGTGATCCCGTGGAGATCTCTCTTAGTAGTAGTAGATAGGATTTACGTTCAGTTGTTTAGTTTTATTCCAATGTATTATCGGTATATGTATACCAACTCTGATTATGTGACATCGGGCTTCGGGTTATGTTTATCATTTATGTTTTCCGCAGTTGTTTTTTGTTTAAAATGTTTTCGAATCATGTGGTACTTGCTACCTTTTATTTTAAAATTTTTTTTAACTTGCATGCTTTATTTTATTTTATCGTATGCGGGGTAGCGGGTGTCACAGTGTGATCATCTTCCTTCTCTTAATCTTTTAATCATTCATTATTTGTTATTATCTCTTAAACTAACTTGGGGTTAAACTGTATTTCATAAATCAGTTTTCTCTTTGCTAAAAGGTCTTTCTTTAATTGCATTTTAAAGTACTTGTCTGAGACAAGTTGTGAAAAACCCCAGACGCATCCAAGCATCTGTAAGCCTTTTAAGCGTCCATGCCTCCTAGTTTTTGAAAGAACATATGTTTTTGGAAAGACTTTGGTAAACAAAATTCAACCCATCTTCTCGTGTTTATTTCTGTCTATTTCACTCACAACGTTTACTTTTCTATCCGGCTGCCTCTCTACCTCATCAATGAACGCCTTGAGGATGTCCACCAACTAAGACTTTTCATGTAGCAAATATAAGTAACAATAACGTGAGAAATATTCAATGAATTAGGTGGTAAAATACTTTTCACCACCCCAAGATGGAACGTCAATGGGACCATAGATATCAATGTGTATCAATTCAAGGAGTTCACTACTTCTTGTAGCTAGATTCTTTGATATGTGTTTGGTTTGCTTTCCTTTAATTCAATCCAAACATATATCCCAATCATCAAAATCCAAATGAGGTAATATTTTATTTTCCATTAGTCTAATTATCATTTCTTTGGATATGTGACCCAATCTTAATTTGATGCCACAAATAAGGAGAACTCTCGTTATGCACATTACGCTTACTACCAACAACATGTTCAACATTAAATAGAGATTCCAAAAATTTAACATCAAGATTGAAATAATATAGACCATCTATTAAAGTACCAGAACCATAATAGTACATGTGTTTGAATTTCCAATCAAAAATTGATTTTAAAATCTTTTTCAACAAATATATCCAAATATCAAATTAATTCTAATATATTTTTTTTGTAGCCCATCCAAACACAATATGAAATAATCCCTTATACCTTGTCGGCGTGTCCATCGGCACTGTTAGGTGGGTGGGTGCTAATGCCAATCCAAAGCTGGCAATGCAGATAAAGTGCGTAGTGTGTGAGCTAACACCCATTCCTCCACATTTTAAACGTCAATCACGCAAAAAAATTATTCACTAAATATGTTGTTTTTTTCATTCTTTTGCTTCTAAACCTTTTTTAAGTACATCTAAAACAGATTTCTTTTCCTATTATTTTTCTTTGGTACAACGATGATAATAGAAGTTTAAACCTTATAGCCTTGCAAACTATCCAAGCCCCAATCCTAGTGTCTTTACTTTCTCTATTATTATATATTATGAGTCCCACATCATGTGGTTAACGAGCCTGACCATTACTTATATAGCTGGGTAGACCACCCCCTCATAAGCCGATTTTTGAGGGGACCATTCGGATGCCTAAATTCTTAACATGATATCAGAGCCACGTTCTGTCCGGTGGTGTGGATAGTGTCGCTAGCCCTCACTTGTGGTGACGAGCCCAGGCTCGAGTGGGCGTGTTGCGAGTCCCACATCAGGTGATTAACGAGCCTAGTCATTGCTTATATAGCTGGGTAGACCACCCCCTCATAAGCTGATTTTTGAGAGGACCATTCGGATACCTAAATTCTCAACTCATATCATATAGAAGTTTACTAAGAAGATACATTACATATATTAAGATGAAATCATCTCCTGTTAGTATTTCAAGGAAATTGGAAATCACCCCCCGTACCTTGTCCATCTGCGCCCTTAGGTGGACTAATTGCAATCCAAAGCAGAGAAAGCGTAATTGCAATGAGACCTGACCAAACAAACACAATGGTGGGTGTCTTCCCTCTCCTTCCCATCAACCCTTTAGCAAATGGGTACAAATGAGCAAGCACCCAGAAACTAAAGAAAGCTCCACCAATGAACTTACTCCATTGTGGGGCAGCACTGTAAACGGTCCTAATAAATGCAACCGCAATAGCAATAACGTTGATCATAGCAATAACAATTGGTGGAATCATCAAAGAGCTCCACTTAACAATATACAAATCAGCAAATATATCATCATCGTCCTCCCCTGAAGATTTGGATGTCAAAGTGAAAGAAATCTCAATACCTGCAATGACCTTAAGGAGTCCTTGCACCACAGCAGCCAAGTGGGCACTGGTTCCAGAAATGAGCCAAAACTGTTCATTCCTCCACCATTGTTCTAACTCTACTCCAGACCATTTTACCTCTAGAATTGCCAGCAACACTAGGCATACGGTGATTGTGAGCAAGTAGCTTAAGAAGGCAACACTAAGAGTTTGAACAATGAAGAATCCAGACAATAGAGAGAGTGCCGGGAGGAAGCAATATACGACAAGGAAGATAGAGGTGAAGGGGTAGATTCCAACATTGAGGTAAGAGATACGTTGGAGTAATTTGAGTCTCCTGCTAGCAAGAATGGCATTGTTCTTAGAGAAAAAGATTTCGACAGAACCAGTGGCCCATCTAAGCACCTGGTGTAATCGATCTGTGAGATTGATTGGTGCTGATCCACGAAATGAATCTCGTTTTGTCACACAATACACTGAGCGCCATCCACGGTTGTGCATGCGGTACCCCGTAACCACATCCTCGGTCACTGACCCATAAATCCATCCTACTCGGTCTCCCCATTCTGTCTTGTCCTCGTACCTGTATATATGTAATATATCATTCATTCATTTATATTTTACTAACAAAATAATAAATTTCTTTCAAGCAATGTCAACTATGCATTTAAATACTTATTATTAATTAAAGCAATACAAATGATATATATTTTATTTGTAAAGTTTTAAGTATTTTTCTCTATACTTACATTAATTTTCAATTTGTTTCATAAACTTTTATTTAAGAGGAGTCTCTATAATTATAAAAAAGTTTTAGGCTACTATCTTTTTGTTACTATGAGCTATAATATTGTTACAACAATATGTTGGATGATATATTTATTTAGCTTTTGATATAGAATAGCTACATGTCACATCATTCATACACTTTTTCTTCTCAATAATGTGTAACAGTGTTATAGTTAGGAGTAGCAAAAAGGGACTTAATTTAACCTTGTGAATTATAGATTACGTACCAACAAGAAATGACTGAGACGGCTTCAGCTACAGCACTAGCATCAAGTGGCTCACGAGGGACCCTAAGAGCACCAGGTGGACGTCCATACTTGACGGCAGGATGATCTGCTAAAGGACGACCTTGGAACTCAGAGACGGGTATGCTCTCCGATAGCATGGTAGAATTACCAAAGCGCTTGGGCAGTAGGTTCATGTCTAGATCTTGATCAAACTCACCAACATTCATTGCTGGCATTTCAGAGCCTTCACTCTTTTTAGTATCTTTATGGTCCACCAAGGGTGGGTCAAAACCATAGAGTGCAAACCGCCTAAACATGCATCCAGTTCCCACATAAAATGGACCTTGTACACCATCAAGTGCTCGCATGTTTCCATCAAAAAAGACAGTGTTGTGATTGGCATAACGATCTGAGGGATCAATGCCTTCAAATCTTTGTGGGAATTGAATATAGCATATGTCCTCGCCACCTCTGTCCATCATGAAGCACATTCCTTCTCGTATTGCCTTGCAATTGTAGATGTAGTGGTCACAGTCAAGGTTAAGAATGAATGGCCCATTTGATAGAATAGCAGATGCTCGAACTAGTGCATTCATAGCACCAGCTTTCTTGTTGTGATCATAACCTGGCCGCTTCTCTCGAGAAACATATACAAACATTGGTAACCGTGTATCTACCTCTGTGAAGTCTATGATCTTATTGTCTGCACTTCGCATTAATGGATCAGGACTCGGTGGCTTCAACATCACCTATTCATATATACATGAGCAAAGTTGAATTATGCTAACTTCAGCATATTTGTAAGCAAAAGTTTGTGATCGTGTTGATATATAAACTTGCTTATGTTTAGTTACTCAAATGGAACTAGAAAATGGCGAGTGTTAGAAGAAAATGATGATAAACATATATAGTTAGTTACTAACTGGTATTTATGTTGTTACTAAAATGTAATAGGAAACTAGCCATGTATGTACCTGAAGTATTCCGGCATGGTCACTTCTCGAATGTTCACTAGAAGGAGAAGCCCAAGTACCAGGCCAGTGGGTGCCATCAGCCATCCATGTGGCCTTCAATACTTTAATTGGTTCAGATGGATCAGCCCCGCTTTCTTTCATGTGCTTCATCATCTTCATTTCCTCCCTCGCATTAAATGCATCTGATCTTCTCCTAATTGAATCTGGAAGGCCATTTATGCGTATCTTGAACTCATCATACTCCCTCTTGACCCTCCTTCTGTCTTTCACAAAATCTATTCTACTTTTGTTCTTGGTTGGATCAACTTTTAAGTTAAAGTAAGTCTCTGGGTTCCTCGGTTCAATGTTGTGTTTTCGACAAAATGGAGCCCATAAATCGGCAAAACTTGCCGCCTCAGCCATGGCTTCGAAAGTCAACAAAGCACCTCCATCATCAGAAACGTAACATGCAAGTTTCTCCACAGGGTAATCAACAGCTAATATGGAAAGAATGGTATTGGCAGTGACTAGAGGTGGCTCCTTATCAGGATCAGCAGTGGACACAAAGAGGTCCACACCAGGTAGATCAGATCGTCCTGTTGGATTGGATGGCGACGGACTATCAAATTTGTCATGAAGGACTTCAAGGTCAGTGGAGCGGTTGACCGGGCATAGCTTGGGAACTTGATCAAGTATCCATGAGAAAGCAAACCATATCTCACAAACAATTGACATTAGCCACAACCATATTGCATCTTCATTTGGATGCGCCACTCTCCAGTGTAAAAAGAAAAACAATACTATTAACCGAATTAAAATAAGCAACCTGCGAAAGCAAAATTACAATTATTATAGATTAATGTTAATTCATTATAAAAACCAAAATAGATACAACAATATGGAGAATATAAATCTAACTTGTAAGGACTCATGATGGCGGATGGAATTGGTATTTTCCTGCTCAAAGGTTTCCATGGCTTCTCCATTGGATCTATCATTCCTCCTTGTAGGCCATCATCACCTTCATCACCATACATATCATCTTGGGGCCAATATGCATTGCCAACTCCGTACGTACCTTTGGTCTCAAACAACCACCTATTGTGGTCAAATTCTCCATTTTGGTTTCTTTTCATAACAGACATGTTGTTTGTATCATGTTTGGCACCATTTGGTGCTGGTAATGGAAGTGCCCCATTAGAATAATCAGGGGTATCATCTTCGTAATCCCCTACTTTGTATGGCTCCTTGCAACCAGGGCAAAGACCGTTTTCTTTTTGTGCATCTGAAAAGCAATCTCTGCAAATCTTGAACCTAAATTCAAATTATGTCATAAAATTTTATTAGTTTCATTTGATTGCTCAGCATTGAAGTAAATGTTAAAATCATGAAATGATGATTATCAATTTCCATATTATACATGGTATTTCAACAACAATAATATATATATATAGCATGTACGTACTTACCTACACTCACATGGAATCACATCATGTCCTCTCTCATCCTTCATGACCTTGCCATCACAAGCAGGCATTGAACATGCAGAGCCCTTGGCACCTGCCATTTGAGGGTGAGTCACTTCAGAATCGATGACCTTATCCATTAGATGGGCTCTGGTTACACTGTTGAATCCTCCTGTGAATAAAGAATTGGAAACATATTGTTCTTCAGCTTTCATAGCAATGGATGTGTCCATGGGTTGATTATCTGGGGTAGGCGGAATATGAACAGTGTAGTTCATATAGTCCCCAGATATGTCTGAGGACATGTCAATGTCATCTCTTGATAAATTCACATATCTCCCACTTGAAGTTCGTCTTGCAAATTTGACACTTGGCCCGCCAGAATTGCTGCGGGTTCCTTGAGAATTACTTGATCCTGATCCTCCAGAATTACGTAAAGACTTCTTGGAAGGTTGGCTGGACAATGATGCCATTGTTTCTAATTGCTACACCTACACCTACTATTTAATTTTCTAGGGACAAATAAAATCCACATGTGTATCAAATTTAGGTGCTAGTTTATTTGCCATTTTGATTAATGGATCACTTGATAAGAATTGTAGAGGAAGAAAGACTCTTTGTTCCCGAAACTAATCTAGTGGTATTTGAAACAAGAAATAGAAATGAAATTATACTAACACTAATTAACCATGGGATCGGATCTATTAGACCCTACCAATGGCAAATTGAAAAGCCATTATTTGCGCTATTGCTACTATAAAGAATACGAAGGAAAGTTCAAATTATTCATGGTAGAAGAAGAGAATTTTGATTGACAAATTAGTGTTTTGCCAGAGTACAGAATGTTGGCGGAGAAGATGATGGATTTATGGTGAGAGACCGAGTCCTTCCCTATAACGCTATTTTCAGGATTCTCATTTTCGATTTTAAAGGAGTATGTTTGTTGAGGAAACATGCATAATAAACTATTTTTTCTTGCAAATTTTCTATTTGTGTTATCTGTTTCCATTATTCCAATCATTTATTTAGGCAGAACTTTTTTAACTCTGCACTGTTTTGTTCTTAATGAAAAATTATATATTATATATTATATATTAAATATTAATTATAACTAGCACTGGTACCTGTGCGAAGTACGGAGTATTCATGGGATATTAATAATATTATTTAAAATTTATATGTCCAAATTCAAAATATATGAGTAATAAATTGAGTCACGACTTTATGAATGAGTTTTATTTGATGTAGGAAATATAAAATAAAATTGAGTTACATGTACTTAATTAATTGTTTTGTCTAAACAGGGCCTTATTTGGCATGTATATATATATATATATATATATATATATATATATATATATATATATACTTGCCAAAATGTTGAATTATCATTTTATTAAATTAAAGTGTGAAAAATCTAATTGAAAGTTTAAAAAAATGGTAAAAGCAAATAATAACTATTATGATTTATTCAGAAATAAATTCAGATTATGGGGTACATACTATTTTAAATCTAAAATTTATTAAGATTTAGCAACTTACTAAAAAGTATCCTGACATCTAAACACAATTATATAGTCAAACACGTTTAAGAAAAATATGATTATATATTTGATTGTGTTCTTGTTTTTTTGTTTTTAAAAACTATTTTCTAAAATAATTTTTAAAAACTATTTTTAGAACATAAGATGGAAAATTTTTGTTTGATACCATGATTTTAAAAACAGTTTTAGAACTTAGAAAAACAAAAAAACCTGCATGATAAAACATAATCTCAATGGTGGGATATACTTCTAGAGGAAGAACTTAGAGAATCATAGAACCATTTTCTCAAAACTCCAACAACCAAAAGTCATGGAGACTGGCTGACGAAAATGAGTTGAATAGAATGAGGGATATTGTATGAGGGGAAGTCCAGAAGTGTTAAGTTGTCATTTATTCACTAGTGGAAAATATGCTTTTAACGACATGATTTAACGTTGGTTAAGTTAAAACAGATGTTAAAAAAAAGGCGGTGGCAATACCATAAATAATTTGTTCACTACAAGCACTTTTAACGTTGGTTATTTAGATAACAGAAGTTAAAAGTAAAGAAAATAATTTTAACGTCTATTATTCTAATAACCGATGTTAAATAATGACTTTTAACGTCGGTTATTAGAATAACAGACATTAAAAGATGTTTTTAACGTCTGTTTATTAAATAACAGACGTTAAAAGAATTTTCTAAAATTTTTAGAACGTTAAGTCCCGCCCGCGTGCCATCTTCACCTTTCACTCCTACAACGTCTCTCTTTCTCTCAAGGCCTCACTCTCTGCCACTGAGACCATCGACGTTGCTACGACCGTCTCAACACAAGGTATGCTTCTTGTATCCTTTCTCTGATCCCTCTCTCTTTTCTCCTTTCTCTTCCCTCATTCTCTTTTTTCATTTAGGTCACTTTCGCGCCTCAAGCAAAGGCAAGACTGCAATCTGAGATGACCCCACTTATGTAGGATAATCCCATTAGTCCCCACTTATATTATTAACTATGACCTAGCGATATTATTACGCGTTTATTTAAAACAACCAAAGTAAACGATGCCACATCAGCGGAAAGGAAAGAAATTGGATCACACGGTAAGGTCCTATGATGTCCTCGTACGGTGGTGTGCCACTCTTGAATATCAAGCTCACAGGTCCAGTGTACACCGTCAAAAAGGTCGAGGGGTCCACCCGCCATCCCCTCTTGTCGTGGTAGACGATCTCAATATCATCTAGCACCGGCATTCGTAGAACCCCCGTGATGAACGGGTGAAGCCTCGGGTCCACCCTGGTAGTCTGCCTGCTCATCGTCTACTCGCAGATCGAACACATAACATATGAAGAAAAAATAGGGAGGTAAGATATATAGTGTAACGGCCCGGACTGCTTTCAGAATTGCCGACTGTCCCCACAAACCAATACAGGTCTTTTTAGCGTGCTTTGTCCTCACTCACATGCTTTCTGGGAAACTTCCCAGACGGTCACCGATCCACGCTTAACTATGGAGTTCTTATTATCTGGGCTCCCGAAAAGAAGATGCATCTTATTGGTATAGGTAGTACAAATCAATTCTTATAAGCCTTCCTTCAACTGTACAGTCCCATACCTGCACAATCTCAGGATCCCTCTCATTCCGGTGTGAATCAGTTCATTCATGTGTCCATCCGCCTAGAAGCCTGCCAGGAGCCGCTCCTTGTTCGTGCCTCATGCACCGGCGATCACTCCCCGCCATCGTCAACCCCAAGTGTCACATGCCCACTAGCTTCCTCTTGGTTCGTCCCCGAACCACACCGTACTAGGAGAGGTCCACTCTGATATCATTTGTAACGGCCTGGACTGCTTTCAGGATTGCTGACTGTCCCCACAAACCAACACAGGTCTTTTCAGCGTGCTTTGTCCTCACTTACACACTTTCTGGGAAACTTCCCAGAAGGTCACTCATCCCACAATTACTCCAAGTCAAGCACGCTTAACTATGGAGTTCTTTTGTTCTAGGCTCCCGAAAAGAAGATGCATCTTGTTGGTATAGGTAGTAAAATCAATTCTTATAAGCCTTCCTTCAACTGTACAGTCTCATACCTACACAGCCTTAGGATCTCTCACATTCCGGTGTGAATCAGTTCATTCATGTGTCCCTCCGCCTAGAAGCCTACCAGGAGCCACTCCTTGTCCGTGCCTCATGCACCGGCGATCACTCCCCGCCCTCGTCAGCCCTGGGTGTTACATATAGCACATCGATAACAAGGGATGATGCAACGTAGAAAATATAGCAAACACAACCATCTCCCAATGTCTCAAAACTATGGTCGGTTTTCTAACTATATGTACACATACTCTTTTGATGCATGCCTGTCGGTACTAAACATCCTCCTAAGGACAACATCACGTCCGCTCATCAGACAAGTTGGTTTGTTTCGATAATCTATTCCCGTGACCCATAAGAGTGCATCACCGCTCAATTGTAGAGTGGGTTATCTGGGCCTCCTCGAAAGATCCACCAGCAATTGAAAAGACTCAAGGTCCAATCGGGATAGTAGGAGGTGCCCAGGACCGCCACGACACGATAGGAGCTACCATACCGGTCTCATGCGGGTACACCTGTGTCCAGTATATCCCCGAGGTCACACAGACCTTCCCTTCCGTTTTTCGCACCCGCACTCGGTGCACCAACCTTGTGTGCCTCTCGACATGGGACTCGCCACTTGGAATCATATGCATATGCTATGCATGTCATCCATATCTCTTGAGATGATATCGCAACACATGCAAACTCGATTCTCGATATCACGAGCTCCAAGCTCCAATTGTAACCATCTGAGCTCCAAGCTCCACTTATAACCATATGAGCTCCAAGCTCCCGTCATAACCTCACGAGCTCCAAGCTACAACTATAACATCGAACCTCGATTATCAGCTCGAACGTCCGCAACGGGATCAAAGCCCTAATCATACTAAACCTCCAAGTTCTCATACATACACGCATTTCTAAGCAAATGTAGTAGTTATCACCATGTTCAATGAAGCAGTAAACATCCCAACATATCAACATGGTACCACATCATGTATATTCCTCATACATTTCAAATATCACAGTTAGCAGATACGCACATTGCAGCATATAGCACATATCACCAAGCATCACAAATCTGCTAACCTAGGGTACAAACATAGTGGTGATAGCCCAAAGTAGACTAAACCCAGGGTTGAGGTACTTTTTCTGGGCTCAACCTCACAAAGGGTTTAGGGTTCCCCTACACAACATAAACATACAACATAGTTATATAAACTACTCTTGCCTCCCCGACGTGTGTAACTCTTTCTCCCCACTTGAACAGTTTCCTGCTCGCTTTCCTGCTCGAGGGGTCCACCCGCCATCCCCTCTTTTGATCTTTGGATCAAAATCACTTTTGTTTCTCTTTGAAAACATAGGTTATGAAATCATGTTTTTCTTACTTCAAAATCTTGCTAGATCAAGAACAACACATGTTCTTATATTTTCCTCTTACTAAGGCCACAAGCCTACTCCAATGAAAAATGGAGACTTTGCTTCACCAACTAAGCAAATATAGCTCAAAAGCTCACACCAAGTATGACAAACCACAATTACACCTTATTACATCATAACCAAAACATACAAGTCCATCACACATCATGGTCTCATAATCAAGCACAAAAGTCCATACTTGATCTAGTGATCAAAGTAGGTTTTTCAACATACATGGAAATGATTTTCATTCAATCATATCATCATCAACTTCTGCTAAAGCACACTACAACATACTCAAGCATAAACTCATCATAACAATCTTGTTCTCCAAGAGAACTTAACAAAACTTAACATATAAAAGTGAACCCAAACTAAAGGGTTTCACCCACACATAAAATTAAACAACCATTCTCACTACCACCATCTTGGTGTGATGTGGTTCTTCTCCCCATACCTATTGAAGAGCAGATTCCCGGATCAAAGTCGGTTGATCGGTTTGTGAACCTCCTGATAGTTGTCACCAACTACAAACAACCAAACAATCAATAATTAAACAACAATCAAACCAAACTCAACAATTCTCACAAAGAGGGTTTCGGCCACCCTAAAGAGAATAAAGCTAGGAATTGATCTTGGTTTTCCATTTCATGGATTCAAAGGCATTAGGAAAGCTAAGAATGAAATCAAGTGTTAGAAATCAAAAATTGATGAAAACACTATTCATCATCATCAAGAAGGGTTCGGCCCTAATGTGCTTTTTGAGCTATGATGAGAGTTGAATCACAAGCTCTTGGGTTTAGGTAGAGAATGATGATGTGAGTTCAAAGAACTTGGTCTTACCTCAAAAGGATTTTTCTACAATTTCCTATGGATTTTCAAAGTTTTGGATCTAAGAAATAATTTTCATGAAAATGGATCTTGATCTTGAAATAAAGAGATATTCAAGAAGCTAAGAGATCATAGAAGTGATCTTACCTTGAAATGAAGGAAGATTGCTTAAGGAATCAAGTGATTCTAACAAGGTTTCATGAATTTCTCATGAACAACAATGGTGCTTCTTCAACAGTAACTATGGTGTTCTTCTCTTTTTGAGAGGGCTGTGCGAAAATGAGAGTGTGATGGGCTGAGTTCAGCCTTAAAACAAGTCACTTAAGGGCAAAATAGTCATTTGCCAAAAGGGTAAAATGGTAAAAGTGCAAAAGACTAAGGTTAGGGGCATTTTGGTCATTTCGCGTCTAGATTTTCCCGATCGTCATGACGACTCTAGCATACTCTCCCAAGTGTCCTGGGATGTTGTGATATCAAGATTATCTGTTAGCGAGTCTCGGTAAGTCCATATGTGGCTCCGTTCGACACCCGATTGAGGATTCCGCCCGAACGAAGGTCAGGAAGTTATTTTTCTGAAATTTTTACGAAATTTAACCAAAACGTAGAGAATCAAATTCGAAGACTTATTGTCTCGTTCATGGGTCCATCTGAGGTCTTCTGAGCAGTAAAATCATACTGTCAGTGTAAAAACGCAGATCGGACTCCGTTTGAGTTTTTGACTCAAAACTTAATCGTAGCTTCCTACGATATCGTCGAGCATGACTATGGTCTCGGAATATTTTATTTCACTCTCTAAACCCTCCAATAAAATGTAAACGTTAAAATACTGGAGAATTAGAAAACGTGAAAATCGGGGCGTTACAAAAGGCACCCAATATAACATCATAACATTGGATCACTAAAGGCATCCAATTATATTATCGTACGGTAACCCCGAGGGCACTGACTTAACCAATTCATCGTCTTCATTATTATATAATTAAGTTATCTATCTTTGTAACACCCCCCTCGACGTGTCTCAGTTCATAACCCAAATTCTCTTTCTCAGTTAATTAAAACCTTTTCGAAAATATTTATTAAACTTGTGGCGGAAATTCTGATACCAACCCAATACTTTAACAATAAGAAAGGAATAGATTCAAACACATCATTTGCAAGACTCATCCAATTTCACCTTAAGGCATACATCACTCCAATATCTTAATACATGTCATACTGAGTCACGGTCAAAGGACTTGACTTTAAATATCAAAGTTCTAAAAGCTGGTCTAACAAAACTCTAATAACAGTAATCATACTACCTAGCAGGCATTACCCAAATAATACTGGGCCTCGTCTTCGACAGTCCACTCGTCTTCGTCGTCGACACCAAGAAACTGAGCTACAGGGTCCCGCAATAACCCGGAGGGCCGCTGGAAAAATATCTGTACACGTATTCAAAAAACACAAAAACTCGTTTTCGCTCTGAAACTTATTTTCCACAAAAACTCTTCTTTTACAAATCCTTCTCAAAACTCAAGTTCTAAAGATGCATTTTCCAAGGATTTTGGCTTAAAAAGCCTTTTCTAAAGGTTCCCTCGTCTTAAAACTTTTTTCCAAAGATTGTTATCGGAGCAACTTTCATGAAGAAACTTTTTCGTTTCGGGACATTAAATACTTTCAGAAGATCTTTTCTTGACAAACTAAATACTTTTTCAAGGTTTTCTTTCTTTGTACAACATGTTTAGAAAATAATGATAAAGCAATTTTCCACTATTTTCCTCACCAACTCTCGACTTCCTAAGTCGTATTAAAAATCATCTTGGGTTCTTAACTTAGTGGCTTTTTAGTAAAATTGGCCATTATAACCTTTAGCTTAAAAGCTTTTCTTTCCTCAAATCAAAACATTTCAAAAATGTTGATTAAGACTTTTAGTTAGCATAATCTTCATTATTGAGCTATAGCCAGTGCTATGCTCTTAACCAGTCCAGTATATATATATATATATATATATATATATATATATATATATATATATATATATATAGACACACACACACATCAAATCTCAATTCAAGGCATCCATGCCACAATTCATATTCAACTATATACAAGCATATACTTCATAAAAATAAATCAAGTACATACACAACATATAGTCATTCAAAACTCAAATCAAAACATTATACACATGTTCAATCCAAGGCAAGAATGCAACAATTCACATCACAACCAACCTCATGTGACTATCAAACTCATTGGAGCTAATCTCCCCTGACCTCTTGAAGTCATCCTCCGAAGGTAAAGTCGCCCGATCGGTCCACGAATTCTCTCGATTCCTCGTCCGAGTATCCGACAACAACTACAAACACACAACCACACCAATCATCAACGAATAACAACATAATTAACAACATCAAAACATAGATTCTCTTTCCCCAAAATGGTCTAAGGTTCGGCCAAAAATGGTGAGAAGGGCTAGGGATCTCATTTGGTTCCAAACTTTTGGATGGTTGGTTCATAAGCTAGGCTAACACTAAACAAGTCCTAAAACTCAAAAACATGAAACATGAATCATGGTTCTCACACATGAAGGTCTCGGCCATAAAAGGGAAAACATGGCTAGGAATTGATTTGATTTTTCATCACTTGGATTCAAAGACAATAGGAAAGGTAAGGATGGAATCAAGAGTTAGAAATCAAAAATTTGAACAAAACACTATTCATCATCACCATCAAGGGTTCGGCCACTTTTGGGAATTTAGGCTAGGATGAGAGTTGGATCATAAGCTGATGACAACCAAATGGTGAGGTTGCCTTTTGAAGATCTTATGGTTGAATTCAAAACAAGCTAATTTCGTGTTCTTCTTTAGAAGCAATATGAATCAACATAAAAGTGAAGAAAATAAGAAAATGGTGAAGAAAGAAATGATGAGGCGCCACAAACCAAGAAGGTTTGATAAGCCAAGTGATGTTCGCCACAAGAATCTTGGATTCTTGATAAGAACTAAGCTTGGTTCAACCAAGAACTATGAGAACAATACTCTCACAAATGGAATTAATCCAAATTCAACATCCAAGTTATCTTATTCATGGTAGTAGGCGCATACATATAGTTGTGGACATCCAAACTTTTGGCATCCAAAGACAAAGCATAACCTCCACTTGAATAGCCTAATTATGTCACTAATGGCTCACCTTAGGACCAATTCTACTCAGCCCCATACGCCCATCTTTCACCCACACAAAGGAATCCTAGGACAATCTATAACTCCCAATTTAATAGCTTGATTCATGACACTAAAGATCAACTTAAAACCTAACTTAAATAGCCACCAAACAAAAAGAAATCAGCCACTAATCCCCCTAGTTATCACGCCTACCATCTCATCATTATGGGTGGTTACACTTGCTTTTCAAATTAAAAGTGTAACACCCATAACTTACAACATTTATTCACTCAACTAAATGAGGAGTTTCTTATAGCATGCAAGCTAAAGATTCCCTCCTCTAAGACTCTCTAAACTCGTGTAACACCATGGGAAATATGGGCTTGACCTTCATGGAACTCTTAGTGTAGCCCACTAACAAAGTAGCCAAAATTGGATCCACTCACATAACCCATTACACTTACTGAATTGAAAATAAAACAAACAAATAAGTGATGCTATGCACGCCCCTTTTCATCATCATGGGCCTTCTAGTTGACTAAGATAAGTCACCAACTTGGGCTCCATTCCTTCTAGGCTTGAGTTTGGGCTTGCTATCTATAACTCCCAATTTAATAGCTTGATTCATGACACTAAAGATCAACTTAAAACCTAACTTAAATAGCCACCAAACAAAAAGAAATCAGCCACTAATCCCCCTAGTTATCACGCCTACCATCTCATCATTATGGGTGGTTACACTTGCTTTTCAAATTAAAAGTGTAACACCCATAACTTACAACATTTATTCACTCAACTAAATGAGGAGTTTCTTATAGCATGCAAGCTAAAGATTCCCTCCTCTAAGACTCCCTAAACTCATGTAACACCATGGGAAATATGGGCTTGACCTTCATGCAACTCTTAGTGTAGCCCACTAACAAAGTAGCCAAAATTGGATCCACTCACATAACCCATTACACTTATTGAATTGAAAATAAAACAAACAAATAAGTGATGCTATGCACGCCCCTTGTCATCATCATGGGCCTTCTAGTTGACTAAGATAAGTCACCAACTTGGGCTCCATTCCTTCTAGGCTTAAGTTTGGGCTTGCTTCCATCAAAGTAGTCACCATTTGTTCTAGAACTTCTTGGGCTTTCTTAGCTCTTGATCTTGTTATAGGCCCACCAAGTCCTTGAAGTGCTTCTTGGTCCATGTGTCTTATACGGCTCATATCATAAGCTCTTGGGTTTAGGTAGAGAATGATGAAGTGAGCTCAAAGAAATTGGTTTCCCATTAAAAGGATTTTTCTACAATTTCCTATGAATTTTTGAAATTTGGATCTTAAAGTTGGAACTCAAGAAATCAAGTTCTTAAATCATGAAATAAGAAGAGATTCATGAATATTAGAGATCATAGAAGTGATCTTACCTAAAGAATGATGAAGATTGATCAAGATGCAAGCTTTTCTTTCAAGGATTTCAAGCTTTTTCTCTAAGAAAATGGAGGTTTTGTTCAAGGAGGAAGATGAAGTCTTGGAGGCTCATTTGGGGCTGTTCTTGCGTGGGGTTAGGGGGCTGATCTGCCTTAAATAAATTCACTTAAGGGCATTTTGGTCTTTTCCACTAAGGACCAAAATGTCATTAAAGAAAAGGTCAGGGGTATTCTGGTCATTTCACGTCCCGATATTTCCGAACGTCATGACGACTCTGGCATGCTTTCCCAAGTGATATGACATGATGTGATATCAATATTATCCATTGGTGGGTCTCGATAAGTCCATATGCGGCTCCGCTCGTCACCCGATTGAGGATTTCGCTCGAACGAAGGTCAGGAAGTGATTTTTGTGAAATTTAACCAAAACGTAGAGAATCGAATTCTAAGACTTACTGTCTCGTTCACGGGTCCATCTAAGGTCTCCTGAGCAGAAAACCATACTGTCAATGTAAAAACGCAGACCGGGCTCCGTTTGAGTTTTCAGCTCAAAATTTAATCGTAGCTTCATACGATAACGTTGAGCATGAGTATGGTCTCGAATTATTTTATTTCCCTCTCTAGACCCTTCAATAAAATACAAACATATAAATACTGATTAATTAGCTCTAGAGAGCTTTTGAAAAATCGGGTTGTTACATTACTACCCCTCTAAAAAAACATTTCGTCCTCGAAATTTCGCGACTCAAAATCGTACAGGATCCTCTTGATCCCCAGGTTCCACATCTTATCCACCACACCATATCTTAACAAAACTCTCATCACTTCTCGGCTATCCTGCTGATAGGATGTTCGTAGCTACTTACTCCCAACCTATCCCTCAAAGATCGAAACAGTTTCTTGCTCGTCCACTTGAGTTGAGGGCAAACAGTCGAACTTAGTTGCTACTCGGCTCTTGAAGATTAATGAAAGAAATCTTTCACAAAAGAAACTCTCAACAGAGGAAATTTTCTTGGTTTTACTCTCATAGGAACGTATATAGAAGGATTTTATCTCTCGGAAACTAATATAGGAATATCCAGTATGTAAAAAGATTCTTCAGTTGGTTCGTGAGTGTAAAAATGCATAGCTAATACATGTTTACAACCATGACTCTAATAAAACCCCTTCTTTCATTAGAACCTTTCAACAGATCAGGAAATCAAAAGATGGGCAATCTGGCAAGAATTTCAGACCGGATCACATTTATCAACAGTAAATGTGATTCGACTAAGTTTCATCGAGAAACTTCCAGTATCAAGAATTTGTCTGTGTTACAACTCAAGAAATAGTCATAACGAATCTTTCGACGAAATGATATGAAATGTTCAGGCCAAAGGTTACTATCAAACCAATCTACTCAAATGTCTAATACACTGAGGGTTATGCAGGAGCGTGAGTACAAAGGCTCGTCCAGAATCCGAAGAATCTTACCCCCATCGGGTCAAACTCGTACTTAAGCAACTTCATGACAACTCTTCTCGCGTAGGGTCCGTAACACTTGACGCAGAGTCTCCTCATGTTCCTCGAGACTCTTAGAGCAAACGAGAACATTGCCGATGATGACGAATCTTACAAGAACCAAACGAAATTCCATTTCATGTAGTCCAATCTGGCCAACTTCGTAGGTAATATTCTACACAAGCGATGGAGATCTGACTGAGTCTTGAAACTAGATCAATTGAGAACTCAACGTTCCTTTGCAACGCAACTCGGAATATCCTCAGAAAATTTATCTTGAAAATCATCCTAGACAGGCACATCATTTAAATGTCTGACACAATCCCAAAAGGACGACGACTTGTCAACATGAATACAAGTACCTTTCTCTAAACGTGAGTTCTCTCAAGGTCTTAACCTGATTAGAACTCAACAAAACACACACCTTTGTGTGACGGCACATTGTTTCGTCAAGGAAACAATTTCAGCACGGTCCTACTCCTTTGGAGAAATCAAAGTAACTCCTGAAACTTATCATTCGTCTTTTGCTCATCCCTCGACTATCGGGAAAGTCATTCCCTCCTTATTGACCTATTAGGCCGTTACTACTACCAATCCTTCACGAAAGACTTATTTCCATGATCAAGTCAAACACTTAAACTAGTTCTTATCCCGTTATTACACGTCTCAATCTCAGCAACTTTAATGCACTCTAAATCCCAATAAGCTCACTTAAGAAACTCAATGTCAAACTTAGTCCAAGTCCTCAAATTTTAGAAGCATCAAACAAGGAGTCAACCATATCCGCCTCGCGACCGGATGCTCGCCTCGCGAGCTAGAAGGCTAGCCCAAGCAGTAAAACACAACCCTTCGGCCTCGCAACGTAAAACAAATGCTCGCCTCGCAAGCCAGAAGGTCTGTCTGCGAAGTAAAATACAACCTCTCGGCCTCATCGCGCGAAACCAAAGCTCGCCTCGCGAGCCAGGAGGGCAAACGTATTCAACACATGCCTTACCAGATAGTGGTCGTTGCATTCGAGTCTAAACTCATCTGTCTTACTCATCTCTGCTGGTCACTGTTTTAAGTTCTATCAAAAGACAATACTCCCATTCATATGGGATCCATTATGATTCTTTCCCCTACTGATACCAGTCCTAGGGACACTCATCCTACAACTGAAGTTCACATTTCAATTCAGTTTCACTCAGTCTCTGATCATTCGCAGCTTTTGAAAGCTTATACTTAGGTATTATACGAATCCTTCACCATCAACAACATGGATCACAAGTCCACCCATACGGTGTAGCCTTTCATCTGTCCTAACGGGGCAAATATCCTATCAATCAAATTCACAACAGCGGATGCTCCAATCGTTTCTTAGAATACTATCAAAAGAAACTTCACACCGTACCACACTTTCACTATTTTACCGGAATTCCGTTCCAGTGTGTTAACTCTAATAGAGTACATATCTTGCCATTCCTTTGGTCTACCTATGTATCTATTCCAAAAAAAATTTGGTATTCTTCTGCTTTCCTAAGGCATGCTTGTTCCTTCGTTAAACTTTCCTAACATTCAAACTTTCTTCACATACCAGGGAGTCTTCACTCGCTTGATAACTAAGAGCCTAACATCCTTGACTCATAAAGTAAAGGTCAAATTCAAGCCTATCTGCTAGAACTGACTAAGGAGATGTCTTAAAGCTTACCTTAGATGTTACCTCTTAATAGCTCAGATAACTTTTCTCATAAAAGTCTTGGCGTATCTCAAACATCGGATCCAACCAATCCAATTGGTTGTATTCCAAAAGAAACAAGTCATCACAAACTGTTCTTACTCTTACTGTTCTTTATCAAAACAAAACACAAAGTAAACATAGAAAAAACATCATGAATCCATAACCTAGATCCCAAAAGACATCGACCAGCTCTGATACCACTATTGTAACACCCCCTCGAGGTGTCACAATTCATAACCCAAATTCTCTTTTTCGGTTAATTAAAACCTTTTCGAAAATATTTATTAAACTTGTTGCAAAAATTCTGATACCAATCCAATACTTTAACAATAAGAAAGGAATAGATTCAAACTCATCATTTACAAGACTCATTCAATTTCGCCTTAAGGCATACATCACTCCAATATCTTAATACATGTCATACTGAGTCACAGTCAAAGGACCTGACTTTAAATATCAAAGTCTTAAGAGCTGGTCTAACAAAACTCTAATAACAGTAATCATACTACCTAGCATGCATTGCCCAAATAATACTGGGCCTCGTCTTTGATAGTCCACTCGTCTTCGTCGTTGACACCAAGGAACTCAGCTACAGGGTCCCGCAGTAACCCGGAGGGCCGCTGGAAAAACAGCCATACATGTGTTCAAAAAACACAATAGGGTGTCCAACATGTACAAGCAAGGGTGAGATACTCTTACACAAGTTTATCGTAATAGCCATACAAGTAAAGCAGCATACAAATAATGCATCAACACAGTCATGCGATAAAGTATAAATATTCAATATAATAATACTTTCAAAATATCATACCCATTCATCAAGATAAGTCAAATGAATGCATGAGAATTCTCGACTCTCTAGTTCATGTACTCCGAAGACTCCTAACTCCCCTTCCTCGAGCGATAGGCCGTGAATACTCCCATAATACAATTGTTCTCGTGAGTCGGCCTCTCAATTTAGGTCCGAGCTCCAATTGTTTTGGGGTACCACGTCAAACCATATCCTAAATAGTACAGTCTCTGATCGAGTTCATTCGTGCTGGGTAGCCGACTTACCACGGCACGGGTTCGCGATGCCTTCGGCCACTTTGGGAGTTTCGACACACAGAATGCCCCTATAGACCTAGTGGTCTTAACTGGCTCAATTCTCAACCACTTGGGTTGTAGCTCGGTTCAAATGGCACATCAGCCAACTCATGCATGTATGCAGGAGGTTTTCCATTCTTTCTTTTTCTGTCAAGGCACAAGGCTCATGACTCATTTTAAAGGACATATAGCTCGTTCAATTCAAATTTCAGGACACGAGGTCCAAGTTCATGATTTGCGAAGTACTAGGCCGACGTCGCGGACACTAGACTTTCATAGGACGCTAAGTCCGTTCTTTCTCTTTTTCAAAAAACAGGACACGTAGTACGAATGCTCAAACCACGATGTACTAAGCCGACGTCGCGGACACTAGACTTGAATATAGGACACAAAGTTCGTTCATGTCACAGAACTCTAGTCCGACGTCTCGGTCACTAGGTTCATGTGCTTCACATGTGTGAAGGGGTAATCACCAGTTTCATCAAATTCTTTTTCGTAGTTCAAATCTCAAAAGCAAAACTCAGGTTCTCTTTGGTATAAACCAAAACTCGTTTTCGCTCTAAAACTTATTTTCCACAAAAACTCTTTTTTACAAATCATTCTCAAAACTCAAGTTCTAAAGATGCATTTTCAAAGGATTTTGGCTTAAAAAGCCTTTTCTAAAGGTTCCCACGTCTTAAAACATTTTTCCAAAGATTGTTATCGGAGCAACTTTCATGAAGAAACTTTTTCGTTTTCGGGACATTAAATACTTTTAGAAGATCATTTCTTGACAAACTAAATACTTTTTCAAGGTTTTCTTTCTTTGTACAACATGCTTAGAAAATAATGATAAAGCAACTTTCCACTATTTTCCTCACCAACTCTCGACTTCCTAAGTCTTATTCAAAATCATCTTGGGTTCTTAACTTAGTGGCTTTTTAGTAAAATTGGCCATTATAACCTTTAGCTTAGAAGCTTTTCTTTCCTCAAATCAAAACATTTCAAAAACGTTGATTAAGACTTTTGGTTAGCTTAATCTTCATTATTGAGCTATAGCCAGTGCTATGCTCTTAACCAGTCCAGGATATATATATATATATATATATATATGTGTGTGTGTGTGTGTGTGTGTGTGTGTGTGTGTGTGTGTACACACACACACACACACATCAAATCTCAATTCAAGGCATCCATGCCACAATTCATATTCAACTATATACAAGCATATACTGCATAAAAATACGTCAAGTACATACACAACATACAGTCATTCAAAACTCAAATCAAAACATTTTACACATGCTCAATCCAAGGCAAGAATGCAACAATTCACATCACAACTAACCTCATGTGACTATCAAACACATTGGACCTAATCTCCCCTTAGCTCTTGAAGACATCCTCCGAAGGTAAAGTCGCCCGATCGGCCCACGAATTCTCTCGATTCCTCGTCCGAGTATCCGACAACAACTACAAACACACAACCACACCAATCATCAACAAATAACAACATCAAAAAAATAGATTCCCTTTCCCCAAAAATGGTCTAAGGTTCGGCCAAAAATGGTGAGAAGGACTAGGGATCTCATTTGGTTCCAAACTTTTGGATGGTTGGTTCATAAGCTAGGCTAACACTAACACAAGTCCTAAAACTCAAAAACATGAAACATGAATCATGGTTCTCACACATGAAGGTCTCGGCCATAAAAGGGAAAACATGGCTAGGAATTGATTTGGTTTTCCATCACTTGGATTCAAAGACAATAGGAAAGGTAAGGATGGAATCAAGAGTTAGAAATCAAAATTTGAACAAAACACTATTCATCATCACCATCAAGGGTTCGGCCACTTTTGGGAATTTAGGCTAGGATGAGATTTGGATCATAAGCTCTTGGGTTTAGGTAGAGAATGATGAAGTGAGCTCAAAGAAATTGGTTTCCCATTAAAAGGATTTTTCTACAATTTCCTATGAATTTTTGAAATTTGGATCTTAAAGTTGGAACTCAAGAAATCAAGTTCTTAAATCATGAAATAAGAAGAGATTCATGAAGAGTAGAGATCATAGAAGTGATCTTACCTAAAGAATGATGAAGATTGATCAAGATGCAAGCTTTTCTTTCAAGGATTTCAAGCTTTTTCTCTAAGAAAATGGAGGTTTTGTTCAAGGAGGAAGATGAAGCCTTGGAGGCTCATTTGGGGCTGTTCTTGCGTGGGGTTAGGGGGCTGATCTGCCTTAAATAAATTCACTTAAGGGCATTTTGGTCTTTTCCACCAAGGACCAAAATGTCATTAAAGAAAAGGTTAGGGGTATTTTGGTCATTTCGCGTATCGATATTTCCGAACGTCATGACGACTCTGGTATGCTTTCCCAAGTGATATGACATGATGTGATATCAAGATTATTGGTGGTGGGTCCCGGTAAGTCTATATGCGGCTCCATTCGTCACCCGATTGAGGATTTCGCTCGAACGAAGGTCAGGAAGTGATTTTTGTGAAATTTAACCAAAACGTAGAGAATCAAATTCTAAGACTTACTGTCTCGTTCACGAGTCCATCCAAGGTCTCATGAGCAGTAAAACCATACTGTCAGTGTAAAAACGCAGACCGGGCTTGGTTTGAGTTTTCAGCTCAAAATTTAATCGTAGCTTCGTACGATAACGTTGAGCATGAATATGGTCTTGGATTATTTTATTTCCCTCTCTAGACCCTTCAATAAAATACAAACATATAAATACTGATTAATTAGCTCTAGAGAGCTTTTGAAAAATCGGGGTTTTACAATCTTCATCATTTGTTTGGTGTATTATTCTATCATCATATGGAACATTGGGTTTAAAAGCCCATTAAACCGTAAGCCTTAGATTCTGACCAGAGGGGTGGCACGGGAGTGCTGCACGATGGCATGGGCGTGCTCCCTCGTGCTACCTGTATGGCACGAGCGTGCTGCACTACGGCATGGGCGTGCTGCACGATAGCACGGGCATGGTCCCTATTATGCACGGCGGTGCACATCTGCACGGGTGTGCTCCTATGCTTCACGGCCGTGCTCAAAGCGTGGCCATTCCCAGAATTCAACTGGGAGCACGGGCGTGCTCCCTGTTCAGCACAACCGTGCTGATCGCACGACAGTGCTGTTCTGGGCAGCAATGAACAGGTTAAACAAATTAACCAAAAAGTCCTAACACTCTTAAAAATCATCCCTAGGTTAATGACTAAACCATTAACATAAAAAGTCACCCTTTATTAATTCATGTCTTATGAATATTTTTTGGGAACAACAGTCCCTTTATTATTTAACCAATTAAAATCCTAATTAACCAATTTTAGGGATATAGCAGCAAGTTCATCACAACACAACAATTCAACCATCAATCATCATATACAACAATTCAAGCAACAATTATATTATGAACATACCATTAATTCTCAACATAACAGCAATGCATATAATATTGGCATATAGACATATAGCAACAGACACATATAACAACAGGCATATTAAACAACAACATACAATTAACCTCGGGGTCATGGGAACCCCTCATCTTACACTACCCCCACTGCCTAGTGGTTAAATTATCCTTCTCACCATACCTGGTTTAAAGGTTGCAGCAACGGTAGCCCCAAACAACAATCCGGTCATGCCCGCCCAAGCGGCTCAGTCCAAAACGAAGCCTTGGTCAACTAAAACATTAACCAAATCAGTTTCTAATCCAATAACATGAAAAGAAACTAAGAAAAGAGGAGAAAATTACCTACACAATTGGCACAGGCGTACCAAAGACTCACCAAAGGTCTCCAAAACTCCAAGAACACACCAAGATTGATGGAGATAGGAGACGGGGTAGTTCTGGCCGCACTAGGGTAGTAGCAGCCGCTAAATAAGGGTTAAAATTGCTAACCCTCGATTTCTATGCGATTATATAAGCTGCGCACATGGCACGGACATGCCGAACTTAGCGTCAGCGAGACGCGGTAGCATGGCCGTGCTTATGACTCAGCAGGTCACAAGACACGCTAAAACAACACGGGCATGTTGGAAATCAGCACGGGCGTGCCAATGTTCTAGAAAGGGACTTTTATGCCAAAAATCCCACTTAGCCCTTAACCAACAATTACAATTTAATCAACAAACTTAAATAAAAGATATTTAACGAAATGCAGGGTGTTACAAGATACACGCATGCCCCAATGAGTACATATTGTACACAGATGGTTATAAACAGATGCATGACTACCCCATATGTGGGTTATCACGCTACAAAGTGAAGGATGGTGATGATGGTGACGATTGTAGTTGTGATGTGAAAAAAAAGGGTCCTCCTGCAAAGGTGTTGTGGTATCTTCCAATAACTCCAAGGTCCAAGCGATTGTTCGCCAATGTAAAAGACGCAAAGAACATTCGATGGCATGCAAAGGAGAGGAAATGTGATGGACAACTTCGTCATCCGGCTAATTCTCTGCAATGGAAGAGAATTGGTACTTTGTTTCTGGATTTCGCCAATGAGCCAAGAAACCTTTGGCTTGGACTTGCTACGGATGGATTGAATCTGTATGGTAACTTAAGTAGTATTCATAGTTCATGGCCTGTTCTTCTGGTAATTTATAACCTACCTCCTTGGTTGTGCATGAAGCTCAAATACATGATGTTATCTATGATGATTTCGGGCCCAAAACAACCAGGAAATGACTTAGATGTTTATCTAAGTCCCTTGATTGAAGACTTGAAAAAGCTGTGGGTGGAAAGTGTTGATGTAGTCGATGGGTATTCTCATGAGACTTTCAAGATGCGTGCCATGTTATTTTGCATCATCAATGACTTTCCAACATACGGGAACTTGTGCGGGTACAGTGTTAAGGGGCATAAAGCATGCGCTATATTTGAAGAAGGCACATGCTTCACTCAATTGCATCATCGAAGGAAGACAGTTTACCTTGGGCATCATAGATTTATCAAACATCATCACCCATAACGTAAATTGAAAAAAGCTTTTAACGGATGCCAAGAGAGTGAAATTGCAAGTTTATCAACGAGTGAAGGACATCAATGTTATCTTCGGCAAGGCCCAAAAGAAGGCTAAGGCTACTGAGAAAAACATATGGAAGAAGAGGTCGATCTTCTTTGATTTTCCATACTGGTGCAAACTTGATGTCAGACACTGTATTGATGTGATGCATGTGGAGAAAAATGTGTGTGATAGTTTAATTGGAACACTTCTCTACATTCAAGGCAAGGCAGAGGACAGTGTGAATGCTCATCTAGATCTGGTTGCGATGGGTATACGAGAGAAGTTAGCTCCACAATCAAAGGATGGTAAGCGGATATCTTTGCCTCCAACATGTCATACATTGTGAAAAAAGGAGAGAACAAGCTTCTGTGAGTGTTTACTGGGCATCAAAGTGCCACAGGTTTACTCTTCAAAAGTCAAGAGGCTTGTCTCAAGTGATCTCAAATTAGTTGGCTTAAAGTCTCATGATTGCCATGTTTTGATGCAGCAACTATTGCCAGTGGCTATTCGTTGTATTGCTCCTAAAAATGTTAGACATGCCATAACTAGGTTGTGCTCATTCGTCAATGCTATATGTAGCAAAGTCATTGACCCCCAAAAGTTGGATCAGTTGGAAGAAGAGGCTGCTCCTATTTTGTGCCAATTGGAGATGTATTTTCCTCCTTCATTTTTCGACATCATGGTTCACTTAATTGTTCATGTGGTGAGGGAGATTAGATTGTGTGGCCCTGTTTATTAAAGGTGGATGTACCCAGTTGAGAGATACATGAAGATCTTGAAAGGGTATGTGAAGAATCTGCACCGTCCTGAAGCATCTATTGTTCAAAGGTATGTTGCAGAAGAAGCTATTGAGTTTTGTTCAGACTATCTTTCTGAAATAGAACCTACCGAGACTCCTAAGTCTCGTCATGAGGGATGATGTACAGGTAAGGGTACACGAGGTGTAATTCTTTTGAGCAAGGGTCGAGAAGAAGTGCTTCGAGCACATTTATATATATTGAGTAACACTGATGATGTTGAACCTTTTCTACGTGCTCACAAACGAAAGGTAAAGGAAGATGACCCTCGAAGGAACGAAAAATGGTTGTTGAACCATCATAAAATGGCTAGTGCTTCGAGCACCAAGACTTTCCTAAATTGGTTTAAAGAAGAAATTTTGAAGGATGATACTGCTTCTGTTTCATTAAAATGGCTAGAACATGGGCCTAGCTTTAATGTCATATGTTGCGACGGATACGACATCAATAATTTTTCCTTTTATAAAAAGTCCCAGGACGAGAAGAGTACCGTGCAAAATAGTGGGGTTATGATCGTGGCTGAGTCCATGCACTTCCCTACTTCAAAAGAAGCAAACCCCATTATGGCACTCGACTCTTACTTTGGAGTTATTGAAGATATTTGGGAGGTCGATTACACTAAATTTAGAGTGGCAGTTTTTAAATGTAAGTGGGTTGACAGTAAAAGTCGTGTAAAAATCTATGAATTAAGATTTACATTGGTAGATCTTGACAAGGTAGGTCATACGGAAGAGACTTTCATCATGGTTTCCCAAGCAAAACAAGTGTTTTATATCAATGATCCTTCTAACAAAAGGTGGTCAGTGGTTCTCAAAGGAAAAAGCATGCATAGCGGTAGTATGAAAATCAAGATTCAACTCTTGATATTCCTGAGACTCCTGCTTTCTCAACATGGATGCCTACTTTCATTGAGGAAAATGAGGTGGACGATTTACATGCCACTTATGATGATCATCATGAAGGGATATTGATCTAAATTAATATAGTGTAAGTTATGTTTAAATTAAAGTATGCATAGTGTATGTTTTGTTTAAATTAAAGTATACATAGTGTAAGTTTTGCTTAAATTAAAGTATGCATAATGTAAGTTTTGTTTAAATTAAAGTATTAAAGTATATATGCATAGTGTAAGTTTTGTTTTTTTATCCATGTTAAAGTAGGCTTATATTTTTATTTATCCATGTTAAACTATCCATTTTTATTTATCCATGTCATTAATCCTAATTTATTAATTTTTTTGTCTAAATAGGCATACATATGGCCGATTCAGTAGGTCTAATTCACAGAGTGGGTCAAGTAGTCTACCTTCCAAAAAAAGGGTAGATCAGCCACAACTTTGAAAAAGTTGACCCTAGCTAGGATTAATGAGCAGAGGCTTTAGATCCAATTTAATGAACATAGGGAGCCCATGGGAGATAATGCTAATAAGAGTTTCACCAATTTTGTGACTGTGCAAGCTAAAAACCATGCTAGCATTCTGATCGATGATTGGGTGTCAGTACCTCAGACCATGAAGGATCAGATTTATTGGGAGTCAATCACGGTATTTTACTTTTACCCTCTTTGTTTGTATTTACATTATTTAAGCATATTATCATCCACTAATTCCTTATTTTTGTTTTGTAATTAATGTAGCTCACGTGGAACTTGCCTAATACTCTTGCAAATAAGAAGAAATTGCTTTCTCTTGCAGCTAAGCGTTGGGCGGGGTTTAAGTCTTTTTTGGGTAAAAAGTACATATTTGGAGAGAAGGCCGACGAATCTCCTCTTGAGACTTACTCATTCCTTGATCAGTAGACATGGGATATGTTTGTTGCGAGCTGAAGCGCTAATTGAAGTTAATGTTTTTTTTTTTTTATTAATAGGCCAACCTAATTAATTTCTTTATTTAACTAAATTGAGTACATGTTATTTGTAACAAGAGAAAAAGGGAAAAGGCTGAGGCGATCCAGAAAAAGAATGTCCACCCCCATCCCATGTCTCAAGGTGGGTATAGATTGGTTCAGAATAAGATGATGGAGGAGAAGTTGAAAGAACAGGAAGAAGCAGGAGAAACAGGAGAGGAAACAGTTGTTGATCCTCCATCTCCACCCTCTCCACCCCCACACGAGGACACATGGGTGGAAGGCCGAAAGACTAATTCTGGAGGTTTTAAAGTTGAAGCCATATGTGTTGTTACCGAAAAGATTGTAAGTAACAAACTAACTACCTTTCTACTTGTAATTGTAACAAACTTATTAAGCACACATTGTCTTACACATCTTTTTTGAATTTTGTCCATGTAGGTTTCACGGAAGGAACAAAGCTCGCAAGGATCCTTCGTTCCATTGGGATGTTCGGATATCTTGGTCATTGCCCTAGGCAAAGACGACCACACTACCCGTGTCCGTGGTGTTCCAAGGACAGTGGGCATTAAGAAATTCCATGGATCACGCAGGTCACGTGGGCATGGCAAGCAAGCGATGCTCGTGATTAGGGCAAAGTTCGTGGTCGCGATTGCTCGAGGTTTGGAGCGTGAGGCCGCGGCTAGGGAGCTGTTCGTGGCTGTTCTTGGAGTTTGTGGCTGCGAACCAGTGGTGCCGGTGTCCACATGGATTTACGTGCCAAGTATTTAGGTGGGGAGAAAGAGTACTGCTGCCGTTGGGAAGGCAAGAGTAGCGTAGATGTATTTTCTACTGTGTGTAGGGAAGCCCTAACCCTACTAGAGGTTGAGCCCCGATAAAGTACCTAAACCCTAGGATTAGCATACTTTGGGCTATCACCGCTAAGTTTGGAAACCCTAGGTTAGATAACTGTTGATTGAGGAAGATCTTCTTCGTATGACTATTACGGTGATGATTGCTATTGTTGCTATCTGTGTACATGCCTATATGCTGCTTTATGTATGATATGCCTGTTATATTACCGATGTTGATATCAGTGTTGTTGCTGTTATGCTATATGTTGTAATGTTTTGTTGTGGCGGAATGCCGGTTAGCGTTAAGTTTGGCAGTGTGGTGTGTTTGTTGTTGGGTTGATACCGTGGATGGTGTCATTGCTATTGTGTTGATTGTTTGAGGCTGTCGCCGTGATGTTTAAGCTGTGGCTCGTGGACGCGTGGTTCGGGTTTGGAAGAGGGATGCACTCTTATTGGTCACGACGAGCGGTTCGATTTCTTGGACAAACTAACTTCGTTCCGACACAGAACCTGTTCCGGTGTGGACTTGTTCCGGTGTGGAACCAGCTTTGTGAGATTCAACCGGCATGCTGCATGGGAATAGTATCCCGATCTAGAGGATTGATCTGAGGGTGAGACTTATGGAGATAGATGTTTGTTGCATATGTTGTCTCGAGAGACGTTTGGTTGTGTGCAGTAACTGTTATATCTGTTTTACATGTTACATGTTATATGTTGTTGTTTACTGCACTACTGTTGTCATTTTCGATTTTGCTATGCACTGTATTCTTATCTCCCTACCGTTTTCCTATTGTTTGGTTTTGGTTCTTGGTTCGTATAAAGACGAGGAGCCAGCTGTGCGAGGCGATGGACTTGAGGGTACACCCTTTCATCATGTCGGTACCGAGGATACCGGTACTGGGACTGATAGAGATTATCTACCATGACGAGATAGGGTGGCGTGTGGACCCCTCTACCTACTTGACGGTCTACACAGGATCAGTCAGCATTCTCTTCAGAGGAGGGGCATCACACGTGGAGGATCTTGTAGGGCCGTTCAGAGTCATCTGGTTCCTTCCCTTTCCGCGGATTTGGCATCCACAGAGGTAGAGAGAGCAGGACTACATGTAGGCAGCGCAACAGTATTCAGTTGTATCCAGTAGGTGAGGGTTCATTTAAAGAGGTCAGCGGAGGCGTACCGAGATGTACCTGAGGACGTATTAGAGACGTCGTATTGTTGTGTCGAGTTCCTCGTTCGAGTACAAGCCTACGCGGGGGTATAGGCATACTCATGGAGAAGGGCAAGGTAGCTCAGGGCATCCTCATCACTAATGGTGAGGGCCTGCTAGTGCGTCTCTAGGACAGTGTGGCGAGGTTTTTGATGTATTTTGACATTGGGTTGGGGAGTGCTGGTGAACATATTTTGAGAGCTTTTTGGAGGCCTTTGTTGTATCTGTTTATACTTTTTGTTTCTTATTGTACGGTCGTTCGTACGTATACCTTATGTACAGTGCCCTACTGATGGGGCTACTCTTATGCATGGTTATATATGTATAGTTGCCTTTATTTGCGCTTTACTCTGATTGTTGTCTATGCTTTTCCCTATGATGTATGCTTGTTTTTGCGCTCTTTTCCACAACGTCTCCTTGTACACCACGCTATTGCTATAATACGGTTAGGCATAGTTATTAGTATAAGCTTGGGACTAATGGGATTATCCTATGTAAGTGGGGTCGTCTCAGGATGTCCAATTGGGGACGTTATTGATCCTTACGGGGATGTCCAATTGGGGACGTGATGTATTGATCCTGACGGGGTTGTTAAATTGGGGACGTTATTGATCCTGACGGGGATGTCCAACTAGGGACGTGATGAAATCGGCCGACATGTATACAAGGATTAGTATCCCTCGTAGAGGTTTGATCAGAGAGCATAACTTTTGAGATGGTTGTTCTGTATGACCCGGGAGATGTTTTGTTTTGAGTGTTGATTGTTGTATGTGATGCATGCTACATGTTTACATGTTATATTGCCGCCCCTCTCCCATGTTTGATGATATGCATGTTTCTTATCTCCTTGTCTTTTCTGTGTGTTTCTTTTATTTTGTTGGAAGACCCAGTGGAGGAACCAGTCGGTGCGGAGTTGGATGGCACTCCTTACGAGCCTAATGCCGGTGGACGAGCCACGGACCCCAGCCTCCAGAGGCTTTGAATTTCTATACCAGAGGAGGATGCGAGTTCCTCATTAGAGTAGGTGCTCCTGCGGGATCTATAGGCTCACATATGGTGGGGGACAGGGTAGTTCAGGACATCGCCGTCATCGGTGACGGAATGCCGCCAATGCGTCTGCATAGGAGTGTGATGTGAAGGCTTTTTGATGTATTTTGAGCAGGGGTGGTGAGTGCTATGAGCACAAGGGTTTTTCTCTGTCTTTTGATGTACTTTGTTTTATTTCAGTTTCAGATGTACATATGCTTATATATATTGCTATAGCCCTGATGATGGAGCGATCGATGCATGTATATATTTCTTTAGTGTTCTTAGCTGCATAACTCTATTGTATGCGTGCTTTTCTTTTGTTTCCTCTTTTACCTTATCGCTTCACTTCGTTTTCTCAATAAAGCGCCCTAACATTTACATACGCTTAAGGCTTAGTTAATACTTAGGTTCTTTAATGGGACAACGGGTCATCTCACATTCAATTACTTATGTTTCTTAATTATATACAATTGAAATAACTTAACTGTGTTTAATTCTTTATCTCTATTGTTTAGGACAACACAACTCCATTGAAGCTGAAGCCGAGAAGGCGTCAGTCTTTGGTAGCTCGCGTGGCTACATTTGGTGTGGATTATAAAACTGAATACATTATTATGTCGTTGGAACACAATGGCGTTGTGAACACCCCTATTAATATTTTTGCCTTCACTAGTGAGGATATGGGACACATATGCGTTGATGGTCAATAGATAGCCAATACGATTCTAAGTTTCTGGTGCACGTAAGTACATTTTGTCACCTTATATTGCATCTGAGGTATTTCAATATTATAATTTATTTCAATATATTATGTAATTAACATCAACTAATTTCATATCTTAGGTATCTGCATCGCCTAACTCTTGAAAGGGGCAACAATACTGTTTATGGATTCTTAGACCCTGGCATCACTCTGGGTGATTTTTGCATTAATCACCAGGCGATCAGTGGATACATGCAGAACCTACTTGACTTCAATTGGAAAGAGATATATATGGCACCATTCGTAAGGAATGGCCATTGGCAGTTGCTCCTACTTATTCCTAGCCAGCATATTGTCGTCTTCTTATGCTTGTTGGACCGTAAGCCGGTGAAGGAGGTGAAGAACACAATTGATTCGTACGTAAACTTTAATTTAATATAATTTGTAACATTTGCTTTTATTTTATTACATGAACATGTAATTGACATGAATATTTTTTATTTATCATAGAGCTATGATTGCATGTAGCCTGGCTTGCGCGAATGGGAAAAGTAGGACTGCCAGGTCAAAAGGAAACCCTGATTGGATTGTCCCAAAGGGAAGTAGTTTATTAAATAGTAATTATTAGTATTACTATATTTATACATTTACTACTTGATATTGATCAATTTCATATTCATTTGTAGTCTCGTCGTCAACAAGGCAGTTGGGAGTTTGCATACTATGTGGTGAGCTATATGTTGACCATTGTCTCCGCTGGTATTATTGACGGATGGAAGAAGGTAATTAATAGATTTTTAACAAGTTAATTAATTATATTTTGTTTTTGTTGATGATCATTTAATTTAATGTTGAGTTTATTTGAACTTGTGCAGGCTTTCAACAATTAGTTTAGCCTCACTGATCAGGAATTCACAGACTTGAGGAAGCGCTTTGCAACCTTCTTTTTTAAGTATGCTGTAGAGAAACATGTAGATGTAGATCCTGAGTACTTAGAAGATATTGATTAGTTCCTGTGTATATTGAATTGTGGACTTAAATGGAATTCTGAATGTATATATGTTTGTAGAATTCTGCATATATTGAATTGTGGATATTGAATTGTGGACTTATATGGAATTCTAAATGTATATATGTTGGTAGAATTCTGCATATATTGAATTGTGGACTTATATAGAATTCTGGATATATGTTTGTATATATATATATATATATATATATATATATATATATATATATATATATATATATATATATATATATATAAATGATGAGTGTGTGAAGTATGTTGAATTCTGGATTTTGGACTTCTTTGAGTAATGTTGAAAAGTCTGGATTTATTAGATAGTGTGTTTGTAGAATTTTGCAGGGAGCTGGGAAAGAGATTCACTATAAAACAGAAATTTAAAAGAAAATTACTTTTAACGTCAGTTAAATAAACCAACTGACGTTAAAAGATACTTTTAACGTTGGTTGTTGAAAGCAACGGACGTTAAAAGTATGACTTTTAACGTTTGCTGATTTATTCAAACGTTAAAAGTATATTTTCATGTCAGTTGGAAACCGACGTTAAAAGACACGCTTTTAACATCTGTTGTATGAACGTCGCCTCTATAACCGACGTTAAAAGGGTCTCTTGCACTAGTGTTTAGCCTTATTCATTATCTCATATGTCGCAATCAACATAACCATCACTACAAAAAACAACTATTTAGCGATCGAACATATCGGTTGCTACTCATACAAATTCGGTCACTAAATTGCTTAGCAACCGAATTGATGTCGTCGCAAAACCCTTGGTCGCTACATAAGTTTCCGATCGAATTTTTATAATTAGCAAATCAAATTATTTAGTGACCGAATTAGAGATCGAATTATTCGGTTTGTATATTGGTCTCCAACACATATTAAGCGACCAATTTTGCGACTGAAACTTTGGTTCTAATTCGGTCGCTAATTTAAAAAAAAAACAGTTGTTAAATTGGTCCTCAATACTTGTTTTGGGACCCATTTTGCGACTGATTTTTTTTTAAAAGCATATAATATGAGCAACAATAGTTTATATATAAGGAATTAAACTAAATAAAATGATAAGTGGAACACCCCAACCTTTAAATCTTAAGCAAACTAAATCATATAAACTGCAAACAAGTGTCAAGGGTAAATAAATGGTAAGAGAAGCTAGATTCTAAGGTGAATGTTACAACAGTATATAACAACACTAAATAAAACAGTCAATTTGAAGACCAAAACAATACCACCGAATTTAAAACAAAAAGACCACAAATCAGCAGCTTCACAGAAGAAAATCATAAAGGTTTTCAAAGAACCGCCATTTCTTTGCAATTGTTGTGCATAAGCATCAACTCCAAACTTTTGCTTGAATGATGTGCAATCCAAATTATAAGAACCATTTCTTTTTCACTCTCACAACTGACATGTCACAGATATATTGGGAGCAAAATGTGTGATCTACATACCACTTCATCAAGCTTCTTCCACAAGCTTGACATGTCACAGATAGATTTTGAGCAAACAGGACACGAGTACCTGAATGTTCAAAGAATGAATTAACAACTATGTTGAAGATTGGCTGGAGGTATACAACAATGGCTTCATCGCAGCATAAGATGCATGTAACATAATTGGAATTCATAAAGGTATAACAGAATTAAATCATTTCAATCCCTCATTGGAGACATATAAATGTCTTACCTATGATATTGTTCCGTCTCTTTAACACACTCTAAATGTAGAGTTTGCCCGCAAGGTAAGACAGAGTAATCTCTCCTAATGTATCAAATAGATACTGCAAAATGAGAAAAACAAAAAATTAGCAAATTAGCAAAACATTAGCTAACTACAGCAAGTCATCCATCAATAGCCCTTTGGAGTACCTTTCGGCGCAAGTGGTAAGAAAATTAGCAAAATTTAACTACAAATGGGTAGATCCAGCAAAAGTAGGCAACTTATCACATAATTTAAAGGCAATCTTTACATAACAACTAGAGATCACAACAAATCACATAGGGTGTCATGAAATTCATATATTCAACAATATGATATTTTTTTAATAGACCAAATACTAATCTCATCTGTAAAAAAAAGTGTATTTGAATCCATATCAACTACAACTAGCTATAAAACTCCACTGATACAATGCATCCAAATAAATATGGTAACATATATTCAAGCCAATTTGTATACTCTCCCATTTTTACAAATAATTCTCAGGGACATTCCCTACCACAGGAAGGAACGGTGCACATATATCATATGCTTTCAAAGATGTTTTTATATCCCCACATTAGATAAAGTGTTTATTGAACAAGTAAAAGAGATAGAGTAGCTGATAGAACCCCGCTAAATAATAAGAATCCCGTTAAATGATAAGGATCACGCTAAAGGATACGAACCTAATGATATGAACCCCCGCGATGTTCCGAGATCGTCCTCTAACCGGAACTAGATGGAAACCTTGACCTGATACCAAAGAGTAACGAGAACTAACGGATATGGATGACCCACACCGTGACCTATGTCCAATGAGTGATAGAAACCTTCATAAGTGACGACGCCACAATCAGTTATGGATGGACTTATTGATAAGTCAAGTTTGACCTTTACGGATAAATCCGATAAGCTCGAAAAGTTTAGTAAGAACTAAGAGAAATAATTCACTTTCATAAAAATTCAACTTGTGATTCATCAAGAATGCATTATAATATATATAGAAATCCTTGCCCCTATTGGCCCAAAGGAATTCTAGGAAACAAAAGATAAGACCAAATCAAATCTAAACTAATCGTAAAGAAAATCCTAATTCAGATTAGAAATGAAGAAATATAAAATCAAATTAAATCCAAAAACAAATCCTAATTCAGATTTGAAATAAAGAAATATAAAATCAAATCAAATCTGAACTAATCCGAAAAAAAATCCTAATTCAGATTTGAAAACAAATCCTAATTCAAATTTGAAATTAGGTAAAATAAGATCAAATCAAATATGAATTAATCCTAAAACAAATCCTAATAGAAATTTGAAATAAAGACAGCAACCCTAGTTGGCTTGAAATCTGCTTAGATCTACTTCTCCTTCTAGCGCCTGAATCATGCATAGATTGTCCTGGTTGTCACTTGTAATCCCCTCAATGGGCCTTCATGCGATGGCTTGTTCCCAGCTTGCTTGAATCAGTCCAATAAGTGCTTCTTTGAACTTCTTTGAGCGTGCTTTTGTGACTAGACCAACTGGAACTTGGATAGGATCCGAGAACGCTTCTTCCCATGTGCTTGCGCTATCCATGCCCTCATCATTCCCCTCCTCTTAAGAAGGATTTGTCCTCAAATCACACCTACATCAAAAGGACTTAAATCAGATACAATAAAAGTAGCGCCCATATTATACTTACTAGGCAAGTCTAGCTTGTATGCATTATCATTGAACCATTCAAGAATCTGAAAAGGACCATCCCCTCTAGGAAACAACTTGGACTTCCTTCGCTCTAGAAGTTGCTCGTTGCATAGGTGCAACCACACCCAATCGTCGAGCTCAAAGATGAGCTTGTGACGCCCCTTGTTGGCTTGTTTAACATACTGCTTAGTCTTTCGCTCAATGTTGAATAGGTGCAACCACACCCAATCGCCTTCTCATGTATCTGCTTGACAAGTTCAACCTTCCTTTTACCATCTAAATTCACACGCTCAGACAAAGTTAATGGCAACAAATCCAATGAAGTGAAAGGATTAAAACCATAAACAATCTCAAATGGTAAATATTGAGTAGCACTATGAACAGAATGATTATAAGCAAACTCAACATGTGGTAGACACTCCTTCCAAGTTTTAATGTTCTTAATTATTGCCCTCAATAAAGTAGACAAAGTTCTATTCACTACCTTGGTTTGACCATCAGTTTGGGGGTGACAAATAATTGAAAACAATAACTTAGTCCTCAACTTAGCCCACAAAGTTTTTCAGAAGTAGCTTAAGAACTTAACACCTCTATCAGAAACAATAGTCCTAGGCATACCATGAAGTCTCACAATCCCCCTAAAGAACAAATCAGCAATTGGAAGCATTATCAGCTTTTCGGCATGGAATAAAATGTGTCATCTTAGAAAATCTATCCACAACCACAAATATAGAGTCTCTTCCCTTTTTAGACCTAGGCAATCCTAACACAAAATCCATAGATATATCGGTCGAAGGGTCACTAGGTATGGGTAAAGGGGTGTATAAACCATGGGGCTGAATACTCGATTTAGCCTGCCTAAAAGTGACACATCTACCCCAAAGTCTCCCAACATCTCTCTTCATGTGTGGCCAATCAAAATGTTCCTGCAAAACCGCTATAGTTTTTACAACTCCAAAGTGACCCATCCATCCTCCCCCATTGCATTCCCTTACTAGTAAATCTGTCAATGAGCAATTAGGCACACACAACTTATTCTCCCTGAATAAGTAACCCTTATGACTAAAGTATTTACCACTAGCATATTTCTTACATGTTTGATACTCAACAGCAAAATCATGGTCTTCAGCATATAAGTTTTTAATATGTTCAAACCCAAGCAATTTAGCATCAAGAGTTGAAATTAAAACATACCTGCGCAAAAGTGCATCCACTACAACGTTTTCCTTACCTAGCTTGTATCGAATAACATATGGAAATGTCTCTATGAATTCCACCCGGCGAGCATGCCTCTTATTCAATTTATGTTGACCCTTCAAGTGTTTCAAGGACTCATGATCGATGTGAATCATGAACTCCTTTGGCCAAAGGTAGTGTTGCCAAGTCTCTAATGCCCGAACCAATGCATACAATTCTTTATCGTATGTTGGTTGTTTAAGAGTTTCTCCACTCAATTTCTCACTAAAGTAGGCTATTGATCGTCCTTTCTGCATCAAAACAGCGCCAAACACCTGAAGCATCACATTCAATCTCAAAAGTTTTGGAAAAGTTAGGCAAAGATGACAAAGGAGCATTAGTCAACTTCCTCTTTAGTAGTTGGAACACTTGCTCTTATTCCTTGCCCCACTTAAATTCAACACTCTTCTTAATCACCTCAGTCAGTGTTGCAGCTATATTATTGAAATCCTTCATTAATCGCTGGTAGAAATAGCAAGCCCATGAAAACTCTACACTTCTCTCACGCTTGTTAGACTCGGCCACTCGTGAATGGAACACAACTTTTCCTCAACAACTTGTATTCCTTGAGCACTAACAGCAAAACCAAGAAATACAACTCTATCAGTGTAAAAGGTACACTTTTTCAAGTTAGCAAAAAACTTTTCCTTTCTAAGCACATCTAAAATATATTTTAAATGCACTACATGTTCATCCAATTTTTTGCTATAAATAAGTATATCATCAAAATACACAACAACAAATCTGCCAATAAACGCATGCAAAGCCTGATTCATTAAGTGCATGAATGTACTAGGAGCATTAGTTAAACCAAATGGCATTACCAACCACTCATACAATCCATATATTTTTTTTAAAGGCAGTTTTCCACTCATCGCCATCATTTATGCATATTTGATGGTACCCACTTCTCAAATCAATTATAGAGAATATAGAAGAACCAAGCAACTCATCCAACATATCATCCAAACGAGGAATAGGATGACAATACTTTATGGTGATATTGTTGATGGCTTTGCAATCCACACACATTCTCCATGTTCCATCCTTCTTAGGTACTAAGAGCACTGGAACTGCACATGGGCTCATACTCTCTCTAATGTGCCCTTTTCTCATCAACTCACTAACTTGCCTTTGAAGTTCTTTCATCTCCTCAGGATTGCTTCTATAAGCATGTCGGTTTGGAATGGAAGCTCCGGACAGAAAATCAATCTGATGCTCTATTCCCCGAGTTGGAGGCAATCCATCAGGCACCTCGTCAGGGAATACATCCTCGAACTCCTGCAATAGTTAAACAACAAAACTAGGCAATGCAAGATTAAGCTCGTTAGTGTTCAACAAAGCCTCCTTGTACAAGAGTACAATCATTGGCTTATCTAAAAACATTGCTCTCTTAAGCTCACTACTTCTTGCATAGAAACTTGTTTTTCTCTCTGCTTTTCTCTCATTGCTCTCCTTTTTCTCGGCCACTCCCTCTTTCTTTTTCTCATTGGTCGAACTCTCTTTTTGCTCTACTATTGATTTTTCTTTACTCATTCTTCTTTTCTCACTCTCTCGTTGTAAGCTCACTTGATCTTCATACACCTGTTTTGGTGTTAATGGTACCAGAGTGATATTGTGATGATTAAATACAAATGAGTATTTTTTGGTGAAGTCATCATGCTTCACTCGCCGATCAAACTGCCAAGGTTGCCCAAGTAATAAGTGTCCCGCTTGCATGGGTACCACATCACATAACACCTCATCTTCATACCTCCCAATTCGGAACGACACTAGTACCTGTCTATTCACCTTCACCTCACCGGCATCATTCAACCACTGTAGTTTATATGGTTGTGGATGCTTATGAATAGTAAGTCCCAACTTCTACCCCATGGTAGTACTGGCTACGTTAGTACAACTTTCCCCATCAATCATCATGCTACATATCTTGACCTTCACATAGCACCTAGTATGGAAGTGGTTCTCCCGTTGTACTACTTCTTCTTCCTTCATTTGCACACTCAAAGCTCTCCTAGCCACCAAAGTTAATCCTCTCGGGGCTGCAAGCTCTTCACCTTCAATGTCCTCCAATTGTTGCATCTCCCCATCATCCGATTCATCATCAGTCACAATATCACCATTGTCTCGCATCACTATAGCTCTGTTATTCACACATTCACATGCTATATGTCCCCTGCCTTGACATTTAAAACAGCGAATATCAAGATTCCTACTATTGGAAGTTGCAAAGTTACCTTGAGCTTCAAGCTTAAATGACTCGGCCTTTGTCTTCGGTGTGGTGGATGCTTGTGTTTTCTCGTCGTGCTTCACATAATTTGATTTCCATGTAATTGAATCCAAACTTGTGGCTGTACGTGTATGGCCCTTCCTCTTGAGCTGCTGCTCAATCTTTATGGCCTTGTGTACCATCTCCTCCATTTCCACATAATGCTGTAGCTCAACGACATTAGCAATCTCCCGATTCAGACCACTGAAGAACCGTGCCATTGTAGCCTTTCGATCCTCTTCCACATTGGCCCTAATCATGGCCACCTCCATCTCCTTGTAGTAATCCTCCACGCTTTAGTTGCCTTGTGTGAGATTCTGCAATATCTTATACAAATCTCTATAATAGTGATACGATCATGGAAAGCATTCAAAGAGGATTCTCCTACTTCCACAATGGAATGAAGCCACATGGTTAGGACCTTTTAATAAAATTAGATTAGTTTGAAATGGAAGTAGTTTAGGACTCTGTAATAAAAGTGACTTTACAAATAAGCGCCTTAGGAAAGCTTAAACACTTGGGCATAGGATGATTAGGCCATTTTGGGCCATCAAGCCCAACAAGCACAACCTTAGTGGGCCAATTAGCAAATCCCAGTCAAACCTACCTCACCGTTTCGACTATATCCAGAGTTCTAGACTTCCGATTGGGATGATCTTGGATGCGTTGTAAATATACGAGGATTCTCTACAACTCTTATTTTAGGATACAAGACCAGATTCGGAGTGTATCATTCCTAAAACCGGACTACAAGTTTAGAATGCTGTTCCGCCCGGATTTGACTCAGTTAAGCTTGTAAATTGGGCTTAAGTGTTCCAAACCCATTAGGACCTAGAGAAGTGCGGACATGACTAAGCTAGATGAGCCTTCCCTCCATTTATTTCATATGAATAGGTTCATTGTACTCAAACTTTGGAACTAATGAATCATTTGTGGATTTCTTCCAATTTGTGAGTTGAGAGCTTCTCCTCCAAGCAAAGTTCTAGGTTGAACTTTTAGTTCTTATCTTGAAGAGTCCTTTTAAAGTGGCGAACACAATTAGGCTTATCAATCAATCTCCGTTACTATGGATTGAGTGTGACGCCTCTCATCTTCTTCCCATTCCTTTCCCCTTCATCTTTTCCCTTTCTTTTCAATACTTGCAATTTAAATTCATGCATAGGTTCAGCCATAGTCCTCTTGGCCTAAGATCCGTTTTCGGTATTTACATTTCCACAATTTACTTAATGCAATTCCTCTACCTTTTTTTATCTTTGATCTCACTTGAGATTAATCTTGATCCTTCCTTGAGTCTTTTGTTTCTCTTTAATTTCGTTAATCACACTTAAACAATTCACAAATTTACTCAAATGAAGATTCTACTATTTTTTATTTATATCATTTGGTATCATGAGCTAGTTCTTTGAGCTAGATTTGTGAATTTTTTATCACAATTTTCTTTGAATTCAAATTTTGGCGCCAAGAATAAAGCACTAAGGTGCTGCACTCATATGTAAGCCATGAATCCTTGATCAAGTTTCTTTGATTCAAGTTGATTTGTGCAAATTTGATGTGTTTGGGGCCAATTGGATCAAGAAAAGTGTTGATTAATAGTACAATTGTGTGAATTCCTATTTTTTGAATGTGTTTAGCGCCAAAAATTCAAAAATTGTGCACAAGAACAAGTGTAAGTATCTCCTTATATGGATTATCTTGATCTTAAGGTTTGAGCATTTGTTAGGTGTAATTGGTGATGCATTCATTCAAATCTAATGAAATCCATCATAAAATTGTGAAAACCACTCCAATTCGAGTTGAATTGCTAAATTTCACATTTTATGGTATTCTTGAAGTTCTTCATGATCGTCAAAGTGTTCTTCAATGATCCTTGAATTAAAATTTGGTAGATCTTGATGATTTCCTAATTGTTGAGTTAACTTGTTTCTCAACTGCTTGGAATACAGATCTTAATTTACTTTTTCCTATTGAATTGATCTTGGAAGTTTGTTTACTATACTTAAAGTTGATTCCAAAATCAATTTCCAAGTTGTAAGTTTGAATGTTCTTCATTTGTTCTCGATTAAAAGGCTTTTGATCTTGTTTTGATTAGTTAGTCATCTTTTAAGGTATTTTTAAAAGTCAAGTGACATTTCTGTGAAAACAATATTAGTTTAACAAAAAGGAGGGAAAAGAGCCCAAACCTGGAAAAAATTCGTGGGCCAAAAGTGCAAATTCAGAAAATTCAGGGGCAAAAGTGCAAAATCCTAAAACATCAGGGGCAAAAATGCAATTTTCGAAAATTTTCCAGAATTGAAAAAGACAGCCACTTCACCTTCTTTTATTTGATGTTTGAGGCCTTCATTGTTGTAATTAGCAAAAATATTTTTGGGTCATTGAAAAACACACATTTGTTCTATTATTTCCTTTATCCTTGTTTTTTTTTTTGTTCTTTGTTAAACCAAAATTAATTTTCACGTTGTCTCACCAATTCAACTTGAGTAGTACTTTTTTTTTCTTATAGCTTTTCAGTGTCTTTTTCTAAACTCTTTGGTTTTGTCTTAGAAGTTTTCAGATTTTTGTTTGACTTTCTTTGGTTGATTGCCTTGATTGTTTAGCATCTTGATTTGTGTTTCTTATTCCTTATTTGGAATAATTGTTCAAGTGTAGAATATTTGTGAAGAGGACTAGCAAGAGTGGTAAAAGACAAGAGAGGTCATTCGAGAAAATGTCTAAAATAGTGTGAAACACGAGTGTCAATCCTTTGAGTGAAACACTTGGTGAGTGAGTGGAAAGGTCCATTCATTGTATTTTTTTTTTTTTTTTTTGCAATCTATTTTTGTATTCATCTTTATTGTGTAATCATTTCTTTGCTTGAGTTGTAATAGTTGATTAGGTGGTTAGTATAATTCAATAAATTTGTTTTACATTCTTTGTAATCTATTACTAATCACATCATGGATCCACATGAGGAGTAAGTAAGTGATGATGCATAAGCTTCACCAAAGACTAGAAGCTTGAATCGTATGGTAAAAGACAAGAGAGGTCATTCGAGAAAATGTCTAAAATAGTGTGAAACACGAGTGTCAATCCTTTGAGTGAAACACTTGGTGAGTGAGTGGAAAGGTCCATTCATTGTATTTTTTTTTTTTTTTGCAATCTATTTTTGTATTCATCTTTATTGTGTAATCATTTCTTTGCTTGAGTTGTAATAGTTGATTAGGTGGTTAGTATAATTCAATAAATTTGTTTTACATTCTTTGTAATCTATTACTAATCACATCATGGATCCACATGAGGAGCAAGTAAGTGATGATGCATAAGCTTCACCAAAGACTAGAAGCTTGAATCGTATGTTTGATCGCCTTACAAATCACATTGAGAGAGTCTTTGAAAGATTGGAGGTGCTTGAAGAAAGGCGAGAGCGGACATGATAGGAGGCAAAGGAGGCGAGATAGAGAGAGGTGTAGGCGCACTCATAGACAAGATAAAATTGAGGGAATTAAGGTAAAAGTTCCTTCATTTCATGGTAGAAGTGATCCCGATGCATATCTAGAATGGGAAACCAAAGTAGAGCATATCTTTTCTTGCTATACATATAGTGAAGCTATAAAAGTAAAAATAGCAAGTCTAGAATTTTGTGATCATGCTTTAATTTGGTGGAACCAATTAGTAAGGGAGAGGGATAGATATGATGAAGAACCAATAGAAAGTTGGAGTCAAATGAAAAAAATTATGAGGAAGAGGTATTTTCCAACACATTATCATAGAAACCTACATCACAAATTGCAAAGACTTAGACAAGGTAGTACGAGTGTGGAGGAATACCATAAGGAGTTAGAAATTACTATGATAAGAGCCAATGTTGAGGAGGATAGGGAGGCAACAATGTCTACATTTTTGGGGGGACTTCAACAAGATATCCATGATGCGGTGGAGTTGTACAACTATGTTGAACTTCAAGATTTGGTCCACCATACAATAAAAGTTGAAGCTCAACTCAAGATGAAAAAGTCATACAAAAGACCTTTCAACACTACCTTCAACAATACTACTTGGAAAGATTCCAACAAGGAGGGAGACACCTCCAATGCCAATGGAGCTGCGGGTTCTAATGGTAAAGTTGGGACAAGGCCCATTTCTAACTCTAAAACTCCTTCTTCTTCTACACCTTCTTCATCTAGATCTAGGGATATTAAGTGTTTTAAGTGCCTTGGAAGAAGCCACATTGCATCTCAATGCCCCAACAAGAGAACCATGATCTCTAGGGGTAGAGAACTTGAAAATAGTGCATCATCATCATCATCATCTTACACTAGTGCATCTTCTACAAGTGAGAGTGAAAAAGATTGTGAGATAAAACCTCTTGAGGGTGATTTACTCATGGTAAGAAGATTACTAGGCATGCAAATTAATGAAAATGATGAGAGCCAAAGAGAGAGCATTTTTCAAACAAGATGCATGATAGAAGGAAAAATATGTGCATTGATCATTGATGGTGGTAGTTGCCCCAATGTAGCTAGCACCATCTTGGTGACCAAACTTGGTCTTAAAACAATTTCTCATCCGCAACCATATAAACTTCAGTGGCTAAATAATGATGGTGAACTAGTGGTGAATCAACAAGTCTTGTTGACTTTCTCCATTGGTCATTACAAAAATGAAGTTCTTTGTGATGTGGCTCCCATGGAGGTTAGCCATGTCATACTTGGAAGGCAATGGTAATTCGATCGTAAAGTAATTCATGATGGCCAAACATACACGTTCTTTTTTGTACATAAAAACCGCACCATTAAACTTGTACCACTTTCTACAAAAGAAGTGTGTGAGGATAGCAAGAAAATGAGGCTCAAAAGAGAACAAGAGAGAACAGCCTCCACGGAACCCAAAACCAAAGTTGAGGGAAAAGGCAAAAAGAGAGACAAAAATGATGTTGAAGTAAAACAAGAGAGAAAACAAGAGAGTTTGCTCATAGTGAAGAGAGAGAATGAGAACGAATTAGTAGATCAAACCGAAATTCATGCTAATAATTGTTTGTCTAATACTTCCTCATTAACTATTTGTGTAGCACCGCTTGTGCAAATTCCAATTTTGGAACCAAGGCCAAAGCCTCACGGTTTCATACAAAAGAGGAGATTAAAGCCTAAGGTCAACATCATTCGAAATCATTCAAACCTTCATGGCAAAAGCAAAACAAGCAACCCCAAAATCTTTAACACATTTCACCAACTTTTGAGGGGTTTAATACAACACATTCAAGGGGTTTGCAAGCTTGCCTTAACCCATTTTGCTTGGCCAATTTGGGCCACTTACATGAGAGTGGTCTTTGACCCTGGAGGTTAAGTGAGACAAAGGGAGTATCGTTACCAATAATAAATGTTTGTTTTACATTTCCCTTCACAATAAAACCTCATAACTTGTGCATTGTTTATAGGACTCAAGGTCTTAAAATTCGTGGACAAATTTTTTTCAAGAAGGAGGGGATGATACGATCATGGAAAGCATTCAAAGAGGATTCTCCTACTTCCACAATGGAATGAAGCCACATGGTTAGGACCTTGTAATAAAATTAGATTAGTTTGTAATGGAAGTAGTTTAGGACTTTGTAATAAAAGTGATTTTACAAATAAGCACTCTAGGATAGCTTAAACACTTGGGCTTAGGATGATTAGGCCATTTTGGGTCATCAAGCCCAACAAGCACAACCTTAGTGGGCCAATTAGCAAATCCCAGTCAAACATACCTCACTGTTTCGACTATATCTAGAGTTCTAGAGTTCCGATTGCGATGATCTTGGATGCATTGTAAATATAAGAGGATTATCTACAACTCTTATTTAAGGATACAAGACCAGATTCGGAGTGTATCATTCCTAAAACCGGACTACAAGTTTAGAATGTTGTTCCGCCCGGATTTGACTTAGTTAAGCTTGTAAATTGGGCTTAAGTGTTCCAAACCCATTAGGACCTAGAGAAGTGCGGCCATGACTAAGCTAGATGAGCCTTCCCTCCATTTATTTCATATGAATAGGTTCATTGTACTCAAACTTTGGAACTAATGAATCATTTGTGGATTTCTTCCAATTTGTGAGTTGAGAGCTTCTCCTCCAAGCAAAGTTCTAGCTTGAACTTTTAGTTCTTATCTTGAAGAATCCTCTTCCAGTGGCGAACACAATTAAGCTTATCAATCAATCTCCGTTACTATGGATTGAGTGTGGCGCCTCTCATCTTCTTCCCATTTCTTTCCCTTCATCTTTTCCCTTTCTTTTCAATACTTGCAATTTAAATTCATGCATAGGTTCGGCCGTAGTCCTCTTCGCCTAAGATCCGTTTTCGGTATTTACATTTCCACAATTTCTTAATGCAATTCCTCTACCTTTTTGATCTTTGATCTCACTTGAGATTAATCTTGATTCTCCCTTGAGTCTTTTGTTTCTCTTTAATTTCGTTAATCACACTTAAACAATTCACAAATTTACTCAAATGAAGATCCTACTATGTTTGATAGAAGGTAAAATTTGTGCATTGATCATTGATGATGGTAGTTGCACTAATGTAGCTAGCACCATTTTGGTGACCAAACTTGGTCTTAAAACAATTCCTCATCCGCAACTATATAAAACTTCAATGGCTAAATAATGATGGTGAATTAGTAGTGAATCAACTAGTCTTGTTGAATTTTCCATTGGTCATTACATTGATGAGGTTCTTTGTGATGTGGCTCCTATGGAGGTGACTCTCATGTTATACTTGGAAGGCCATGACAATTTGATCGTAAAGTAAATCGTGAAGGCCAAACTAACACGTTCTCTTTTGTACATAAAAACCGCACCATTAAACTTGTGCCACTTTACAAAAGAAGTGTGTGAGAATAGAAAGAAAATGAAAATCAAAAGAGAGCAAGAGAGAAAAGCCTCCAAGGAAAAAGAAATAAAGAATGAGGTTGAGGTAAAGGAAGAGAGAAAGAAAGAGCATTTACTCATCGCGAAAAAAAAGGTTGAGGAAGAGTTATTATTAGACCAAACCCAAAAACTTTCAAATAATTGTTTGTCTACTAATACTTCTCTCTTCCCTATTTGTGTAGACCCTCTTGTGCACATTAAGATTGTGGATCTAAGGCCAAAGCCTCAAGGTTTCATCCAAAGGGAAAGATTAAAACACAACTTGAGCATCATTCCAAAGGTTCCCAACTCTCATGACACAAAACCAAAAGGAAAACCCAAAAGCTTCAATGGCTTTCACAATCATTTGAAGGGTTTATGGGAAAGCATTCAAGGGACTTTTGAAGTGGTCATAACCCATTTTGCTTGGGCAACTTGGGCCATTTACATACAACAAGTCTTTGACCTCGATGGATAAGTTGAGACAAAGGGAGTATCAAATTCCAACTATAATTGTTTGTTTTCAATTTCCATTAAAATAAAACTCATTACTTGTATTGCGATGTAGGACTCAAAGTCTTCAAATTCGTGGACGAATTTCTTCAAGAAGGAGGAGATGATATTATCATGGGAAGCTACCAAGAAGATTTCTCCACTAGTTTTAGGACTTTGCAATAGAATAAGAAAATATGTAATAAAAGTAAGACTTTGACTTTTTGTAGTTTGACTTTTTGGACCTTGACTTGTAATTGGGCCAAGATGAAGTCATCAAGGCCCACACTTCATGATAGGTGTGCATAGCCATGTGGGCTTAGGATCCATGCGCTAGTTTCCCTCTCATTTTGGGGGAACCATATAAATACTCAAATGTAAGCATTTTGAATCATAATGTGAAGTTTAGGATTTTATCTCACACTTGAGATCTAGAGATAGTTGAGAGAGAGAGTCTCCTCTTGAAGGTTCTAGAGTAGAACCATGTGATTCTTATCAAGATCTTCATACTCTTGTGGTGGATCTTCCTTAAGCCTATCACTCCATTTAATCCATAGAGTTGTGGCGCTTTCTTCCATTTCCCTTTCTTTTTGTTGTTTTTGAATTTTGCCTCACGCACATAGCCATAGGCTTTGTCTAGGTTCATGCTATTTTACTTTGAATTTGCCTCACACATATAGCCATAGACTTTGTCTAGGTTCATGCAATTTTACTTTGATTTTTCAATTTTGGATCAATTCTCCTAGAACGATCCTACATTCAATAGATCCACCTTGGATCATAACAAATAATGGCTGGGCACAAATCGCCTCCTCATCAAGGCTTTCATCTCTTCCAAGTGCCAACAGTTCTTTCTCTATGTCGCCTCCTGTTTATCACGAGCTGATCCCACCAAGTAATTAACAACATAGTCAGAAAACTCACAGAAAGTTTTACCTTTTTTTTTTTTTTTTGCCTCAGAATAATCGTGGCAGTCAAAGATGAACTCTATCTTCTTTTCCCATTCAAGGTATGCCTTGGGATTGGACTTGCCTTGAAATGATGGTATCTTCATCTTTATGCCTCTCAAGCTGCCATCCTCTTGATTCCTCTCTCTTCTATTCCGTCCAAGACTTTTGTGACTACCCGCTAAATCTTCTTCTTCATACCCATCATCTCTTTAGTAGTCTTTGTCATCATCTCTAACTTGAGTCTTTCGCCTCCTATGCGCAAGAGGAATATGATGTGGTTGTTCTTCACGAGTATTTTCTAAATGGTTTATCCTCTAATGAAGTTGCTCCAACTCTCCCTTCAACAAACGCTTTGTCTCTCCCAATAGCGCTTCCATGAAGAGCGTGGGGTAGGTATTAGAAGTGTTGCCCACAATGTTCTTGTCTTTATTTGACAAGTTTCTTGCAAAGCAAGATTAGCAACAAATAATAATAATAGGACCTTACCACACTCCTTACGTGTTTCACTCAAACAAATTGAATCACTCAATTTCGTTCGTGTTTACACTCAAGATTTTGGCCTTTTCCCACTCTAATGTTCTCACCGCTCCTGTCTTTTTCCACTCTTTAATTCTCTCTTAGTTCTTAAAGAACTAATCAAATCAATATAAAAAATCTCTGTAGCACCCAGATAAGTTACCAAGGAAAAAATTAGATCCAAATGGCAAGCACAAATAACCACCAAAAAAAATTCAAACTTTGCGTACAACTCACGACGAAAGATGAATGAAAATTTGAAGATAAAAAATGTCTGTTTTTTTTTTAGCTTTTTTGTTTTTGTTTTTTTTTTTTTGTTTTTGCATTTTTTTTGCTTTTTTTTTTTCTACTTATAAACAAAAAATTAAAGGATAAGCAAAACTTCGTACAACCCAGCTTATTTTTTGAAACTTATAAACAAAAAATTAAAGGATAAGTAAAATCTGATTAGAACCCGAGCTCTGGATACCAAATGACAGAACCTCGCTAAATGATAAGAATCCCGCTAAATGATAAGGATCCTGCTAAAGGATAAGAACCCAATGATATGAACACAGCGATGTTCCAGGATCGTCCTCTAACCGAAACTAGATGGAAACCTCAACCCGATGCCAACGAATAACGAGAACCAACAGATATGGATGACCCGCATCATGTCCCACGTCAAACGAGTGACACAAACCTTGGTAAGTGACAACGCCACAATTAGTTATGGATCTAACACCCCACTTTAGGGGTCACGATTATTAAACACAAGATGAAAGAAATGCGAAAATAAGTTATCATATAAAGATCTTACCGAAAATATGGGTTTTCTTTTTTTTCTTCTTTATACTTAAGTTTCGAAAACATATAAGGATGCTTGTACTCATAAGAACAGATACACGTAATCATAAACAACATTGAAACAAATAAAAGCTTCCTATAATACATATATATAAAGCTAGCAGTTTTCAACATCTAACTACAAAAGAAAGTAACCAACATAAGAACAACTCGACCTACACTATTGGAGACGCAGCTCCACAACATAAAAGGGGAAGGGGGTTCATTCCAAAAATACAGACGCTGGGGAGACACAAGAGATTGGCCCAAAACAGACACTACACTACTCGTCGGAGTAATACTCCTCCGGGTCCTCAACCTCCTCCATAGCCTCCTCCTCCTCATCCTCGTTCCCCAAGGCCTGCTTGTCATACCCGCTCATGATCTGTTCTGCACACCAGAGCATCTCCTCATTAGTCCTCATCCACCACACATCCTGACTCGCGCTGGCAGGGGCTACCTCAGGAACGTCCTTCGGCACATATTTGGGTACTTCCTCTTCCTCCTTCTCCTCCATCTCCTCATTGTCAGACGAGAGGATAACGAGGAGAGTGGAGGAGGATACCCTGATATGGGCTGGTGTGCTCTTGCGAGCAGTCATTCTCCAACTAGCCCGCTGGCGAGGAATCTGAGGATGTAGCTCGGAAGGCATATAGGTAGGCCCTGGGGGTGGGAGAACAGGGACAAAAGGGCTAGCAGCAGATACAGGTACGACGGAAGTAGACGGTGCAGTAGGTGGAGGTGGCATGGAAGCAGTGTTGACGTACACGTCCCTGGGCTCCTCCCGGTGAACTGCAGGCTGGGTACAAGGTAGTCGCAGATGATCAACAGGTGGTGGTGGTGGCTGGGTAATCCTTGAGCTACCCTCACCATTGATCCGTAAGGTGCAAACTCTCTCGATCAGGCTTGTCACGGAGAAAGGTAACTCCCTCCTACTCTTGAGACTCACAGCTCCAGTATAGGTGCGACGTCCATTAGGATGGATCGTCCAAGCATCCTCTCCATCGTGAAGTGTCAAGTCCAAGGTCAAACGGGAAGGTGGATCGCTCGCCATGTCTACTCACCATAGCAAGATGAAAACCATGCGAGCAGCGTATCAAAAAAAGTAATGAGGTGAGATTCCTCACATCGCACAACCAGAACAACAGTGATAAAAGTCACGCACACACACCCAATCGGCTTACAGCGCATAGGCATTCACAGCATAACAACTAATCACATGGCATCACAGTTAATATATCAATCAACAATAATATGGGTCAAATGTCAACTCAAGTATGCAATGACACAATGCAACATGACTTAGACCCCTTCTCCATGGAGCTAAACATAACAAGAGTGAGTGATTAGGAGAACATTGTCTGCGTTATCTCACCCCACTGTGCCACATCCAAAGGCTGCAATCATATAACAGCTCACGCCAGACGTTCTTTACCCAAATCATGATTTGTCTGGTGTCCAGTCAGGACGTTAATGTTTTTCGACAGGTCACCCACGACACAGGGGAGCTACTCTCTGGCCACATGTGGTCTCCCCAACCCCAACATCCTCAAGATCTCCATGATCGACACCTCCAACAATCGTACCCACACAAAGGTGTAACCTCAACTCTCGGGCACAACGCCCAACTCATGTACAGATGCGTATGCATGTCAAAAAAATGCCACAACACAGCATGTACTACTCCATCATTGTAGTACCACGTTTATCTCTTGATAAACCATAGGGCACCCCTACGAGAACCACTTTCACATGACTTGCCATCAGTCGCCCGTTCTTGGTTCCGTTCCTTGCAATCACATACCACCTCGTTGTTCGTAATGCGATGTTCCTATCTTATGATACATTATTCTATACTCTAAATGCATTATGGAAAATAAGACCATAAGGATCCCCTTCACCATATCTTCTCACTTGTCTATCAAAGGAACGTTACATATTCTATATACATAACTATTGGTGATTAAACATTATGGATTCCTTAGATGACCTAAATCATCAAGGATGTGGGACATGATTTACCATGACCACAGGGTATTGGTGCATGTCTTTTACTTAGTCTTTGTGAGTCCATTGTGGAGCTCATTGGATACTTCTTAGGAGATAACACGCGTTTATACTATTATAGTAAAAAGCTTCAAGGTACTATTCTTATAGCAAGGTAGTTGATGAAATCTCCTTTATTAAGAATAGTATGAAAACCTCTATACAATTTCCCATAAGGCGTCTTATTTAGTGAAAAACTCTTTTGAATTGGTTTCCTAGTTCTATTACTTAGTGTAAAAGAAATATACTTCTTACTTGAAATCACCATTTCATTTTTAAATGAACTATAACTTATATAATTTTGAAAAGTTCTAAAAAGGTAATAGTAGTGTAAAACTCTTTGTTTTTAAAGAAAAGCTTTGTAAGAATCCTATCTTCTCAAAGAAGACTTACTAATAAAAAATCCTTGAAAAACCATCTTGCCTAACTATGAGACTCTTGGTTCTTGAAAATATTTTCTTCAATAACAACTTATTAAAATAAGTGGTTGATCAACATCAAACCAACCTATTCTTAAAATAGTTTTTGCATGAAGTCAAAAACACTTATTTCACAACACATGATTCTTTGGAACCAAAACTTGATTTCTTTGGAAACCTCTTTAATTTATATAGTCCTTTTAATTTAGTATGAACCCATTAAACCCCTTAACCTCAACATTTTAAGATCCGAACCCTACTATCTATGACAAGGCCGAATGCCTTATAGAAGTAGGATAGGTTTCATTGTATTATTTTGTCTTCTTGGAACCATTTTAAGTTCATTGAACCATCACTTGAACATTGAACCATCACTTGAACATACAAGCTTTGGCTTCCCTCATTAAACATCACATGGCTGAACCTCACACATCCACTTTCAACCAAAATGAAATCATCCAACAACATCCAAAGTAGCTAGAAAATCATACCAACATATAAGCATGTTATCAAGGCAACTTAGAACATAAACAAGTTCAACATTCTAAAATCCTATCCTTAGGTCTTTGGACCTAAGAATAGTTTTTCAACATGCTAAAATGATTTTATTCTAGCATATAAAAACACAATCATCATATCAACACAACAACATAACATAATATGACAACAAAGTAAAGGACTTTATAAGCAAACCCTAGATCTAGGGTTTTCCTTGAACAAAATTAGGAGGCCTTTATCCCCACCATTAAGGTGTGATATGGTTCACTCCCCCATTACCTCTTTGAAGCTCCTTAGAAGAAAATGAAGAGAAACTTGGTCACCAATAACAAGCTTAAAGTCGTGGCCTATAGAGAAGAAAACAAGACCAAAAAGTTTGATTTCTCATCAATATGATCAAGGTAGAACAAAGATACTTTTAAAGAGTAAGAATGTAGAAGGAAAAAAGTCATGAAGTTACTCTTAAGAAAGGTATAAAACAACTTCAAGAAGCTTGAAACCTCCTTGAATGATTCTTGAATAACTTTGAGTAAACAACTTCAAATGAAGAAATTCCAAAGATGAAAGTTGTTTAGATGAATAAGATGAACAAGAATATGAAGTTAAAATGATGAAATGAAATGAGTAGGGTTACCTAATAGCCTTGGCCGAATGCAAGAGAGAAGTGAGAAAAGAGAGAAAGTTTTGAACTTGGGTGTTTAAGAGAGATAAGTTAGAAATGAATGGAATAGTGCACATTAGGGATTTTACTCTTAAATGGCCGAATCCCCCACCCTTGTGGACTCCAAAATTCTATTCAAATTTGATCATAAAGAATGGAAGGCCAAGATGTAAACAAATGGGTGTGTTGTTGCTTATGGAGAGCTTAAGGACAAGATTAACCAAAAATGGCTAAAACACTTTTTCCATTAAGAGTTAGTGTCATAAACTTTCTTGGATGATGCTAAAGTGAGATCTTGGCTCTTGCCCAAGTAACATGGCCGAATGGCCTATCCAATGTAACTAGAATAGTTACATTTTACATTTGGTTAGGAATAAGGTGATTAGGGTTTTTACCAAAAATGGATAATCGATTTTTACTACTTTTGGTAAATTTTTGGATTTTAAGAAAACTAATTCTCTTCATTAGGAATAATCAACAAGGTAATGGAAAATGTAATTCAACATTACATTCCACTCAATTCCCCGTTTCCCGGCCTCCGGCACGTAAAACGATAAATTACCCGATACCAATCAAAACAGAACTTTTATTGGTTTTCGTCTCATAACGACAAAAGAAAACTTCACCAAAACATAACCATGGATATAATATATATATATATATATATATATATATATATATATATATATATATATATATATATATATATATATATATATAAAGTCATACACAACATAAAGGTATCAATCACAATGTAATGGTGATTATAATCGGTTACAGAAAACGGGGGTGTTACAATGGATGGACTGATTGATAAGTCAAGATTGAGTGCCACGAATAAATCTGATAAGCTCGAAAAGTTCAGTTAGAACTACGAGAAATAATTCACTTTCATATAAATTCAACTTGTGATTCATCAAGAATCCATTACATATATATATATATATATATATATATATATATATATATATATATATATATATATATATATATATATATATATATAGAAATCTTAGCCCCTATTGGCCCAAAGGAATTCTAGCAAACAAAAAGAGAAGACCAAATTAAATCTGAACTAATCCTAAAGCAAATCCTAATTCTGATTTGAAATAAAGAAATATAAAATCAAATCAAATCCTAATTCAGATTTGAAAACAAATCCTAATTCAGATTTGCAATTAGGAAATATAAGATCAAATCAAATCTGAATTAATCCTAAAATAAATCCTATTAGAAATTTGAAATAAAGAAAGCAATCCTAGTTGGCTTGAAATCTCCTCAGATATACTTCTCCTTATAGTGCCTGAATCATGCATAGGTTGTTCTGCTTGTCATTTGTAATCCTCTCAATGGGCCACCATTCGATGGCTTGAGCCCAGCTTGCTTGAATCAGTCCAATAAGTGCTTCCTTGAACTTTTTTGAACGAGCTTTTGTGACTGGACCAACTGGAACTTGGATAGGATCTGAAAACGCTTCTTCCCACATGCTTGTGCTATCCATGCCCTCATCTGTAGCTAATCAGCATACCCAGACACTTAACATCTTTGCCATAAACCCTTCCACCAGTCAGTATGAGAACCTTTGTTATTGCTTTGTGACCAATCTAGGTAGTTGTGTTGTTGCACCAGCCTGTGCCAACAAATATCAAAGGATTCAATTATGTTCTATACAGTATTGGTTGTATCATATCCTGATTTCTTGCCGATACAACTTCCCAAACTTTAGACACAAATAAAAAGTTAGTTATTCATGTGCATGGAAGGTTCTAGGCAAGAAACTTGGGGATTGTGTTTCAAATCAATTCCAAAGCTAGAAAATTCCAGTTTGAAGGTGATCAAGAAACCGAGGGAGCTTTAGGTCACAGTCATAGACTCATACTAATGACTTGCTTGTAATTATAAATGGTCTATCAGTCCACTAACTTATACCAGGTAGTGGTAAAAGGAATGACAAGAAGCTGTAATTTTAGGCATATTGGGATAACCAAATTAACCAATCATTTAAAAAGAAAAATAATTCATTCAAGTTCCCTCCTTCAATAGAAACAATAGTTGGTATAGAAATTATCTGAATAAATAAATAACAAGGTTATTTAATTTATAAAAGTTCTAAGGAGTAGCATAGAAACCACTTAAAAAAGTGTTGTCTCTCAAACTTCTTTTCACTAACAAAAATGGAAATTAAAAGGGGAATCTCTTAAGCATATATATGTTAAGGTCATAGATAATGAGTTGGATAATACAAGAAAACTTATCATGGTTGGAGAAACCCTAACTCAAATAAAAGAGCTTTCGTCAAACACATTAGGTGCATTTTTCAATCAGTTACGGTGAACATAGAAATGTATCAACCCGTTTCACACAAGCAACTGAGAATCAAGCCTCATTTTCCGAATCAAGCAAATTATATAATCAAAATTGTAGCAGCTACAAAGAACAAGAAACACCAAGAAAATGGATCCAAATTCGTAGAACAAAAACCAAAAAAAAAAAAAATCAATGGAGGAAGCAATGGTGGATCTAAGTACGAAGAGCAACTCTCATATCATCATGCTAGAGCTATGAAGATGAATAATCGAGAGCCACAGAGCAGGATAATGGAATTTACCTCAATAATCGAAAGATCCACTGCAATACTCATCAATGGAATGGAATGCAAAGAAGGGAAATGACTCGTAGGTGGTGGCCTTGTGGGTAGTCTCGTGTGGAGAGAGAGAGATTTAGGAGATGTGAGGGGTTGAGAGATTTGAGAAGAAATGGGGGATTAGGGATTTGAGAAGAAATTTGTGAGGGATTAGGGATTTGAAAGAGTTTCGAAGGATTAGGGAGGAAAAGAAGGATGGGGCACGATGGTGGTAGCGCTCACAATGGCTGCGGCGGAGGTGTCAGGTGGATGCAACTTCTAGTGGCTGAAGGAAGATGGAAGTGTTTTGTGAGAGGGAAAGAGAGAAGTGTTGTGGGTTTCGTGTGTTCTAAGGGAAACGTGAAAAAAAAATGAGGGAAAATAAAAAAATTGTTAGCGTCGCCGTTTATTTGTTCTTTTTTATACTCCAGAGACCGAAGTAGCAACCAATTTAGGTGGTCGCTAAATCGGTCGCTAAATGGCATTTGAGCTACCACTATAAGAAAATAGCTAAGCGGTCATTGGTTCGGTCTCTATTAGCATTTTTCTAGTTGTGCATTTTCTTCGTTTTTGTGTACTATAATTCATATAATTTAGAGAATCATAGAACCTTTTTTCGACCAGTCATTGTCTCTGCCTTGGTCATGATTTTGGGGTGAAGGACGTCAATGAGTTCAGGAAGACATGGACGGGCAGACTCCTAGTGAGTGAAGAATATGGATGGAATATTAGGGTGCTTTATGAAATTTGTTGAGAAGAGAGAGAGAGAGATGAGAAAAGAGGGTGTTAGTTTTTATCTCATAATTACCAACATTGCCATTAATGAAAAATGACTATTCTCCGTGTTGTTTAGGAAACCACAAAACAGAACAAAAATAATGGCAAGATTTTCTCATTTTTTTTGTTTTAAAAATTACAAAACAAATATTGTTTTTAGAATTATTTTATATAGAAAAGTCTTCTCAAATAGGCCCACCAGCCCAGAACCGCTCGGTCTAGCAGGTCCACCGCGAGAGCAAAGACGCATCGTCGTCCCCGCCGACATTGTCCAGCTCATGGCACTAGAACGGAGTGACGCTGTCCTCCTCCACGCACTAGCCGAAGCAGATTCGCGGTGCACTCCAGCCACCATAGCCCAGTTGCGCCTTCCTCCGTGAGCCTATCCTTTGCAACCACCGTGTCTGTCGTCCAAATCCACACACAAAACCGTATCTCTGTTCTGCTCCTTCACGTGAGTTTTCTTGAGAAATAATAGTGCTCTGGTTCTCTGTTATTTTTATTTTTTGTAATTTATGTTTTGTTCTATTTTTTTAGGATTTCCATAGTGGATTGTGTAACATTCCCGTTTTCTGAAACTCTAATTAAGGTGGATAACTTGATCGGGTGTTCGTATGATCGAGTGATTGTTTGTGTGTTAGTTTGACACCTAGTTGAAAGTTTAGGAATAAGCTTGAATAAGGTTAGAAACTGAGGAAGTCAGAAGGCTGGAAGTCCTTTTCCTTCTGAGTTGGACGCTCAAGCTTGGGAGGACTCCACGCTCAAGCATTGCAATGCTTAGGCGTGGGAGAGCTGGCGCGCTTCAGCGTGCTGAGTGCGCTGTGCCAACTGTTCTGAGTTTGGACGCGTGTGAGACATGTGTCAGGCCAGGGAGAAGGTGGAGTGGACGAGGTTCCACACTCGAGCATGGGAACGCTTAAGCGTGCAAAGTGATCCATGCTCAAGCATGGACAACTAAACATGTTTGGGGAGTTTCTTTCTCTTCTCACTTTTGCATGAAATTACAAGTGTTCTCTGCAACTAGAGAGGGAAGCTCTGACCCTGTAGTGAGATAAAGCTTGAGGTTAGAGGTGATCAAGCCGCCGGAACGTGATTGCGACTGCACCATTGTGATCACGACGAAGTTTTCTACGACTCTAGCGGATTAGTTTCTCAATTCGCCCAAGGTAAACTCGAATCCCTAACACGTGTTCTTCGTGTTCTTGGCGTTCTTTGAGTCCTTACTTTTTCTTTGATCTTTTGAGCTTGCCCTAGGGCTAACACTATTGTATACGTGTTGTGCTCGTGATTAGGGCAAAGTCCACGCTCGTGATTGCTCGTGGTCTTGGGCTTGAGGTCGCTGCTGTGAGGGAGGTTAGTGGCTGTTCTTCGTGAAGGGAGCTGCAAGCTTGAGGAAGGAAGAGCATGATCGTCGCGTTCGTGATCGAGTGGGTGTTCGTGCCACAACTGTTTAGGTGGGGAGAAAGAGTTACACACGTCGGGGAGGCAAGAGTAGTTTATATAGGTCTGTTTTATGCTTTATGTGTGTAGGGGAACCGTAAACCCTACGTGAGCTTGAGCCCTGACGAAGTACCTAAACCCTCGGTTTAGCCTACTTCGGGCTAGCACTGCTGTGTTGATACCCTCGGATAGCAGACTTATGTTGATTGACGTGATGTATGTATTGTCGCTCTGCGAGTATCCGCTTATCTGCTAACTGTGGTATGTGATATATCTGCATGATATGATGGCATGATGTCGTATAAGTTATTTACTGCTTTATTGAACATGCTGGTAATTAGGGATGGCAATGGGTATCTTACTCAGTAGGTACCCGCATAAATTACCCATGATGGGTATAATTATCTGCACAATGGGTACGGGGAAGGGAACGGGTAATTACCCACAATATTTAATGGGTATGGGTGCGGGTACCTTAGTATCCACCCCGCCCCATACTCGCACATGTATATTTTAATAATATTTTTTAATTATTTTATGTATATATATATATATATATATATATATATATATATATATATATTAAACTTGTGTTACCTCTTTGGTGATCCTGGAACTAATTCCTCAGTGTGAAGGATGTTTTTCATTCGAACCTACCATATGTAAAATAGATACTATTGCCTTGTTATTAAACCAGTGAACTTGTTTCATGTGTAATTGGACCAATTGCCTAGACAATGTTGGAGTGGCTAATGGTCGAAAACTATGTTAATTCATAGGTTTGTTGTGTTGTGAAATTACGTGGGTTTCAATTACTGAAATTTACTGCTCGGATGAAATATATATATATATATATATATATATATATATATATATATATATATATATATATATATATATACACACATATAAAATTAAAACAGTTGATTGAATTGAAATGAAAGTTAGCTTATTACTTTCCTATTATACCTGAGTACCTAGCATCGTTCAGTTGTTCATCACTTGAGTTTTTATCCTTCTCGAGTTCTTATTCTTCCTAGTCTCATAGTTCTTAGTGTAGGACTTTAATAATGTTCTTTTTTGTTATATACTATCATGATATTTGTTTGAGAACATACTAGAATACTATGCCTTGTTATATACTATCATGATATTTTAGACTTTAATAATGTTTTTATTCATTTGTTGATTTTTTAGTTAATTAAAGTGCGGCTAATGGATGCGGGTATGGGTACTTTGGTACCCAGCGGTTAAAGGTACGGGTACTTCAGTTGCTACCCACGCGGGTATGGGGACGGGTACTATAGTATCCTTCCCATACCCTACCCATTGCCATCCCTACTAGTAATGATGAACTGTTGTATATCTCTCGAACTGCGTGTATGCATGAGAATCGGAGGTTTAGTCTGATTAGGGCTTTGACCCCGCGTTGGACGTTTGAGCTGATAGTCTAGATTCGAGGTTATAGTGGGAGCTTGGAGCTCGTAAGTTTATGATGGGAGCTTGGAGCTCGTGTGGTTACAGTGGAGCTTGGAGCTTATATGGTATAGTTGGACCTTGGAGCTCGTGTTGCTAAGAGCAAGGTTGCATGTGTCGTTATATCATCTCAAGAGAGATGGATGACATGCATAGCATATGCATATAATGCCAAGTAGCGAGCCGTATGCTGTGAGGCATATGAGGTTGGTGCACCAAGTGCGGGTGCGGAAAACGGAAGGGAAGGTCTGTGTGACCTCGGAGATATACTGGACACAGGTGTACCCACAAGAGATCGGTATGGTAGCTCCTATCGTGTCGTGGCGGTCTTGGGCATGTCCTACTATCCCGACTGGGCCCTGAGTCTTTCCAGTTGTCGGTGGATCTTCCAAAGAGACCCAGATAGCCCTCTTTGTCTGGGACAGTTGAGCGGTGATGCACTCTTATGAGTCACGGCGAGCGGAACGGATTACCGGAATAAACCAACTTGTGGTCCGCTGAGCGGACGAGATGTTGCCCTTAATAGGGTGTTTAGTACCGGCCAACATGCATAGAAAGAGTACGTGTCACATCTAGCTAGGGAACGACCGTGGCGTCGAGACATTGAGAGGTGGTTGTGTTTGCTATATAATCTGCATTGCAGCATCCCTATATTTGATGTGTTGTACATCTTATCTCCCTACTTTCTTTTTGTATGTGAATGTTTGGTGTGCGAGCAGACGACGAGCCAGTAAAGCCACAGGATGGACCTGCGACGTCACCCGTTTATCACGGGGGCACCATGGATGCTGATGCTGGGGGATATTGAGATCATGTATCATGACGAGAGGGGCTTCGTCTATAGAGATCAGCGGAGACGTTCAGAGCGGTATCTGAGGGTAGCTCTGAGGCGCTGGATCTTAGTGTCGAGTTCCTCATCCGAGTACGAGCCTATGCGGGTTTATAGTCGTACCCACGGAGAAGGGCAGGATAGCTCAGGACATCCTCACCATCAGTGGTGAAGATTAGCCAGTGCGTCTCTAGGACTGTGTGGAGAGGCTGATGTATTTTTGAGAGCGGGCTGGGGAGTGTTGGTGAGGGTGCTTGAGAGTTTTCTTCTTTTGAGGTCTTGATGTATATGTTTCTTTTTTTTTTAGTTTACTATTGTATAGTTTTTGTATGTAGTACTGTAGCCCTACTGATGGGGCCGCCATGTATATATTACAGTACCGCATGCATATGTGTTTTACTTTACCTATTGCGTTACTCTGATAACTGCTCTACATACATGCTTATGCGATAACTGTTTTACCGTTTTGCCTCGTCTGTTTCATAAGCACGTATAATATCGCTAGGTTATAATTAATATTATAAGTGGATTCTCAGTTCAATGGGATGATTTCATATTCGCATGGGGTCATCTCATTATGGTGGTATCAAAGTAGTTTGGTCCTATTCGGACTGTGGAAGTCAGGGACTAAAACTGCGGGTGTTAGGAAGTTGAACTGGCTAAGTTGATCATCTCTGCAAGAGAGTACGATTGTGTCTAGAAGGGTAGAAGGAGATCGTTTGTAATGATGCTTGTTTGAATGATAAGTAGATATATGTATTTATGTTGCTTATCATGTTTGAACTCTGGGCTAACGGTTACTTGAATCAGGAACTAATGGCTCGAGGTAGAGGTAGAGGTAGAGGCGGTGGTAGAACGAGTCCAAATGGAAGTCCAAAGGCTACTGCTTCACACACTGGAAACCGAGCTGAATTGTTGGAGACCCTCAGGACTATGAGGGATATGGCTGCTGTAATGTTGCAACAAACCCAACAGAATGCTCAGCTTATCCAGATGACTCGTGAGAACCAACAACAACAACAACAACAACAACGAGAGATGTCAGGAATGAAGATGCCGGGTTAGATGCTTTCATGAGGAGGAAACCTCCTCAGTTCAACGGGGACTACAATCCCGAAGGAGCAGAACTATGGGTACAGGAGTTAGAAAAGATCTTCGCAGCAACACACTGTGACGACGCTCAAAAAGTCTGTTATGCCTCATTTATACTGATCGGAGGAGCGGAGATGTGGTGGAAGGGAAAACAGAGGCTGTTTGAGATGGAAGGAAGGGCAATAAACTGGAAGCTGTTTAGGGAGTGTTTTCTTGAGAAATATTTCCCTCGGATGACCAGGAGGGAGAAAGACAAGGAGTCCCAGAGCCTGAAGCAGGGTAATATGTCAGTAGGGGATTATGCAGCAAGGTTCAAGGCACTGCTTAAGTTTTCAGAATTCTATCAGCGGTATCCGGATGAAGAGTGGATGTGCCGCAAATTTGAGGATGGTTGCGAATTACCAGATTCCCCGATATGCTGAATCGGTGTTCGGCGATTGAGAACATCGAAAAGAGGAGAGAGCTGACTCCGAGGAGCGGAGAACCTATCCGCAGTAACCAGAGAGGTAGACGTGGGAAGTTTCAGTCAAGTCGAGGACCTTACCAGAGGCCCAACCAGAGGGCAGGAGAGGCCGAGCGTAACTCAGGGATTGCAAGGATGCTTCAAGTGTGGGGGACCACACATGGCTCGAGACAGCAGGAGCCAAGCACCAGGGGGAATGATGACCTATTATGTGTGTCGAAAGCGGGGACACATGGCAAGAAATTGCAGGCATGGGAATGCCAGACCAACCGGAGTAACTGGGCAGACTACGAGGCCACAAGCTACAGGAAGAATGTTTGCTGTAACACCCCGATTTTTCAAGTTTTCCTAATTAATCAGTATTTATGAACTTATATTTTATTTGAGGCCTTAGAAATGGCAATTAAATAATCTGACCAGATAGGAATGTCCTACACAACCATAGGACGCCATGGTTAAGTTTTGAGCGAAAGCTCAAACGGAGCCTGGTCTGCTTTTTTCACGGATAGTGGTCTTTTTCTACTATCGAGACCTAATTCTGACTCGTGAATGAAATAGTTAGGTTTTATATTTTATTTCCAACGATATTGGTTATTTTGAAAATATTCAAAATAAATAAGTCGTCATACGACTTTCTTAGGCGAAAACCTAAATGGGGTGAAAAACGGAGCTGAATACGAGATTTCAGTGACCTGCTATGGATAAGGTTGAAGTCACATGGTGTGCTATGACTCATCAGTGTAATGATTACGTTTAGAAAATATCTGGACGTGAAATGACTAAAATGCCCTTGACCCTTTTCATAATTACCATTTGCCCTTGAATGAAAAGACCGTTTTGCCCCTGAGAATTTATGGAATAACCATTCTGACCCTGTGACTCACCATGTCATCATTACCTTTCTATAAATATCTAGATATTTATAAGGGAAATGATCAAAATGCCCCTAGTCTTTGAAGTAATTACCAAATTACCCTTTTGGTTATTTACAAGTTTGCCATGACATCAATATATATATTTCTCTCTTTCTCTCTCTTGGCCATTTCGGCCACACACTCTCTCCTCTTCTTTCTCTCACTTGTTCATCCAAATTCATAGAGTTCTTGAAGTTCTTCATGTGTTCTTCATAAGTTCTTCACAAAAACCCTAGTTTGATCTTCAAAAGTTGAAGTTTTTGAGTGAAAACTTGTTTCTTCTTCACTAATCTTTGATCCTAGGAGGTATGATCCTCATATTAACTCTCTCAATCTCTCTATTTCATCTCTTGAATCACTTGATTCATGAAGATCCAAGTTTAGATCTAGAACTTTGAAAATCCATAGAAAATTGTAGAAAAATCCTATGATCATGAAACCAATTTCTATGAAACCATCATGATGTGTACTTTGAGTGTCTAGAAGCATGAACCCAAAAGAAATTTTCTCCCTATTCTTCCATGGGAGGGCCGAATCCTAATCATGATCAAAGGATGGGTTTTGTTGCAATTTTTGGCTATATAGCACTTGTTCTAGCTTACTTGATGTCTTCGAACACTAAACCTAAGAGCAAAACATCAACCAAAGCTCCTAACCTATTTCTCATCTTCATGGCCGAAACATATAGGGTGTAGAACCATGAGTTTTGTCTCAAATTTTTGGGTCATAGGACTTGATTTAGTGTTAATCATGCTTAAGGACCATCCATCCAAAAGTTTAGAACAAAATGAGATCCCTAGCCTTTTTATCCTTTCATGGCCGAACCCTATACCTTCTTGGGGAAGAAAAATTATGTTTTGATTTTATAGATTGATGTTGCTTTGTTGTTTGAATTGAATTGTGTTTGATTGTTTTAGGTGGCGCGAACGAAATCGGAGCCGGAGCCCAGAACCGATCGAGTTTGCATTGAACTTCCTTTGTGAGGTAAAGGGAGGTAGTTCATTTTGACTTTGGTAGCCTCATGGCATATGATTGATTAGTGTGTTATGATTGAATTAAGACTTGATGTATATGTATACTTATATCCTGGATTGATTGGATGTTAAGTGTTGTGCATAGCTAGTTATTTGATATAACTGTGGCATGGATGCCTTGGATGATATCTTATTGTGATATTGAACTGTTGATATATATATCTACACATATATTTATATTTTGGGTGAGCATAGGACTGGCTATGTCTCGATAATTGTTAAAAGACTCGGAATCAAAATCAAAGTTTTGAAAACCGTGTTTTGGAAATCAAAATGTGGTTTTTGGAAAACATGTTGCTTTTTCAAGGAAAGTTAAGTTCCCGTTTGAAAAGTTTGTTCTTTTGAAATGTTTGTTCTTTAAAAAATAAAAAAGTGGTTTTGTGAAAAGTCGTACAAAATGTGTTTTATTCTGTAAAGTGTTTAAAAAAAGGCGTGAAATCTTTAGAAAACGGTTTTGTTTACGGAAAAGTGTTTTTCCCCAGAAAATGTTGTCTTTAATCAAGAAATGTTTTATTTCAAGCAAGCAAAAGTGTATTTTGTTTTCCAAAGTTTTTTTGAGAAAGTTTGACCGAAAAGGAAATTGATGAACCTTTGAGATGAACCCAAACCTAGTGGCCGAGACGTCGGGGCTAGCATTTTGTGGATTGAGCACTCGGACTTCGTGTCCTGTGTTTTTGATTTGAGTGGGCTTAATGCCTTTTTGAAACGAGAAAATAGAAAACTTTCTATGTACATGCAAGAACCGGCAGACGTGCCATTTGAAACCGAGCTACAACTCTAGTAGTTAAGAATGGAACCGGTTAAGACCACTAGGTCTGTATGGGCATTCTGTGTGTCGAGACTCCACAAGTGGCCGATGGCCTCGCGATCCCGTGCCGTGGTGATTCGACTACCCAGCACGAATGAACTCGATCAGGGACTGGGCTATTCAGGATATGGCTATGACATGGTACCTTGGAGCAATTGGCGTTCAGACCTAAATAGAGAGGCCGACTCATGAGGACAATTGTGTTACGGGTGTTACTATGGCCTATCGCTCGATGTTGGGAAGTTAGAATCTCTGGAGTACATGAATTAGAAAGATGATATTGAAGTCTCATGCATTATTATAAATCATGATTGTGTTTGAGATATTATATTGTGTTGTATAGATAACTGTTCATATGGCTGTATTTATGCTATTTGTCGCCTGTGCGGCTATCATGATAAACTTTATATGAGTATCTCACCTTTGCCTGTACATGTTGGACCCCCTGTTGTGTTTTTGGAACACATGTACAGATGTTGTTCATAGGTCCCCGCGGAGACGTGAGGACTCGGATGATGGAGCGTTCTGATGAAGTTGACGTTGGGTTGTATCTCAATGGCTACTTTTAGCCGACCAGCTTAGGAGTCTTTTATTTTGAGCAGTCTTATATTATATTACTTCACATATGTTGAAATTATTTCTAAGTCTGTAATATGTTATATATTAGACCAGGTTTTATGTTAAGTTTACGTTTTTATGAACAGTGAATATCAACGTGTGATATGAAGCTTATTCCTTCATCTTGAGTTTGTATTGCCTATGCATGCAGAAAATTTTTAGAACCGCGTTTTCGAACATAGCTACTTAATTAAAGTATTTTTCGAAAGCAACCAGCTTTTTATTTTCTTGATTTATTTCCGCATTAGAGTCCGAGTATGTAGCACCTGCGAGGGGGGTGTTACATTAGTGGTATCAGAGCTGGTCGAGTCTTTCGGGAATCCTTGGGAAGTGAGTCTGTTATGTTTATGTTGTGTGATCTCTGTGAACCTTGTTTGAATTGTTTCTCTGTTGAAGCAATGTGTGTTGACACACTAGTTTTGATTTATGTTTCCTTATTAAGGTATGTCTGGTTTGCCTTGTAGGGAAACATGAATCTTAGAGGTGGTCGTGGTGGAGGTCACGGCACTGCTGACAACAATGCTGATGACAACAACCTTAATCGGGCTATCCAGGCCATGGCTGATATGGCGGCTGCTGTTGCTCAACAGACAACTACGATGGCTCAACACAACCAACAGAATCAACAAAGAGCTGATCTTGCTGCTGATGCTAGAAGGTTAGTCGATTTTCGGCGTCATGATCCTTCGCAGTTTCATGGGGACTGTGGCCTGGAAAAGGTTGAATTGTGGCTGCAAGAGATAGAGAAGATTTTTGCTGTTCTGCATTGCCCCAAGGGAGTGAAGGTGGAATACGCCACGTTCCTGCTTCTGGGAGATGCGGAGTATTGGTGGGGAGGAACCAGACAATTGTTGGAAGCCAACAACCAAGAGATCACTTGGGGAGTATTTCGCACCAAGTTTCTGGACAAGTACTTTCCCCAAAGTGCCAGAACCGAGAAGGAGCAAGAATTTTTGAAGCTGCAGTAGAGGGACATGGCTGTAGGGGAATATGAGGCGAAGTTTGAATCACTCGCCAAATATTTCCGCTTTTTCCAAGCTCAACCTGATGAGGACTGGAAATGTGAGAGATTCGAAGGCGGTCTGCGCTTCGACATCAAGGAATCAGTGTTACCCCTGGAGATCCGTACTTTTCAAGCCTTGGTAGAGAAGTGCAGAAAGGTAGAAAAGACGAGAAGCGGAAGGGAGAACAAGAGTACTGCGGGAGGACCGTCTAGGTCCAGGAACCCAAACCAATACCAGCACCAGAGAGGGAAGCAGTCCCAGAAGAAGCCGTATTCCTGACCTCAAGGGAGCAGTCAGAAACAACAATCGTATCGTCCTGTCGCTTCTATTTACGGCGGTGGGAGTGGAAACAACTAGAATCAAGGCCAAATCCGGAGGTGTTTCAATTGTGGGAAACACGAGCATCAAGCTGACACCTACAATCTGAAAGGACTTCTATGTTTCCAATGCAGGAAGATAGGACATTTCGCGGGGGAGTGCCCTACACCAAAACCCGAGACGGCTGTCGATAAAGTTCAAACTGCTAGACCCACAGCGAGGGGAAGGGTTTATACCATGGGTGGCGCTGATGCCTCCAAATCTGATTATCTCATACAAGGTAGTTGCACCATAGCTGCCTAACTGTACTATTTGATTCGGGTGCAACACATTCGTTTATCTCTTTGGACTGTGTGAGGCATTTGGACTTGCATGTTTCTCCGTTGTCTTTTGATTTGATTGTCACTACTCCAACTGCCAGACCTGTTACTGCCAATACAGTATGTTTGAATTGTCCTGTTACTGTTCATGGTAGGAACTTTCTAGTGGATTTAATATGTTTGCCTTTGACTCAATTGGATGTGATTCTAGGCATCGATTGGTTATCTTCCAATCATATCCTTTTAGACTGTGCACATAAATCCTTAGTTTTTCCTGAACCTGAGGTTTCTGGATTTTTAACAACCAACCAAGTAAGAGATTCTTTGAAAGAAGGAGCTCAGGGATACATGCTTCTATCCTGTTTAGAAATCGAGAGGGATGTTGTCTTGAGCGACGTGCCGGTTGTGAACGATTTTCCGGATGTTTTTCCCGAGGAAGTTCCAGGTTTGCCACCTGTGAGAGAGATCGAGTTTTCGATTGATCTAGTTCTAGGATTTGGTCCAATCTCTATAGCCCCTTATAGGATGTCACCTACGGAGTTAGCCGAGTTGAAGACCCAACTAGAGGATTTGATGTCAAAACGGTTTGTAAGACCAAGTGTGTCCCCGTGGGGAGCACCAGTGTTGTTGGTGAAGAAGAAAGATGGGAGTTCTAGACTCTGTGTGGATTACCGTCAACTCAACAAGATAATGATCAAGAATAAGTATCCTCTACCCCGCATAGATGATTTGATGGATCAACTTCAGGGAGCCTCTGTCTTTTCAAAGATTGACCTAAGATCCGGTTATCACCAGATTAGAGTAAAGAACGAGGATGTACCCAAGACTGTATTCAGGACGCGTTATGGTCACTACGAGTAGCTCGTGATGCCTTTCGGAGTGATGAACGCACCTGCTATCTTCATGGACTACGTGAACCAGATTTTCCGTCCGTATATGGATCAGTTCGTTGTCGTGTTTATCGACGATATTATCATCTACTCGAAAAGTTCTGAGGAGCATGAGGAACATTTACGACAAGTTTTACAAATCCTTCACAAGGAAAAGCTGTATGCAAAGCTACCCAAGTGCGAGTTTTGGCTGGATGAAGTCAAATTCTTAGGACACGTGATTTCGAAGGTAGGAATTGCCGTCGATCCTACAAAAGTAGAAGCAATACTTTTATGGGAGAGACCCAAGACTGTGACAGAAATCCGCAGTTTCGTTGCACTAGCTGGTTACTACAGAAGGTTCATCGAAGGATTTTCGAAGATTGTTGCGCCGTTGACTCAGCTAACGAGGAAGGACCAACCGTTTACGTGGACTGACAAGTGTGAGAAAAGTTTTCAGAAGATGAAGGAACGTTTGACAACCTCACCAGTGTTAGTACTACCTAAGTCAGACGAACCTTACGAATTGTACTGTGATGCTTCGCATCAAGGATTAGGATGTGTGCTTATGCAACATCGGAAGGTGGTAGCGTATGCTTCACGCCAGTTGAAGATTCATGAGAGGAATTACCTGACGCACGGCCTTGAGCTAGCTGCTGTGATTTTTGCTCTCAAGATCTGGAGACACTACTTATATGGATCAAAGTTCGATGTCTTCAGCGACCACAAAAGTTTGAAGTACCTGTTCGATCAGAAGGAACTTAACATGAGGCAGAGACGTTGGATGGAGTTTCTGAAGGACTATGACTTCACCTTGCTATACCACCCTGGAAAAGCAAATGTCATTGCAGACGCTCTGAGTCGGAAGACCCTGCATATCTCTGCAATGATGGTTAAAGAGCTAGGATTGATAGAACAGTTCCGTGATCTCAATCTAGCTGTGGAAGTGAACAATGAGAAGATTTGCTTGGGAATGATGAGGGTATCTAGTGGACTGATGGAGACGATCCGTGAACAACAAGCAACTGATGAGTACCTTCAAGAGAAAAAGGAGTTACTGGGACAAGAGAAAGCTGCAGAGTTCAGTTTGGGAACTGATGGCATCTTGAGAAGCAATGGACGAGTTTGTGTACCGAGTAACCCGGAGATGAGGAAAATGATTCTAGACGAAGGACACAAGAGCAAGCTGAGCATTCACCCTGGATCAACCAAGATGTACCAAGATCTGAAACAAAAGTTTTGGTGGCCAGGAATGAAGAAGCAAGTGGCTGAATATGTAGCATCATGTTTGACCTGTCAGAAAGCGAAGGTAGAACATCAACGACCTAGAGGAATGCTTCAATCCTTGGATGTACCCGAATGGAAATGGGAGAGCATCTCAATGGATTTCGTGGTGGGTTTACCGAGAACTTCCAAGAGTTTTGATTCGATTTGGGTGATCGTTGATAGGTTAACGAAGTCAGCACACTTCTTACCTGTTAAGATCAACTACCCGGTGGAGAAGTTAACTGAGCTGTATATCAGAGAGATAATCAGACTACATGGAGTGCCGTCAAGCATAGTCTCTGATAGAGATCCAAAGTTTACTTCACGTTTTTGGCAAAGTCTACATCAAGCCTTAGGGACAAGGCTAAGGCTGAGTTCAGCTTATCACCCTCAAACTGATGGACAGACAGAAAGAGCGATACAATCTTTAGAAGATTTGCTAAGAGCATGTGTTCTAGACCATGGTGGAAATTGGGATGATCTGTTGCCTCTTATAGAATTCACCTACAACGACAGCTATCATTCTAGTATAGGGATGGCACCCTATGAAGCCTTGTATGGACGAAAGTGCCAGACGCCATTGTGTTGGTACCAGGATGGAGAGAATATGATCGTAGGCCCAGAAATTGTGCAACAAACAACGGAAAAGATTAAGCAGATCCGGGAAAAGATGAAAACAGCACAGAGCAGACAGAAGAGCTACTCGGATAAGAGAAGATGACCCCTCGAGTTTCAAGAGGGTGAGCACGTGTTCCTGAGGGTCATACCTACGACTGGGGTAGGTAGAGCTATTAAGTCCAGGAAATTCACTCCCAAATTCATTGGACCTTACCATATTCTTCGTCGTACTGGTCCAGTAGCTTACCAGATTGCTTTATCACCTTTTCTGTCAAATATTCATAATGTTTTTCATGTCTCACAACTTCGGAAGTATATTCCTGATTCGTCCCATGTAATCGAACCAAATATAGTACATTTGCGAGACAACTTGTCTTATGAGACATCGCCTGTGTGAATCGTTGATAAGAGGATCAAGCAACTCAGGGGAAAACAAGTTCCCTTAGTCAAAGTCGTTTGGAATGAAGCAACGGGTGATGCAATGTGGGAGCTCGAGGACAAGATGAAATTACAGTATCCTGATCTTTTTCAAGGTACGTAATTTCGAGGGCGAAATTTTTTTTAGAGGGTAGTAATGTAACACCCCAATTTTTCGAGTTTTCCTAATTAATCAGTATTTATGAACTTATATTTTATTCGAGGCCTTAGAAATGGAAATAAAATATTCTGACCAGATAGGAATGTCCTACACAACCATAGGAAGCCATGGTTAAGTTTCGGGCAAAAGCTCAAACGGAGCCCGGTCTGCGTTTTTCACGGATAGTGGTCTTTTTCTACTATCGAGACCTAATTCTGACTCATGAGTGAAATAGTTAGGTTTTATATTTTATTTCCAACGATATTGGTTATTTTGAAAATATTCAAATAAATAAGTCGTCATACGACTTTCTTGGGCGAAAACCTAAATCGGGTGAAGAACGGAGCTGAATACGAGATTTCAGTGACCTCCTACGGATAAGGTTGAAGTCACATGGTGTGCTATGACTCATCAGTGTAATGATTACGTTTAGAAAATATCTGGACGTGAAATGACTAAAATGCCCTTGACCCTTTTCATAATTACCATTTGCCCTTGAATGAAAAGACCGTTTTGCCCCTGAGAATTTATGGAATAACCATTCTGACCCTGTGACTCACCATGTCATCATTACCTTTCTAGAAATATCTAGATATTTATAAGGGAAATTACCAAAATGCCCCTAGTCTTTGAAGGAATTACCAAATTACCCTTTTGGTTATTTACAAGTTTGCCATGACATCAATGTATATATTTCTCTCTTTCTCTCTCTTGGCCATTTTGGCCATACACTCTCTCTCTCTTCTTTCTCTCACTTGTTGATCCAAATTCATAGAGTTCTTGAAGTTCTTCATGTGTTCTTCATAAGTTCTTCACAAAAACCCTAGTTTGATCTTCAAAAGTTGAAGTTTTTGAGTGAAAACTTGTTTCTTCTTCACTAATCTTTGATCCTAGGAGGTATGATCCTCATCTTAACTCTCTCAATCTCTCTATTTCATCTCTTGAATCACTTGATTCATGAAGATCCAAGTCTAGATCTAGAACTTTGAAGATCTATAGAAAATTGTAGAAAAATCCTATGATCATGAAACCATCATGATGTGTACTTTGAGTGTCTAGAAGCATGAACCCAAAAGAAATTTTCTCCCTATTCTTCCATGGGACGGCCGAATCCTAATCATGATGAAAGGATGGGTTTTGTTGCAATTTTTGGCTATATAGCACTTGTTCGAGCTTACTTGATGTCTTTGAACACTAAACCCAAGAGCAAAACATCAACCAAAGCTCCTAACCTATTTCTCCTCTTCATGGCCAAAACATATAGGGTGTATAACCATGAGTTTTGTCTCAAATTTTTGGGTCATAGGACTTGATTTAGTGTTAATCATGCTTAAGGACCATCCATCCAAAAGTTTAGAACCAAATGAGATCCCTAGCCTTTTTATCCTTTCATGGCCAAACCCTATACCTTCTTGGGGAAGAAAAATTATGTTTTGATGTTATAGATTGATGTTGCTTTGTTGTTTGAATTGAATTGTGTTTGATTGTTTTAGGCAGCGCGAACGGAATCGGAGCCGGAACCCAGAACCGATCGAGTTTGCATTGAACTTCCTTTGTGAGGTAAAGGGAGGTAGTTCATTTTGACTTTGGTAGCCTCATGGCATATGATTGATTAGTGTGTTATGATTGAATTAAGACTTGATGTATATGTATACTTATATCCTAGATTGATTGGATGTTAAGTGTTGTGCATAGCTAGTTATTTGATATAACTGTGGCATGGATGCCTTGGATGATATCTTATTGTGATATTGAACTATTGATATATATATATATATATATATATATATATATATATATATATATATATATATATATATATATATTTTTATATCCTGGATGATCATAGGATTGGCTATGTCTCGATAATTGTTAAAAGACACGGAGTCGAAATCAAAGTTTTGAAAACCGTGTTTTGAAAATCAAAAAGTGATTTTTGGAAAACGTGTTTCTTTTCAAGGAAAGTTAAGTTCCCGTTTGAAAAGTATGTTCTTTTGAAAAGTATGTTCTTTAAAAAAAAAGTGGTTTTGTGAAAAGTCGTGCAAAATGTGTTATATTCTGTAAAGTTTTTAAAAAAAGGCATGAAATCTTTAGAAAACGGTTTTGTTTACGGAAAAGTGTTTTTCCTCGGAAAATGTTCTCTTTAATCAAGAAATGTTTTATTTCTAGAAAACAAAAATGTATTTTGTTTTCCAAAGTTGTTTTGAGAAAGTTTGACCGAAAAGGAAATTGATGAACCTTTGAGATGAACCCAAACCTAGTGGCCGAGACGTCAGGGCTACCGTTTTGTGGATTGAGCACTCGGACTTCGTGTCCTGTGTTTTTGATTTGAGTGGGCTTAATGCCTTTTTGAAACGAGTTGTGGACTTTATGTCTCGACATTTGAAAGAATGAACGCAAAGAAAACAGAAAACTTTCTGTGTACATGCATGAACCAGCAGACGTGCCATTTGAAACCGAGCTACAACTGTAGTAGTTGAGAATGGAACCGGTTAAGACCACTAGGTCTGTAGGGGCATTCTGTGTGTCGAGACTCCACAAGTGGCCGATGGCCTCGCGACCCCGTGCCGTGGTGAGTCGATTACCTAGCACGAATGAACTCGATCAGGGACTGGATTATTCAGGATATGGTTATGACGTGGTACCTTGGAACAATTGGCGTTCGGACCTAAATAGAGAGGCCGACTCATGAGGACAATTGTGTTACGGGTGTTACTACGGCCTATCACTCGATGTTGGGAAGTTAGAATCTCCGGGATACATGAATTAGAAAGATGATATTGAAGTCTCATGCATTATTATAAATCATGATTGTGTTTGAGATATTATATTGTGTTGTATAGATAACTGTTCATATGGCTGTATTTATGCTGTTTGTCGCCTGTGCGGCTATCATGATAAACTTTATATGAGTATCTCACCTTTGCCTGTACATGTTGGACACCCTGTTGCGTTTTTGGAACACATGTACAGATGTTGTTCATAGGTCCCCGCGGAGATGTGAGGACTTGGATGATGGAGCATTCTGATGAAGTTGACGTTGGGTTGTATCCCAATGGCTACTTTTAGCTGACCAGCTTACGAGTCTTTTATTTTGAGCAGTCTTATATTATATTACTGCACATATGTTGAAATTATTTCTAAGTCTATAATATGTTATATATTAGACCAGGTTTTATGTTATGTTTACGTTTTTATGAACAGTGAATATCAACATGTGATATGAAGCTTATTCCTTCATCTTGAGTTTGTATTGCCTATACATGCAGAAAATTTTTAGAACCGCGTTTTCGAACGTAGCTACTTAATTAAAGTATTTTCCGAAAGCAACCATCTTTTTATTTTCTTGATTTATTTCCACATTAGAGTCCGAGTATGTAGCACCCGCGGGGGGGGGGTGTTACATTTGCCGTGATGGGAGCTGAATTCTCTCGATGCCCGGATCTGATTCAAGGTAAGTGTTTAGTTTCAGGCAAGCTCATATCTGTTTTATTTGATTCGGGGGCTACCCACTCGTTTATTTCTATGGAATGCGTGGATCACTTAGGATTGCCGGTTTCGTATTTACCATATGACCTTACCGTATAGACGCCTACTGGTGATTCTTTGACTACCCTATTTGTATGCTTAAAATGCCCTATTACAATAGAAAACAGAGATTTCTTTGTGGATCTGGTCTGTTTGCTTATGCAGCAAATCGATGTTATCCTAGGCATGGATTAGCCTTCGGCCAACCATGTGGTGCTTGACTATGGCAACAAAACCCTTTGTTTTTCTGAGCTATCTGGATTAACGCCTGCTAACAAAGGTATTTTGAAGGGCGTACGATCTGAAGAATACGTGGTGCTGTTCTCCTTGGAAGTGAAGGAAACTCCGAGTGTAGGAGCACTGCCTGTTGTGTGGGAATTTCCGGAAGTGTTTCCAGATGATGTTCTAGGGTTGCTACTGGAGAGGGAGATCGAGTTTGCCATATATCTTGTACCGGGAATTGGGCCTATATCAATAGCACCATATCGAATATCTCCAGCTGAGTTAACAGAGCTAAAGAAACAGTTGGATGAGATGCTAGGCAAAGAGTTCATCAGACCTAGTGCATCTCCGTGGGGAGCGCCAATACTGTTTGTGAAGAAAAAGGATGGAAGTTCAAGGTTATGTGTGGACTATCGTTAGCTGAACAAAGTGACGATAAATAACAAGTACTCGTTGCCGAGGATTAACGATTTGATGGACCAGTTGAAGGGAGCAACTGTGTTTTCAAAGATCGACCTGCGATTTGGTTACCATCAAATTAGGGTAAAAAGGGAGGATATACCGAAGACTGCTTTTCGAAGTCGGTATGGGCAATACAAGTATTTGGTTATGCCTTTCGGTGTGACTAATGCTCCAGCCGTGTTCATGGACTATATGAACAGGATATTCTGACAGTTCCGAGATAAGTTTGTTGTCGTGTTTATCGATGACATCCTTATTACTCTCAGAGTAAAGAGGAACATCAAGAGCATCTTCGAGTGGTGCTGCAGGTGCTGAAGGACATGCAGTTGTATGCGAAGCTGTCTAAGTGTGAGTTCTGGTTGGAAGAGGTACAGTTCGTAGGACATGTGATCAACAAGGATGGAATCACAGTGGATCCTGCTAAGGTTGAAGCGGTGGCTAAGTGGGAAAGCCCAAAGTCTGTGGGCGAGGTTTGAAGCTTTCTTGGGTTGGTGGGCTACTACAGGCGGTTTATCGAGGGATTCTCTAAGATTGCGTTGCCTATGACGCAGTTGACAAGGTAGCTCTCAGGCAACGATTGTAGAACTAAGTCAGTGGCCAACTTTTGGCCCGAAGGAAAACCCAACCTTTCAAGATTCTCAATGTACCTAATTAATTGAAGTACATGAGGAATCACAGGGCTTCCCTCTGCCAGTTTGGAATTGAAAGGGTTCTGGAAACCTCGAACCGCTCATGCCTTGCCTGCCCTTGATAGAGCATTTTGAGGTGCATGATCATATCGTACGCCTCCATGGTCTCATGTTGCTTATGAAGCTCAGAGGTCATGGTAGCAAGCATGAGGCAGCCGACGTCTAAGGCATCATCTTCATACTTCTTATAAGCATCTTTCTCAGCCTTAGAAGCGTTCGCAGCCGGTGGCTCCTCAGGGATTTGTTCTTCAAGAACATACAACTTCTTTTCATGCTTGAGGACAATCCTCAGGTTTCTGTACCAGTCCAGGAAATTCATTCCGGACAACTTGTCCTTCTCAAGGACAGATCGCAGTGATAGGTTATTTGACGTGTTGTTTGCAGACATTGTTATCTACTACAGAAATATATAGAATCTAAGTATCATGCATAAACATATTTAATAAGGTCTTTTATTAAATACGCCTCCCACTATTTTACTCAAATCAATCACCCTCACCATTGACTCGAAAAATCCCGTTGGAAGATTTTCTAATGGGACCAAGATCCACATTTCACTTCATTCTGAGTCAGCTTTGGCTGATCGCCCAGCACTTGGCTATTTAGGTAGGAAACACTTTCCAATTACATCTCATGTAATTCTTGGATCAGTTGGGTGAATAACTCTTATTCTAATCTTTCTTATGGATTAATGCCCAACTCCATGCCTCTAAGCCCCTTTTCAATCCTATTGAAGTTGGCTTAGTTAAGTCAGACCCAATGGTTGACAATTGGATATTACATTTATCCCATCGCATCTTACTAGTATATACAAAGGTACTCTGCTTTGGCAGACCTACGCTCAATCGATATTAGTCTTGACAAGTGTCATGCATTGGAAGGCACATTCAAACGTAACTTAATATTTCCTTTTGAGGGATTTATTTATAAATTTGATCTCACCATAAGTTAAACTGTTTAACCTACTATATACTAACATGCATCTCATACATATATAGCATATAACGAATGTGACATGGTTATGGCCCCTAACGCATTGATTCTCCCAAGCCAATGAGAGAATCTAATGTAAAACCTAGTAGCGTACAAGCTTCACCAAGCATGATCACCTACCAAGTCGTCCTCATCTGAATTCATCTTCTTGTCTCCACCATAACATTACAATAGGAAGAAACCTCTTTTACATTCGAGGGAAATAAGGTGAGAAAAGAATGTACATATGGAAATTAAGAGAAAGGCACGACACGCAAGCCGTATTTCAAAATAACCAAAGAAAGAAGAAAAAGGACTAAGGCCATAGCCATTCACCATACACAACCAAATACATAATAAAAATTTAATAATAAATATTATAATTACTATTAGGGACTATTTTGACCCACATTTTATATTCTTGAGGACCATATTGGTATATTTCAGTTTTCAAGGACCAAAATGTCATCGTATTTTTTTTTTCGAGGACCAGTTTAAACCTTTATTCAAGAAAAAGAGAGAAAGATAGAGTAATTTTGAGCTTGGAACAAAAGAATTGACAGTAGATGGGGACCCAGCTTTGAGCTTTCTACACTTTCCGTTCGAAACATAAGATGTTATACTTGTGGTTGTGCTTGCTGCTGGATTATCTGGCTGGCACGCCTAACTCCCTAGGTTGAGTTTGAGTATGACATCATGGGCAGGACATCCTACCTGTTCCGTCCTCATTTTTTCAATACGATCAATTCTTCATGACTTCTTTTCTCTTCAGGTAATAAGCAACCCTCCTAAGAATCTAGTATGACACGATGGTCCCAACTCGCGCGGCTCTGCTAGGGTTTTCAACCAAAGAGTGGTGACGGCGTTTTAGCCCCCTCCCTAGTGGAGGGCTCTTCTCCTCCCCATGTGGAGGTTTTTCTCCCTTTTGTTTGGGGTTCTCTCTCCTCACCCAGTGTGCGGTCTCGCCTCCCCTCTCCTTGCAGGTAGGGGTGTTCAGATCCAAACCGAATTACTACAAAATCGCAAATCGATCCAAATTAACTGAAAACCGACAAAAATTGACTCGGTTTGGATTTTTTTGGATGACATTTGATGAGAACCAATCGGTTCGATTTGCGGTTTGCTTTCTTGAAACCAAACCGAACCGAACCGCAACTGAACCATTTCATGTAATATAATGTTGCGTTTTGCGTTTTACTACCCACGCACACGGCACATCACTGGTCACTCACTGTAGTCTAAAACTTTTTTTTGGACCATCTTTACTCTTTAAGCTTAACTTAGTAACTTTTCATTTTCAAAAAAATCAAATATATAGAACTTAGTTTTTCCGAAATACATATTGCTTGACATAGAACGTGTTTGTATGTACAAATATTTGTCTAAGTAGTAAGATTACTGTCTTCAACGAAAGACGCATTGTTTGCTTAATTTGTGGCTTTGTGCCGTAGTAGTATGAAATAAATTAAAAGAGTGGAAAGAGGGCAAACCACATTTAATTGACCATGTTTATTTTTACCAAACCGAACTAACCGAACCGATCCAAACCGCATTTAGTTGGATCGGATCGGTTCGGATTTTTTTAAAGAAGCAAACCGAACTGAACCGCATGATGTTTTACTCTTTGGATCGGATGGTTTTTATGCTCAAAACCGAACCGAACCGATCCGCGAACATCCATACTTGCAGGTGTCTCCCTTCGCCATGTGTCGCCTCTCAGCTTCGCTTCGAGCTCCCTTCCGCCTGCCCCCAGATCCAGCACAGGTTTTTATTATTGTTATTATTATTATTAATATTAAGTGATTTCAAAAACCACTCAAAACAGCGCTTCTGATATCCTCATAATCGATTACTGCTATTCTGACATCTTAGAAAATGATTACTGTACTATCATAATCGAATACCATAATCAATTATTGTTATTCTGACTTCTCAGACAATGATTACTATACTATCATAATCGATTACTGTACCACCATAATCAACTATTGGACTACCACATTCGATTACATAATCCATTATGTAATCTGTTATACGAACGTTTATGCAAACTCTTTGCATAATCGATTATATAATCGATTACATAATCGATTATTGTGGTTCTGACTAGAATTTGCCTTGCTTCCACGACAATTAGGGCATCAACACTTGAACCCTCATAATCGATTATTGTTCCACCATAATCGATTATGGAGCATTTGGACGTAAGGTGCATATGACAGCAACACTTGCTGTTGTTGCAAATCAAAACAAGGATTTCAGAAAAGGTTTTTCACAAAACACTTTTACGATTTTCAAGCATAACATGTTAAAGATCATATCCTTTTAAAACAAAACATGTTATAACAAATAAACACACAAGAGAATCATGGATTCCCAAGCGTCTCAGATACCACTGTTGGGAATTTGAGTATTTAAAAACTATAACGCAGCGGAAAAATTCCCACCAAAAGATCCATGCGAATGGTCATGACTTATGATTGTAGTGTTTACCTCTTGTAGCGAAGCTTTACCTCGATCGCTGCAAAGGGAAGAACAATTCTTCTCACTTGATCACGAGCACTACGAACACTGCTCTAAAGAGGAAGATGAATGCTATCACCAGTACCGCAATCGAGCAGCACCTCTACGTAGTCCACGCGAACAAATCACCGTTGGAGAAAACGTCGTGCTAGCTGACGGCAGGGGATGGGGGCGCACCTACCAAGGAGGTGTTGTGACGGTTACTAGGTTATGCGCAGCAATCTCTAGACGCTTAAATGACGTGCACAGCCTTATAAGCTGTCACCCACTTACCTTAACCCCAATGGGCTTGTACGCTACAGGCCCAATCTATAATTAAAATTATTAAATCATATTTAATAAATTAATTCATTCTCTGACTATTTGCTCTATGCGTGTGACCTTACAGGTTCTCAATAAATTGGCAATAATATTAAATCCCATTTAATATTATAAACAAGGAGCAACATCTAGCAATACATCATTGTTACCCAATTAGTGAGAATATCGGTGATACGATATATACCTTACGGTAACCAAAATAACCGTGTAGTAAATGTCCCTTCGTCCATATGTCTTAATTGAACACAAGGCATAAATTTGTCATCCTTGTTAAGTTCAATTATTTATTTCTCAATTCCCGAGTAGAAGTGTAATCACAAATGGGCCCAATATCTCATATCGGCCCAATGTAGCATGGCCATGCACTTTCATGTCTCACTCTATTAAGAGGCCCATGACATTACTCCTGTTATGTAGGAGGGACGAATCCTGTCTACATCACTCACATCCCTCAACATGATTCATTGTAGGCCCAACAACTATCTTTATGATTATCCTGTTATGGATGACGTTTGGTTGCATTAAAGCCTACAACTCCTCATGTAGGAATCGTAGTGACTTCAAGTCGAAGGACTACTTCACTTTGGTTACCATGAGAAGCACTCATGACACTTACATAACTATTATGCAGCGTTCTCATAGTGGGTCAATCCAGTATAAATATTACTCTAATATTTATATCTATGTGAAGACTTGATATCTCATATTCATGACCCATGAGATGTGGTCATCAGCCTACTCACATAATAGTCCCAATGTATTATTGTCGTCCTAATTAACAATAATACTTGACTACGAATACTTTAAGAATAGTATTTTAATGTTCAGTAGGGTCTCACGATCAAGTCATGCACTTGATGTTCTATTGAACTGAAATAACTATTCTAAGGACTTTACTTCGTTTAAACAATTAGCAGTATAAACTGAAAATGCCTCATATATAATTATATGTAAATCAAAGTCATGATACAAATATAAATCTCAAAGAGAACTAATGGCCTCTAGGGCTTACACAACACCTCGAGCTCCCGTCCTTCTTCTTCACAAATAGAGCCGGTGCTCCCCATGGGGACGCACTAGGTCTCATAAACTCTTTGCCTAGCTTCTCGTCTAACTGCTTCTTCATCTCCGCCAGCTCTACTGGTGACATCCGATATGGCTCTATCGAAATAGGCCGAGTCCCCGGAATCAGGTCTATAGCAAACTCCACCTCAGGACAACTATAAAGATAGTTATTGGGCCTGTAATGAAACATTTTGAGGAATGTGAGTGACATAGATAGGATTCGTCCCTCCTATATAACAAGATTAATGTCTATAGGCCTCTTGATGGTATGCGACGTAGAAATGCATGGCCATGCTAAGGTGGGACAATATGAAATATTAGGCTCACATGATTGTACGTCAATTACTAGATCAAGAAATAAATAATTGGACTTAACAAGGATGACACATTTATGCCTTGTTTTTAATTAAGACATTGTGACGAAAAGAAGTTGACTTTGTGACACCCACTACCCCGCATATAATAAAACATAAATAAAATCATACATGTCTTTAAAAATAATATAAAAATTAAAATAAAAACATATCCTCAAGGGTAATGTACATCACATCATCTATAACGTAAAATGTAGGAATCTGAAATAATCAAAATCCTTTTAAAAACAAATTGCGGAAAACATAAATAATAAACATAATCCAAATCCCGATGTCACATATCAGAGCTGGTATACATATACCGATAATACATCGGAATAAAACTAAACGACTGAACGTAAATCCTAACTACTACTACTAAGAGAGATCTCCACGGGATCACTCCTCGTCGTCATGCTCACCCCCCTCTGCACATACAACATCATATGCACAAGAACAACAAAAGATAGGGGTGAGAAACACGATCATAAATATATGTAAACGGAATGGAATAGTAATTAAGATGACATACAACATACATCAATCAACACAGATATAATCAATGTATATATCAAAGATGCATGCCAATGCGAATGCAACATCACTACTCCATATGCATGTGGCCAACAACTCTAACTCTGGAAAGACGATTAGGAGTACATATCCGGTTATCAACGTGGATGATATGCCAGACCATGGGCCATCCCCGAACACTCTCACCAATCCTGATAACGTATAGTGGCTAGTCAGGGTACTCAAGCTTATTCATTAGGTCACTCCGACAATAGGTAGCTAGCCCATGTCACTTGGAACTTCCATACCCAATGTACCCTCAAGGCCGGGATAACACCCATCGTGGCCTCCACTATCGCGATTCATCGTTTGCTTTCCACCCAACATATCAACTTCAACGTATAATGCGTGCAATGCTCATCAATATGCAAACACATGCCAACCATTCACCACCATAATCAATCACATTGATTAATAACTATGACCATCCATGATGGCCATCAACAACATCACTAATAATAACTCATCGTTATCATTATTAACAGCATCTTCGTTATTATCTTTATTATTTCATGACGTTCTTCTCTAATTGGTTCTATTTTAATCCATGGGGTTACATCCTAGTGTTAAGTAAGAGCAAAGATCAAGTATTATTAAGCTCCTAAGGGTAATCTAAAGTCCTTAGATCATATCATACTTACATAACACTATCCATCAAGCATAAGGGGTCAAAACTACTTCCGAACATGCGAAAATCGATTCCTTAAGTTAGGAATCGATTCTAGGAGACCTAAATCGATTTCCCCATGATGGGAATCGATTTTCACGAGGCCAAATCGATTTCCACACTATGGAAATCGATTTTGGGGTGTTCAAATCGATTTCCAAGTGCTGGAAATCGATTTCTGGGTGTCAGGTCATCCAGAAACGGGTTTTCTGCACTATCGGACCATTCTACGTTCTCTAATTGATATATCATCCAAGCCTAAGCTATTTATCACCAATTTGATTAGCCTAACACTCATAAATCACAACCCAAGTGTTCTTGAACTAATCCTTGATCATCATTCTCGTCTCACTTTTATATTATCACCCTATAAGTACGTTCTTATAGCATAAGGTTAACAAAACACCATAGCATGTCATAAAAATCTTTCTCATCATCATCAATTCATCAACAATCATATAAATCATGAACTCATAATTATAAACATGTTATATCATCAAATTATTCATCAATCAATACTCGCATAGCCAGAAAACAACATAACAACATTCATAAGCATATGCAGGCATACATAGGGGTCATGAGTTAACCCCTTCATCTTAACCTATCCCAAAACCCACATATTCATGATTAATTTCTCCCCCCATACCTGGTATGATGATTCACAGCCCAAGGGAAAGAGAACAGAGCCAAGTTCCGCTACGATTCCTCCTTACAGGTTCAATTCTTGATCACGATCGCAACACTGGAAAGCAGAGTCCATCTTTAGGTTAAGGATTGAAAGGGAAACCAACTGTAGGAGTAGATAACTCACCTTGGTTTCTAACTTAGGAAGATTAACTCTAGCAGTAGGGATAGACTTGCCAAGCAAAGGCGTGTTCCTGACGAAGAACACCAAAACAAGATTCGTCTTTTGGGTTTTCTAGAGCAAGAGATCAATGAGAGCTCTTAGGGATGAGAAGAGGCAACTAGTGAGTATAATAGAGTGTAAAGGCTAGGTTTAGGTCATACGATAGATATATATAGCTGTTAGGGACGTTTTAGGACGAATGGGCCGTACAGAGCATAGCCCGATAACACAAACGCGTACACAAGTTCTGAAAAGCATGGGAATCGATGCCACAACCATGGAAATCGATTTTCCATTGACCAAATCGATTTTCTTATCAAAGAAATCGATTTTACCCTTTAAGAAATCGATTTCTGCTTGCTGGAATCGATTTCTTCAGCTGGAAATCGATTTCCCCTTCAAAAAGCATGTTTTTGACCTTGACACCTGAATAAGACTTGTAGATAATTCTCTAAACTTTCCAACGCATCCAAGATCACCTCAATTGGATGTCTAGAACTCAAGATATGGCCAAAACCATGAAACAGGTTACTTGGACTCGAATGGATCGATTATCCTAAAGGCTGAACTACTTCAGCTATGAACTTATGCACCAAAAACAAGAATAAACAACATATGCAAACATCTATAAGCAAGTATTAACACATATAAACATAGAGATGAAAAGCAGGGTGTTACAGACTTCACACTATATATGATTACAATATGGTTTTAATTGTATAACCAATATTCTAATTAATTGGGTAGCAATGATGTATTGCTAGATTCTACTCATTGTTTATAATATTAATTGATTATTAATATGATTAATAATAATTAATATTATTTCCAATTAATTGAGAACCCATAGGGTCACACACATAGAGTAAATGTTCAGAGAATTAGATTAATTGATTAATTAAATATGATTTAATTAATAATTAAATGGGATTGATTTAATTGATTAATTAAATATGATTTAACTAATAATTAAATGAGGATGATTTTAATTGATTATTAAATATGATTTAATTAATAATTAGACATTGGGACTGCAGCGTACAGTGGCCCAAGTGGGTTAGGTTAAGTGAGTGATAACTATTAGTAAGTTGTGCACGCCACTTAAGCAACAGACAACACATAGCCCTCATAATGGCCGTTGTACTCTGTTGACAGTCGCGCCTCCTTTCTCTCCCTATGTGCCGTGCCTCTTCCAATCCTGATAGCTAGCACTACGCTATCTCTGACGTTGGTTTGCTCGTGTGGACTGAGTAGAGGTATTGCTACTTTCCAATACTGGTGATAGAGAACAACCTCTCCTTTTGTGGTGATAGCAGTAATGTTCCTCGGATCAGCTGCTCTGTAGCTGTATAGATCAAGTTGTCATTCACACCGTAGCAGTGTTCGTGATTTACCAGTGCTGCTGACGTGCTCACAGTGTTTGTGGTAAAGCTACGCTTCAAGAGGTAAACACAATATCCTTGTGATTCATGTGCGATACGTGGTCTTTTAGTAAAAGGGTTTTTCCGCTCAAAAGGTTTTTATAAATTGTTTTTAAAAATTATCCTCTTGAAACCCCAACAGATCTGATGCCAAAGGGCAGCATTGTTCGCTTCAACTCGAACCTCAACTCGCTTCGAACCTTCTGCAAACCCACTCCTCGTCTGGATGGACCTGATAGAATTGAGAGAACTTGAGTAGCGCCTCAAACCTCATCGCGTACTCACCAACTGACAATTGTTCCTGTTTCAGGCTCAGGAACTCTTTCTCTTTCTCTTTCCGGATGCTCCTCGGGAAGTACTTCTCCAAAAAGCACTCCCGGAACAAGTTCCAAGTAATAATCCTGCCTTCTGTCTCCAACAGTCTGAGCTTGTTTCTCCAACAACCCTCCGCTACGCGTACCAGCATGAATGCAATTTACATCACTTTCCTATCCTCTTTGCAGTGTATGGCCATGAACACCTTCTCGATCTCTCGCAACCACATCTCTGCAGCTTCAGGGTTGTACTCTCGGTGGAACTGGGGAGGATTCCCTTTCATGAAAGCATTGAGACCAATGTCCACCGTCTCATCTCCTCTTACAACATGCAACTGATTCTGCCTCACTTCTCTCTCTTCTTGCCTCTGCATATACTGGGTAGTCTATTGAGTTTGCAGCATCATCGCAGTAGACAAATCCCACATGGCCTGCATCGCTTCGGAGGTGTCACCCCCACTTCCTGTCCCTGAGTGGTCACCGTAAGACATATAATAGCTCTTAACAGTTAAACATATCACATGCCTTATGAATTAAAACAGTTATCACACTTCGATATCCAGCGCATCGGTACTCTATGAGACAACCCTCCTTTCCCAGAAAGATAATCCCATTAGTCCCAAGCTTACCTCATTAGCTATAACCTAGCGGTATTATACGTGCTTATTAAACAACGATTACAAACATCTAAGCATAACCGCATACATGCATCAGAGTAAACGCAACAGGGTAAACATAAAACAAATATATACAGGCAGTATCAAAACATACGTGGTGGCCCCATCAGTAGGGCTAGATATATATAGACATGAGTACATCAGAAACCGGAAATAAAACGTATACATCAAAGACCTCAAAAATTCTCAAAACACGCTCACCAGGACTCCCCAGCCCACTCTCAAAAATACATCAAGCCTCTCCACACAGTCCTAGAGACGCACTGGTTGGCTCCCACCATCAATGGTGAGGATGCCCCGAGCTACCCTGCCCCTCTCCATGAGTACACCTATAAACCCGCATAGGCTCGTACTTGAATGAGGAACTCGACACTACAATCCGACGTCTCTGAGACACCCTCAGGTACTGCTCCGTACGTCTACGCTGCCCCTTGTAGATGAAGCCTCGCCTTCTAGAAACTGTTGAAGATTGTGGTGACGCCCACAAGTAGTCCTGCTCTCTCTACCTCGGTGGGTGCCACATCCTAGGGAAGGGAAGAAATTGGTAAACACGATAGGGTCCTATAATGTCCACGTATGGTGGTGTGCCACTTCGGAAGATCAAGCTAACGGGTTCGGTGTAAATAGCCAAAAGGGTCAAGGGGTCGACCCGACATCCTCTTTCATCGTGGTAAACGATCTCAATGTCCCTCAGCACCGGCATCCGTGGTGCCCCCGTGATAAACGGGTGAAGTCTTGGGTCCATCCTGGTACTCAGCTGGCTCGTCGTCTACTCACAGATCGAATACATACATACAAAGAAAAGCAGGGAGATAAGATACACGGCACATCTATAACAGGGATGATGCAATGCAAAATATATAGCGAACACAACCATTTCTCAATGTCTCGATACCACAGTCGTTCCCTAACTAGATGTACACATACTCTTTCTATGCATGCCAGCCGGTACTAAACACCCTCCTAAGGGCCACATCACATCCGCTCTTTAGACAAGTTGGTTCGTTCCGATAATCCGTTCCGCTCGCCGTGACCCATAAGAGTGCATCACCATTCAGCTGTCCAAGACAGAGAGGGTTATCTGGGCCTCCTCGGAAGATCCACCGACAACTGGAAAGACTCAGGATCTAGTTGGGATAGTAGAACGTGCCCATGACAGCCACGACACAATAGGAACTACCATGCTGGTCTCATGTGGGTACATCTGTGTCCAGTATATCCCCGAGATCACACAGACCTACCCTTTCTTTTTCCTCACCTGCACTCGGTGCACCAACCTCGTATGTCTCACGGCACACGGCTCGCCAGTTGGCATCATATGCATATGCTATGCATGTCATCCATCTCTCTTGAGCTGATATCGCAACACATGCAAACTCGCTCCCAGCAACACGAGCACCAAGCTTCAACTGTAACCATCACGAGCTCCAAGCTCCACTTGTAACCATATGAGCTCCAAGCTCCCACGATAAACTTAAGAGCTCCAAGCTCCAACAATAACCTCGAATCTTGATTATCAGCTCAAACGTCGACAATGAGGTCTGAGCCCTAAACATGCTAAACCTCCGAGTCTCATGCATCACGCATTTCAAGATATATACAACAGTTCATTATCAACATGCTAAGTAAAGCAGTAGACATAACAGTCAATACAGATACCATACATCCATCATGCTCCACATATATCAGTTAGTAGATATGCACATAGCAGCATACAACATATATCACCAAGCATCACAAATCTGCTAACCTAGGGTATTAAGCATAGCGATTATAGCCCAATGTAAACTAAACCTAGGGTTTAGGTACTTTGCCAGGGCTCAACCTCACGTAGGGTTTAGGGTTCCCCTGCACAACACAAACATACAATAGAGCTACATAGACTACTCTTTCCTCTCCAACGTGTGTAACACTTTCTCCGCACTTGAACTGTTTCCTGCGCGCTTTTCCATGCAACTCTGACAACGGCTTCGCAACCGGCAACTGTAACACCCCGATTTTCAAGTTTTTTCTAATTAAACGGTATTTATCAACTTATATTTTCTTTGAGATCTTAGAAATGGAAAGAAAATATTCCGAGACCATAATCATGCTCAACGACATCGCAGGAAGCTACGATTAAGTTTTGGGTCGAAAAATCAGACGGAGCCCGGTCTGCATTTTTTCTTTGACAATAGTGTTTTACTACTATCAAGACCTAATTTTGACCCGTGAACGGGACAGTAAGTCTTAGAATGTAATTCTCTACGTTTTGGTTAAATTTGAAAAAAAAATAAAAAAAAATCATTTCCTGATCTTCGTTCGAGCGAAATCCTCAATCGGGTGACGAACGGAGCCGCATATGGACTTATCGGGACCCGCCAACGGATAAACTTGATATCACATCATGTTATATCATTTGGGAGAGCATGCCAGAGTCGTCATGATGTTCAGAAAAATGTGGACGCGAAATTACCAAAATACCCGTAACTTAACCTTTTTCACCTTTTACCATTTTACCTTTGAACCAAATGACCTTTTTATCCTTAATGAGTGATTAAGAAGGCTGAACAGCCCTTCTCAGCACCCATTTTCACGCAGCTCAGCCCCCCAAAGAGAGAACACTTCATCTTCCTTAGAAAGAAACCTCCATTGTTTCTTTGAGAAATCATTGAAATGTTGTGAGAAAACCTTGAATCTTTGATCAATCTTCATCCATTCTTAGGTAAGATCACTTCTATGATCTCCTAGCTTCTTGAATCTCTCTCAGTCTCAAGATCAAAATCTTGTTCCATGAAAATCCATTTTATGATCCAAAACTTTGAAAATCCATAGGAAATTGTAGAAAAATCCTTTTAATGGGAAATCAATTTCTTTGAACTCACTTCATCATCCTCTACCTAAACCCAAGAGCTCATGATCCAATTCTCATCCTAGCTCATTTACCCCAAAATGGCTGAAACCTAGAAGAGAAGATGAGTAGTGTTTTTGATCAAATTTTTGATTTCTAACTCTGGATTCCATCCTTAGCTTTCCTAGTGTCTTTCAATCCAAGTGATGGAAAACCAAATCAATTTCTAACCTCTTTTGCCCAAAAAGGCCGAGACCTTCATGTGTTGTTTCACATTTTTGAGTCATAGGACTTGTATTAGTGTTAACCAAGTTCATGAACCAACCATCCAAAAGTTTGGAACCAAATGAGATCCCTAGCCTTTTTATCTCTCATGACCGAATTCATAGTTTTGAAAAGCGAGTTTTGAAATCAAAAAGTGATTTTTGGGAAAACGTGTTGCTTTTTTTTCAAGAAAAGTTATCTTCCTTTTTGAAAAGTGATGTCCTTTTGAAAAGAAAAAGTGGTTTTGTAGAAAGTCGTGCAAAACGAGCTTTGTTTCAGGAAAACGTTTTAAAAAGGCGTGAAACCTTAGAAAAACGGGTTTTGTTTTCAAGAAAGTGTTTTTCCCGGAAAATGTTCTCTTTGATCAAGAAATGTTTTATTTCAAGAACAATAAAAGTGTTTTGTTTTCCAAAGTTGTTTTGAGAAAATAAAACCAAAAGGGAAAATGATGGATCCTTTTAAGATGAACCCAAACCTAGTGACCGAGACATCGGGCTAGTGTTTTGTGGATTGAGCACTCGGACTTCGTGTCCTGTGTTTTTTATTTGAATGGGCTTAATGCCGTTTGGAACGAGTCGTGGGCTTTATGCCTCGACAATTGAAAGATTGAACGAAAAAGAAAACAGAAAACTTTCCGTGTACATTCATGAACCGGCAGACGTGCTATTTGAAACCGAGCTACAACTTTCGTAGTTGAGAATGGAACCAGTTAAGACCAAGGTCTATAGGGGCATTCTGTGTGTCGAGACTCCACAAGTGGCCAGCGGCCTCGCGACCCCGTGCCGTGGTAAGTCGGCTACCCAGCATGAATGAACTCAATCAGAGACTGGACTATTCAAGATATGGTTATGACGTGGTACCCTGGAACAATTGGAGTTCATACCTAAATTGAGAGGCCGACTCATGAGAACAATTGTGTCACGGGTGCTATTACGGCCTATCGCTCGATGAAGGGAAGTAAGAATCTTCGAAGTACATGAACTAGAAAGATGATATTGAAGTCTCATGCATTATTATAACTCATGACAGTGTTTGAGATATTATGTTATATAAATAACTGTTTTTATAACTATATTTATCTGTGGATGTTTATGCTGTTTGTCGCTTGTGCGGCTCTCATGATAAACTTATAAAATGAGTATCTCACCTTTGCCTGTACATGTTGGACACCCTGTTGTGTTTTTGGAACACATGTATAGATGCTGATCATAGGTCCCTGCGGACACGTGAGGACTCAGATGACGGAGACTTGTGAAGGAGCTGCAAAGAGGATCCCTCCGAATTCCTCTGGGAATCGAAATTGACTTTGGGGTTGTATCCCAACGGCTACTTTTAGCCCGACCAGCATAGGAGTCTTTTATTTTTGAAGCAGTCTTATATTTATTTGCTGCATGAATGTTGACAATGTGTCCTAAGTCTGTAATATATATATATATATATATATATATACCAGACCTGAACCTAGGTATTATTTATGTTTTTATGAATAGTGAATATTGATGTGTGTGAAGAAGTTTATTTCCTTGTCTTGAATTGGATCACCTATGCATGCAGAAATTTTTTTTAGACCCGCGTTTTCGAACGTAGTTACTTAATTAAAGTATTTTTCGAAAGCAACTAGCATTTTATTTGATTGATGTTTTCCGCATTTTGAGTTCGTGTATGTAGCACCCGAGGGGGGTGTTACAGCAACCTTACACGTTTCCCAACAAGCTCAACTATTAGCTCTACACCACTGCCAAAGATACCCCCTGCATGAACGTTGGGTCAACAATCACCCCGAATACACGAACGGGGTCCAGAAACAGCCAGAAATTCAGAAACAGTGACAGATTCAACAACAAACGATTGAACAACAACGAATCACAAGTTTCAAGTTGGCAGCCAAGAAATTGAAGGAGAAAAGCTTACCAAACAGTGGCTGACCTCGCAGCTGCCAGCCCACGCGGGTTCGAGGAGTCGCACGACTCCTCGAACGAGAACACCTGTGAAACCCTAATGTGTTAGCAAAACATCATTAGGTTGGAGTAGGAGTAAGGATACACTAGAAACCAAGACAAATACCAAAAAGAACTTAGGTTCGACGATGTCGACAACTAGGCTTACCTCAAACAAGCTTGAAACAAGGGTCACACCCTAGGCAGGTCCGAAGCTACAATCACAAATGTGTAGTCGGAATGGGGTCTCGACAAATGATCGGCTTGAAATCACTCAAGAACTTTCTCAACTCTCTCTGAATTCTCTCTGGACGAATAAGAAAAGAAGACTTAGGAAAATTTCGTGTGAAAGTGAAAATGAAAGTGGAAACTCCACTTATGTTTCTTGATCAGCACGCTAAAGCATGCAAAACTCCAACGTTTGAGCGTTCCCACGCTCTAGCGTGGGCTCTCTCCACTCTTGAGTGTGGAACCTCGTCAACTCCACCTTCTCCCTGGCTTGACACGTGTCTCACACGCTTCCAAACTCAGAATAGCTGGCACAACGCACTCAGCACGCTTGAGCGTGCCAACTTCTCATGTCCAAACGTTGCCACGCTTGAGCATGGAGTCCTCCCACGCTTGATGTAATGGCCCGATTTTCACGTTTTTCTATTTCTTCAGTATTTTAATGTCTTTATTTTATTCGAGGTCTTAGGAATAGAAATAAAATATTTTGAGACCATAGTCATGCTCGATGATATCGTAGGAAGCTACGATTAAGTTTTGAGTCGAAAACTGAAACGGAGTCCGGTCTGCGTTTTTACACTGACAGTATGATGGACCCTTGAACGAGACAATAAGTCTTAGAATTCGATTATCTACGTTTTGGTTATATTTCGTAAAAATTTCAGAAAAATATCTTCCTGACCTTCGTTCGAGCGGAATCCTCAATCGGGTGACGAACGGAGCCACATATGGATTTACCGGGACTCGCCAACGGATAATCTTGATATCACATCATCCCAGGACACTTGGGAGAGTATGCCAGAGTCGTCATGACGTTCGAAAATATCTGGACGCAAAATGACCAAAATGCCCCTAACCTTAGTCTTTTACACTTTTACCATTTTACCCTTTTGGCAAAAGACCTTTTTACCCTTAAGTGAGCTCTTACGAGGCTGAACTCAGCCCCTCAATCCCTCATTTTCCCACAGCCCCCTTCCCAAATAGAACTCCATAGTTGTTTTTGAGAGAAAACACCATTGTTGGTCTTGAAGCTCCTTGATTTCTTGTTGGAATCACTTGATTCCTTGAGCAATCTTCCTTCATTTCAAGGTAAGATCACTTCTATAATCTCTTAGCTTCTTGAATCTTTCTTTATTTCAAGATCAATCTTCATTTTCATGAAAAGAAATTCTTAGATCCAAAACTTTGAAAATCCATAGGAAATTGTAGAAAAATCCTTTTGAGGTAAGACCAAGTTCTTTGAACTCACATCATCATTCTCTACCTAAACCCAAGAGCTTATGATTCGACTCTCATCATAGATCAAAAAGCACTTTTTGGCCGAACCCTATTTGATGATGATGAATAGTGTTTTCATCAATTTTTGATTTCTAACACTTGATTTCATCCTTAGCTTTCCTAATGCCTTTAAATACATGAAATGGAAAACCAAGATCAATTCCTTACCTTTTTAACCTAGGGTGGCTGAAATCCTCTTTGTTAGAATAGTTGAGATTGGCTTTGATTGTTGTTTAATGTTTGATTGTTGTATTGTTGTAGCTATCGACGATTATCAGGAGGTTCACAAACCGATCGACTGACTTTGATCCGAGAATCTGCTCATCAACAGGTATGGGGGGTGAATCTCATCACACCAAGATGGTGGTAGTGAAGATGGTTGTTTAAGTTATGTGTGGGTGAAACCCTTTAGTTTGGGTTCACTTTTAATGGTTAAGTTGTGTTAAGTTCTCTTGGAGAACAATGTGTAATATTTGTAGTTATGCTTCTATGCCTTATCATGTGTCTTATGATGATGTTGTCTAGGTGAGAAAATGATTTCTTGCATGATGAAAAACCTACTTTGATTACTAGATCAAGTATGGACTTTTGTGCTTATGTGTTTAATTATGATGCAATGTTGTGTGTTATTGTTCATCATAATTGTCTAAGTTTTGTGAGCCATAATTTGATTAGTTGGTGAAGTAAATCTTCACATTGGTTCCTAGTTGGCTTTTAGGCATGACCTTGAGAAAAGGAAGAACATGTGTAGCTCTTGAACAAATCAAGTTTTGATGTAAAGAAAGTGTTTTTAATAACTTATGTTTTTCAAAGAAAAACCTTAACTGACTTTGATCCCAAAGTGTTTTCACCAAAGTGAAACATGTTTTATACCTTATCCTTAGTCCATCTAGTTAATCAAGTGACTCAAAATGAGAAAAGAAGTGGTTTCATGAAGAGAATCAAAATGGTTCCATAAGGTTAATGTCTTGTTTTAAGGCAACTTTTCGCTAAGCGAATTTACCTTCGCTAAGCGAAAACAGAGGAATTCTAAGTTGGGCATCACTGCCTCACTTTCGCTAAGCGAATTAATATTCGCTAAGCGATTACAGAGAATCTCGCTACACGAATTATGTTTCGCCGAGCGATCCGGAGGAGTTCCAAAAGAGGTGTAACCGCCTCCATTTTAGCTAAGCAAATCCATATTCGCTAAGCGAATACAACACATTTCGCTACGCGATTTATGTTTCGCCGAGCGATGCAGAGGAGTTCCAAAGGAGGCATTACTGCTTCAATTTCGCTAAGCGACTGTAATTTCGCTAAGCGAATTTCATGTATCAGAAAATGCTAAAAATGGAGTAAGTAAGTGGTTCAAAAATTGTTTCAAATCAAATGAGTTTTCAATTGAGAAGTTGTTTTGGTTTACAAAGAAGTTTTTAACTCAACTCGTAAAGTTTTACATATAAAAACCTATTAACTTAGAGTTGAAGACAAGGGTTAATTATGTATAGTATGTGGTGGAACAAGATCATATGATATACCATTAATGACTTAGTACATCAATGACTTCATAAGACATAAACACAAACATGAAACGTTTTGGGTTTTGAAACAGTAGTTCGATGACGAACCGGTGATTCGGACCCCGATCAGTCGTTCAATTGTTTCAGTCTTGTGATGACTCGATCCCGGAGGGATCACGAGATTTATCCGGTGGATAAAGGTTTTGTTTTTCAAAGACACGAATAGTTCCTAAGGAAGAAAACCTTAGTAGACTTCGAGGTTTATCTGGGGGATAGACATTGCTTGATCGCATCTGCTTTGTGTAAGCATTGGCATTTCATTTGCATAGTTGTAAGGCCTTGAGCCTAGGAGTTGAGCTTACACCTTGATGCGGGTGCGAATCTTACGGTGATGATCTTCAATGGTCTTTTTGGAGGTATCAGGGTTGGAAGGGTGACATGTGACCAGTTGGTGATTCTTCTGTGTCGTGGCGAATCCGTGTAATACACTGATATCCTCTACTAGATGTATGTTTGGTCAAGAGTGTTACCGTAAAGCCAGATACGTGCACGTTACGAATGTTGTAGCATCTTGCTCATGGCTGGCAGAAATCGGAACATGTCCTTTCATTCACTCTCTCCGAACGTTTTGTTATCTCCATGGAGTAGGGGTCAGAGTAGTACCCAGTGGCATTGGCATTGAGTCATATACATTGCACTGCATTGCATGGCCGCTGATGTTTACATTTACTGTTATACATCGCTGTATTGTTTAAGAATGCCTTATATTATACTGTTAACTGCTTAACATGATATTATGCTGTCAACTGCTTAATATGTTTGATGTTGAGAATTATTATAAGCATGTTGGGTACGCTGTTACCCGGTGAGTCGTCCCGTTTTTACTATTGCTGTTTTGCTGTGTTGATGAACGGGAATCTCACCCATATCTGTATGTTTTTTGCTGGTACTTGCTGTTGCTGCTTGAACAAATGGACGTGACTATGGTTCAGTCCAATAGTCTCCTTGAGCCCGGAGGCGGACTCTTTTGCTGTTTTAGTTTTGTTGCCGGCCAGACTATATCAGTTTTTGTAGTACCTTTTGGGAGCTACGACTCCTAGTACTTAGTGTATTTCTTATGTCAATTATACATTAGACCTATGTCTGTATATAGCATTATTTTTATTTCTGTTTCTGTTCTGTGTTATTATACAGTATGTTCTAGAAATGCATGGCGAACCTAAGTTCGTTATTAGTATTATTTACCTTTACTAAATCCCATTACATCTTGTGAAAAGAAAAAAAAAAAAAAAAAAACCGTATTTTCTGCGTTAATAAATATTTTCGGCCGTATAAACGTTCGGGAATGTGACACTCGGGAAAGGGTGTTGCACTTGAGCGTGATGCTCAGCTGGGAAAGGACTTGCAACCTTCTGACTTCCCCAGTTTCTCGTGTTATGCCTTAAGCTCTTCCAACATGATTCAAGCATATTCATAAGCTTCCAACTAGGCATAAAACTAGAACATAAACATTCACACAACTATACAAACACCCGATCAAGGTTATCCACCTCAATTAGGGTTTTTGGAAAACATGGATGTTACATTACCACCCCTCTTAAAGAGAATTTCGTCTCCGAAATTCCTCATTCATACCTGTAAACAACGAAGGATACTGCTGACTCATTTGTGCTTCTCGTTTCCATGTTGAGTCTCCGGTTGTTAGGTCCCACTCGACCCTTACTAAGGGAATTTGTTTGCCGCGAATCTCCTTGATCCTTCTATCCACTATCCGAACAGGTAAAGCCTCGTATTCAAGGTTCTTTCTTAGCTAGATTGATTCGGGCTCTAACACATGCGATGGATCAGGGTAGTACTTTCTAAGTTGGGATACATGAAAGATGTCATGGAGATATGACAAATTAAGCGGTAAGGCTATTTGGTAAGCTACTGGACCAATTCGGCGAAAATTTGAAATTGTCCTATGAATCTAGGTATAAGCTTTCTGGATTGAATTGCACTGCCAATGCCAGTCCTCGGAGTAACTTCCAGAAACACATGGTCTCCCTCCTGGAACTCTAACGGTCTCCTCCGTCTATTAGTATAGCTCTTCTGCCTATTCCTTGTGGCCTTCATCTTTTCCCAGATCAACTTAACCTGTTCCATTATCTGTTGAACCAACTTGGGGCCTAACAACCCATTCTCTCCAGTCTCAAACCAGCACAACGAAGTCCTTCACTTCCTCTCGTACAAAGCTTCATATGGCACCATCCCGATACTTGAGTGGAAACTATTATTATAGGTAAACTCAATCAAAGGAAGAAACTCGTCCCAGCTTCCTGTGTGTTCCAACACACATGCTCTTAGTATATCTTCCAATGATTGAATTGTCCATTCTGACTGACCATCCGTTTGTGGATGATAAGCAGAACTCAACCTTAACTTAGTTCCCAATGCTCCGTTTAGACTTCTCCAAAACCTGGAAGTAAACCTTGGGTCTCGGTCTGAGATAATACTTGAAGGCACATCGTGTAGCTTCACCACCTCCCTGATGTAAATCTGAGTCAACCTCTCTAGAGAATAGTTCTGGTTGATTGGTAGGAAATGAGCACATTTCGTCAACCTATCGATGATGACCCAAATTGCATCACACCTCTTCTGAGTCCTTGGTAACCCAGAAACAAAGTCCATTGCAAATACTGTCCCACTTCCACTCCGGGACATCCAGCGATTGCAAAGATCTCGCTGGCTTCTGGTGTTCAACCTTCGCCTTTTGACATACCAAGCTGGATAGGACATAAGCTGCCATTTCCTTCTTCATCCCTGGCCACCAGAACAACTTCTTCAGATCCTGATACATCTTGGTAGCCCCTGGATGAAAGCTCAACTTGCTCTTGTGTGCTTCCTCTAAGATTATGCTCTTAACTTCACTATCCGCAGGCACACAAACTCTGTCGCCAAATCTGATGAGGCCATCCAGACCTCTCTTAAACTCTAACGTCTCACCCTCCTCAATCAGCCGATTAACCTCCTTAAGGTACACATCCTCAGCTTGCCTTCTCCAAAGCAGATTTAGGAAATTGCTAGTCACCTCAATCATCCCGAGATTCATCTTATCCTCAATGATTTCCACATCCAGATTCAGATCCCTGAACGGCTCTAACAACTCGAGCTCTCATACCATCATTGTGGATATGTGTAGGAACTTCCTACTGAACGCATCTGCTACAACATTCGCCTTGCCTGGGTGGTATTGCAGATCGAATTTATAGTCCTTTATGAATTCCATCAACCTTTTCTGCCTCATGTTCAACTCCTTCTTGTCAAACAAATACTCTAGGCTCTTATGGTCACTAAATATGCTGAATTTAGCACCATACAGATAATGTCTCCATATCTTCAATGCAAACACTATCGAAGCTAGCTCTTGATCGTGAGTTGGGTAGTTTCGTTCATGCACTCTTAACTTCCTGGAGGCATACACTACCACTCTCCCTTCTTGCATAAGGACACAACCCAATCTTTGATATGACGCATCATAGTATACGTCAAAACGTCCTAACGGATCTAGCAAAACCAACACCGGCGACGTGGTCAACCTCCGCTTCAGCTCTAAGAAACTCTATTCACAAGCTTCCGACGACTCAAATGCCTTCCCTTTTCTCGTCAACTGCGTCATAGGCAACGCAATCTTAGAGAATCCCTCGATAAACCTCCTGCAGTAGCCCGCCAACCCAAGAAAACTACGAACCCCGCTCACAGACTTTGGGCTTTCCCACTTAACCACTACCTCAACCTTAGCAGGATCCATCGTGATCCCATCCCTGTTGATCACGTGTCCTAGGAACTGCACTTCCTCCTGCCAGAACTCACACTTTGACAGCTTTGCATACAACTGCCTATCCTTCACACTTGCAGCACCACTCGAAGATGCTCTTGGTGTTCCTCTTTACTCGAAGAGTAAATAAGGATGTCATCGATAAACACGACAACAAACTTATCTAAGAACAGTCGGAATATCCTGTTCATATAGTCCATGAACACGGCTGGACCATTAGTCACACTAAAAGGCATAACCAAATACTCATAGTGCCCATACCGACTCCGAAAAGCAGTCTTCAATATATACTCCTTCTTCACCCTAATTCGATGGTAACTAGATCGCAGGTCGATCTTAGAAAACACAGTTGCTCCCCTAAACTGATCCATCAAATCGTTTATCCTCGGCAACGGATACTTGTTCATTATCGTCACTTTGTTTAGCTGACGATAGTCCACACATAACCTTGAACTTTTGTCCTTCTTCTTGACGAACAGTACCGGAGCTCCCTATGGCGACGCGCTAGGTCTGATAAACTCTTTGCCTAGCATCTCATCCAAATGTTTCTTCAACTCCGCCAGCTCTACTAGAGACATTCGATCAGGTGCTGTCAAAATAGGTCTAGTTCCTGGTACAAGATCTATGGCGAACTCGATCTCCCTCTCCGGTGGCAACCCTGGAACATCATCTGGAAACACCTCCGGAAATTCCCGCACAACAGGTAGCGCTCCCACACTCGGAGTTTCCTTCACCTCCAAGGAGAACAACACCACATACTCTTCAGATCGCACACCCTTTGGAATACCTTCGTTAGCAGGCATTAATCCAGATAGCTCAGAAAAACAAAGTGTTTTGTTTGCACAGTCAAGTACCACAAGGTTGGCCGAAAGCCAATCCATGCTTAGGATAACATCGGTCTGATACATAGGCGGACAGACTAGGTCTACAAATAAATGCCTATTTTCTATAGTAATAGGAGATTTTAAACACACAAACAGGGTAGTCAAGGAATCACCCGTAGGTGTGGAAACAGTAAGGTCATATGGTAAAGACGAAACTGGTAACACTAAGTGATCCATGAATTCCAAAGAAATAAACGAGTGGGTAGCCCCCGAATCAAATAACACAGATAAGAGCTTGCCTGAAACTAAACACTTACCTTGAATCAGATCCGGGCATCGAGACGATTCAGCTTCCCTCACGGCAAACACTCTTCTAGTGGCTTGTGGTCTTGTACTCTGCCCAGTCACCCCGGTTGGTCTCACATTTCCATATCTGCAGTCCTTTGCCATGTGTCCCGGCTTTCCACATGCATAACAAGTCATAGCTCTCCCTGGTACTTGGCTTCTGCAGTCTCGAGCCATGTGTGGTCCCCCACACTTGAAACATCCTTGCAACCCCTGAGTTGCACTTGGTCTCGGACTTCCAGCATCTCCCACTCTCTGTACGGCCTCTGACTTGACTAAAACCTACTGCCTCTGCCCCTCTAATTATTGCGGATAGGTCCTCCGCTCCTCAGAGTCAGCTTTCTTCTTCTCTCGATGTTCTCTATGGTTGAACATCGATCAAGCATTAAGGGTATCTGGTAATCCCCAAAGGTACAATAGCTTTCTGGATTTTATACTTCAGACCGTCTTCGAATTTGCGGTACATCCACTCCTCGTCCGAGTACCAATGGTAGAACTCTGAAAACTTTAGCAGCGCCTCAAACCTCGCTGCGTATTCCCCGATCCTCATGTTGCCTTGCTTCAGACTCTGGAACTCCTTGTCTTTTTCCCTTCTGATCATCCTTGGAAAATATTTCTCAAGGAAGCATTTCCTGAACAGCTCCCAAGTTATGGCCCTTCCTTCCGTCTCAAGCAATCTTTGCTTTCCCTTCCACCACATCTCTGCCCCTCCAACCAGCCTAAAAGAGGCATAGGAGACTTTCTGAGCTTTGTCACAATGTGTGGCTGCAAAGATCTTCGCCAACTCTTGCACCCACAGCTCCGCTCCTTCAGGAGTTGTAGTCCCCTTTGAACTGAGGAGGTTTCCTTCTAATGAAAGCATCCAAACCAACGTCCTCATTCCTCACATTTCTCTGTTGTTTCTGTTGCTGTTGATTCTCATAGGTTAGCTGAATGAGTTGAGCATTCTGCTGAGTTTGTTGTAACATTGCAGCAGCCATGTCCCTCATGGTCCTGAGAGTCTCTTAAGATTCAGCTCCTGCTCCAGTATGTGAAGATTCCTCTTCCTAACCTCCATTCAACCCGGTCCTACCTTAGCCTCTACCTCTACCTCGAGCCATTGGTTCCTGATTCAAGCAACAGTTAGCTCAGAGTTCAATCATGATAAGCAACATAAATACATATATCTACTTATCATTCATACAAAACATCACAATAATCAATAGCACTCCTTCTACCCTTCTAAACATAGTCGTACTCTCTTGCAGAGACGACAAACGTAGCCAGTTTGACTTCCTAACACACACAGTTTTGATCCCTGACTTCTACAGTCCTGATAGGACCAAACTTCTCTGATACTACCAAGATGAGATGACCCTCCTTTCCCAGAAGGATAATCCCATTAGTCCTAAGCTTACCTCATTAGCTATAACCTAGCGGTATTATACACGCTTATTAAACAACGGTTGCAAACATCCAAGCATAAACGGGTACATGCATCAGAGTAAACGCAATAGGGTAAACATATATATATATATATATATCAAAATATACAAGGTGGCCCTATCAGTAGGGCTAGATATATACAGACATGAGTACATCAGAAACCGAAAATAAAACATATACATCAAAGACCTCCAAAATTCTCAAAACGCGCTCACCAGCATTCCCCAGCCCGCTCTCAAAAATACATCAAGCCTCTCCACACAGTCCTAGAGACGCACTAGCTGGCTCCCACCATCAGTGGTGAGAATGCCCCGAGCTACCCTACCTCTCTCCACGAGTACGCCTATAAACCCGCATAGGCTCGTATTTGAATGAGGAACTCGACACTAGAATCCGACGTCTCCGAGACGCCCTCAGGTACTGCTTCGTACGTCTACGCTGCCCTCTGTAGACGAAGCCTCACCTGCTAGAAACTGCTGAAGATTGTGGTGACGCCCACAGGTAGCCCTGCTCTCTCTGCCTCGATGGGTGCCACATCAGAGGGAAGGCAAGAAACTAGTAAACATGATAGGGTCGTATGATGTCCACGTACGGTGGTGTGTCGCTTCGGAAGATCAAGCTAAGGGATCCGGTGTAAACGGCCAAAAAGTTCGAGGGGTCCACCCACCATCCCCTCTCATCATAGTAAACGATATCAATGTCCCCCAGCACCAGCATCCGCGGTGCTCCCGTGATAAACGGGTAAAGTCTTGGTTCCATCCTGGTACTCTACTGGCTCATCGTCTACTCGCAAATCGAGTACATACATACAAAGAAAAGTAGGGAGATAAGATATACAACACATCTATAATTGGGATGATGCAATGCATAATATATAGCAAACACAACCGTCTCTCAATGTCTCGACACCACGGTCGTTCCCTAGCTAGATGTACACATACTCTTTCTATGCATGCCGGCCGGTACTAAACACCTTCCTAAGGGCAACAACACGTCTGCTCTTCTAACAAGTTGGTTCGTTTCGGTAATCCGTTCCGTTCGTCATGACCCATAACAGTGCATCACCGTTCAACTGTCCTAGACAGAGAGGGTTATTTGGGCCTCCTCGGAAGATCCATCGGCAACTGGAAAGACTCAGGGTCCAGTCGGGATAGCAGGACGTGTCCAGGACCACCATGACACAATAGGAACTACCATACCGGCCTCATGTGGGTACACCTATGTCTAGTATATCCCCGAGATCACATAGACCTACCCTTCCGTTTTTCGCACCCGCACTCGGTTCACCAACCTCGTATGCCTCACAGCACACGACTCGCTAGTTGGCATCATATGCATATGCTATGCATGTCATCCATCTCTCTTCAGCTGATATCGCAAACACATGCAAACTTGTTCTCAGCAACACGAGCTCCAAGCTCCACCTGTAACCATATAAGCTCCAATCCAAGCTCCCATCATAGCCTTACAAGCTCCATGCTCCAACTATAACCTCGAATCTCGATTATCAGCTCAAACGTCCCCAACGGTGTCTAAGCCCTAAACATGCTAAACCTCCAAGTCTCATGCATCACTCATTTCAAGATACATACACCAGTTCATTATCAATATGCTAACTAAAGCAGTAGACATAACAGTCAGTACACATACCATACAGTCATCATGCTCCACAAATTTGCTAACCTAGGGTATTAAGCCTAGCGATGATAGCCTAAAGTAAATTAAACCCAAGGTTTAGGTACTTTGTCACGGCTCAACCTCACGTAGGGTTTAGGGTTCCCCGACACAACACAAACATACAACAGAGCTACATAGACTACTCTTGCCTCCCCGACATGTGTAACTCTTTCTCCCCACCTGAACTGTTTCCTGCGCACTTTTCCGTGCAACTCTGACAGCGGCTCTATAATCGGCAACCATACACGTTTCCCAACAAGCTTAATGATCAGCTCTACACTACTGCCAAAGATACCCCCTACATGCAAGTTGGGTCAACAATCACCCCGAGTACACGATCGGGGTCTAGAAACAGCCAGAAACTCAGAAACAGTGATAGATTCAACAACAATCAATTGAACAACAAAGAATCACAAGCTTCAAGGTTGCACCCATGAAATTGAAGGAGAAAAGCTTACCAAACAGTGGCTAACTTCGCAGCTGCCACCCCAGGCGGATCGTCGCACGACTCCTTGAACGAATGCTTGGGTGAAAACACCCGTGAAACCTTAATGTGTTAGCAAAACATCATTAGGTTGGAGTAGGAGTAAGGAAAGACTAGAAACCAAGACAAATACCAAAAGAACAAGGTTCGACGATGTCGGCACCTAGGCTTACCTCAAACAAGCTTGAAACAAGGGTCACACCCTAGGCAAGTCCGAAGCTACTATCACGAATGTGTAGTCGGAATAGGGTCTCGACGAACAATCAGCTTGAAATCACTCAAGAACTTTCTCAACTCTCTCTGAACTCTCTCTCGACGACTTAGGAAAATTTCGTGTGAAAGTGAAAATGAAAGTGGAAAATCCACTTATGTTTCCTGGTCAGCACGCTAAAGCATGCAAAACTCCAATGTTAGAGCGTTCCCACGCTCTAGCGTGGGCTCTCGCCACACTTGAGCGTGGATCCTCGTCAACTCTGCCTTCCCCTTGGCCTGACACGTGTCTCACACATGTCTAAACTCAGAATAGCTGGCACAGCACACTCAGCACGCTTGAACGTTCCAACTTCCCATGTCCAAGCGTTCCCACGCTTGAGCGTGGAGTCCTCCCACGCTTGAGCGTGATGCTCAGCTGGGAAAGGACTTGCAGCTTTTTGACTTCCCCAGTTTCTCGTGTTATGCCTTAAGCTCTTCCAACATAATTCAAGCCTATTCCTAAGCTTCCAACTAGGCATAAAACTAGCACATAAACATTCACACATCCATGAAAATACCCAATCAAGGTTATCCATCTTAATTAGGGTTTTTGGAAAATAGGGATGTTACATTCTACCCAATACCAAACTCAGTTGATACAACTCGGGTATCAACCGTTGAAGCCAGTACACCTTCTTAGACTCACAGTTATGGTTCTAGACATGCACAGCCCGTTATAGAACCAAACTGCTCTGATACCACCAAAATGAGACGACCCTGCTTTCTCAGAAGGATAATACCATTAGTTCCAAGCTTATATTAATAACTTTGCCTTAACATATTATAGCGATAGCGTTGTATTCAAACAACGTTTTGGAAACAAGCGCATAGAAACATACATACAGAAAGCATAGCCAAACATATCAGAGTAACGTGCGAATATAAAGCAGCTTTACAAATACCATGCATAAGAAGTAGCCCCATCAATAGGGCGTTGTACATAGATATACAAACTGTATGAACAAAGACTGAAGAACACCAGCACTACCCGTCTCCCACTCAAAAGTACATATAAAGCTCTCAGCTCACAACCTAGGACGCACTGGCAGGCTCCCACCATCAATGGTGAGGATGCCCTGAGTCACCCTGGCCCTCGCCATGACTACGCCTATAAGTCACAAAAGGCTCATACTCAGACGACGAGCTGGACACAGCAACCCTACGCCTGCGGTAGGTCCTCAAATACTGCTCTGTCCTCCGGCACTGACCTCGGTAGACGAAGCCTCTCCTGCTGGTCACCTGCGAAGAAGCTGGCTCAAACCCGGTGTAGTCCCGCTCATGACGTCTCGGTGGCAGCCACATGTGTGGGAAAGGTAGGAACTGCATAACTCTGAAGGGTCCCACGATGTCCTCTCGGTGCGATGCCCCTCCTAGGAATAGTATGCTCACTGGCCCTGTGTAGACCGTCATAAAGGTAGAGGGGTCCACATGCCACCCCCGATTATCGTGATAGATGATCTCGATCAAGCCCAACACCGGCATCCTCGGCACCGATGTGATATATGGGTGCGCCCTCAGGTCCAACAGCTGGCTCATCGTCTTCACGTGATCCAAGAACAAAACAAATAAACAAAAACAGTAAGGAGATAAGAAATACAACCTACAAAAAGTTAGAACAACAATAGCAATGCAGTAAAATAACAGCAAGTAGCAAGTAGCATTTATAACATATATATCAGTTACTGCATACAACCAAACGTCTCCCAAGACAACACATGCAACAAACATCCATCTCCATGAGTCTCACCCTCAGATCAATCCTCTAGACCAGGATACTAATCCCATGCAGCATGTCGGCTGAAAGCTCACGAAGCTGGTTCCACACCTGAACAAGTCCACACCGGAGCAGGTTCTGTGTCAGAACGGAGTTAGTTTGTCCAAGTAACCAAACCGCTCGCCGTGACCAATAAGAGTGCATCCCCCTTCCATACCGAAACCGGAGTGTCTTGCCCGCCTCGGAACGTTAATCTAGAACGAGGAAAGCTCAGGGATTAGTAGGGCAAACCGGATTGGATCGAGTGTCACAACAGAATAAGAGCTACCTCATCCGTCACTGTAAACTATTCCCGAGACCGGTAACATCCCTAAGGTCACTCACTTGACCGCCCCTTCTACTTTTAGTACCCGCACTCTGGTACAACTAACCTCGTATGACGTTGGCAGCTCATACTACCTTTCATATGGCCTCGCCACTTGGCAGCTGATGATATACAACAAACATCCTCAACAGGCTTGATACCGGATAACAGCACCATGCCACCGCATCCACATGGCCACAGGCTCAACGCCATGCATCCACGAGCCACAACTCAAACAACACAGCCACAACCTCAAATAATCAGCATAACAGCAACGGCACCATCCACAGTATAAACCATTTAACAAACATAGCACACAGCCAAACTTAACTCTAATGGCATTCCGCCACATCACAGCATTACCACAAACATCATAACAACCACAATAATAACCACATCAACAAAGCAACAAGCATATCATATACCAAGTACCATATAGGCATGTATATAGATAGCAACCACAGTATACAGATAGCAACACAGCACAATAGTCATACGAAGGGGATCATCCTCAATCAACGGTTCTCTAACCTAGGGTTTCCAAACTTAATGGCGATAGGCCAAAGTATGCTAAACCTAGGGTTTAGGTACTTTATCGGGGCTCAACCACTAATAGGGTTAGGGTTTCCCTACACATAGCAGAAAATACATCTACGCTACTCTTGCCTTCCCGACGGTAGCAATTTCTTCTTCCCACCTGAATAGTTGGTGCGAAAATCAACATGAACACTGGCACATTCCTCCATGTAGCAAGGACGCGAAGACAGCCCAAAAATCCTCCAACAGCCGCGGCCTCAAGCTCCTAAGCACGAGCAATCACGAATGCAAACTTTACCCTAATCACGAACACAACACATATACAATAGTGTTAGCCCTAGGGCAAGATCGAAGATTAAAGGAGAAGGTAAAGACTCGAAGAACCACGAAGATCACGTGTTAGGGATACGAGTTTACCTTTAGCGAATCGAGAAAGCAATCTGTCAAAGTTGTAGAAAACTTCATCGCGATCACAATCGCGTAGCCGGAATCTTGATCCAAAGCTCCGAAGTCACTCAATCCAAGTTTTCTCTCTCAAGAACACCACAGCTTCTCTCTCTAGCTCTCTGCAACTCGTGCTCACCAAGGTGGAAAATGGCCCAAGTGAAAGTGAAAGTGAAAACTTCACTTGGAGCATCCTGCTAAGAACGCTTTAGCGTGGACCATCAGCATGCTTGAGCATGCCCACACTTGAGCGTGGAGCCTCGTCCACACTGCCTTCACCCTGGGCTGACACGTGTAGCACACGCGTCAAAACGCACATCAGCTGGCAAACGAACTCAGCACACTTGAGCGTGCAACATGCCAACGTTTGAGCACTGGCACGCTAGGGCATGCTCCCTTCCCACGCTTGAGCGTGCGGCTCAGCTGGGAAGAGTCTTCCAAACTCCTAGCTTCCTCAGTTTCTCGTTTATCACCTTAGGCACTTCCCACCTGGTTCAAGCCTATTCCTAAACTTCCAACTAGGTCTTAAACTAACACGAAACAATTCACACGGGCATTCAAAGCCCTAATCGAGGTTAACCAACTTGATTAGAGTTACAGAAAATCGGGATGTTACAGGCACAAAAGACTTGGTCATGCAAGCCTAAGATTAATCTCAAGACTAAATAAGCATTGTGACGCCCCCAAAACTTAACCTCACTCTCTCTGATACCTTAAGCATGCAGATAAATCTCAAAAGAAACCTAAGCAAATAAACATTTAATACAGTCCAATTACATATCAGAGTTTTGCCTGGAAGCCATGGCACAAAAACATTAACAGCAAAACAGACGCCCCACTGGCCTTGGTACAACTCACAAGAGACTCAATGATACCTCAAGGGTCTCTCCCTCTGCTCAATGAGCGTTGACGTCAAACTTGTTCACAATGGGAGTCTCGTCTCTACTCAGCTTCACCCACTGCAGCTCTCTCATCAACCAATTAACACCTCCGCCTTCGGATCGTGACCCGAACAACGACATACATGTAACACATAGGGAAGCATGCATCGGAGGTAAGAAACGCTACAATATCATGCCAAGGGATATCACGTAGCATATAACATATCATCATACACAACAGCAGGCACAACCAGCAAACACATTCATCTCTCGAGTTCATCACAACAGTCAACCTCCAAATTATCACAGCTACGGATCACCGCCTACTCTACATGCACAACTGAATCTACATGATTGGCCAATTCTACAATGCACACTCTTACCATAGAAATACAACAGTCAACCTCCAACTGTGAGGAATGACAATACAATCTCCAACTGCAAGGGTGGATGTTCACCAGGTAAGAATGGCTCCTCAACCTCATGTGACAGTTACTCAAACTGCTGTTGCAACCGTACACACAGCTCCCTGTACTCAATACACACAGCTCCCTGTACTCAACCACTCAAACTGTTGTTGCAGCTATATACAGGTACCAGCTTATATGATAGCCATTCAAACGGCTGTTGCAGTTGTTCACAAGTTCCAACCTCGCGTGATAATTGCTCAAATGGCTGTTGCAGTAAATCCCCCGGCTTTCCACCATAACAATGCAAATGCTATGATTATGCACCAATCATCTCAACAACGTCTTAACAACAGCTTATCCAACGTCTCAAGGTCCACATCCTCCAACTGTGAGGATGTCGCTCTCCAACTATGAGAGCCACCTTCAACTTAGATCAACTGGCTTACAACATCGACTACAAATCCAATAACACCAACCACTCTATCCTTCTAACAACATACCAACCGTCTCCACAGTCAATCAAGATCACATCAATCACAATCACATCAATATATCATAGTACAGCAGCATAACATCATTGCATGTATACCAACTAGAAATTAAGCATGTTATCACAACAAGCATCTCATCTAACATGTTATCAAGTACGACATCATTTACTCACGTTAGCAATTACCACAGATAGACATGCATTCTCAAACAACAAGTATCACAGATCGATCCTACGGCGATAGCCCAAAGTAAGCTAAACCTAGGGTTTAGGTACTTTATCAGGGCTCAGCCACTAGTAGGGTTTGAGGAGCCCTACACATGTTAACAATTATATACTACGCCTACGATTCCCAGATATATGTGGTTTCTTCCTCCTCACCTAGTGATTCGTCTCAAAAATGCTCATGTACCAACAGACAGCCCTGACCCTCGATCTCACGAACACCCCGAACACGCCTACGACCACCACGAGCACAACACCACCACCATGAGTTTGCAGCTGCCACCACCTCCTCTCACAGTCGCGGTTCCTCTTTCCGCCACAAGCACCACCGCGTCCTCGAGCTTTGCCCTAACCACGAGAACAACATGCAAGCAACAGTATTAACCCTAAAGCAAGCCCAAAAGATCAAAGAAAAGGTAAAGACTCGAAGAACGCCAGGAACACGAAGAACACGTGTTAGGGATTCGAGTTTACCTGTGGCGAATCGAGAAACTAATCCGCCAGAGTCGTAGAAAACTTCATCGTGATTGCAACCGTGTAGTCGGGATCGCGTTCCGGCAGCTCGATCACCTCCAACCGCAAGCTTTCTCTCTCTAGAAACTCAGAGCTTCTCTCTCTAATTGCAGAAATTCACCCAAAATTCGTGCAAGTGTGAGAGTGAAAGTGGAAACTCCACTTATGGCTCCTGCTGTCCACGCTTAAGCGTGTATCACTTTGCACGCTTGAGCGTTGCTACGCTCTAACGTGGGCTCTCTCCACGATTGAGCGTGGAACCTCGTCCACTCCGCCTTCACCTTGGCCTGCCAAGTGCTCTACACGCATCAAAACTCAGAACAGCTGGCAACGCACTCAGAATGCTTGAGCGTGCAAGCTCCCAACGTCCAAGCGTTGCCACGCTTGAGCGTGGAGTTCTCCCACGCTTGAGCGCTCTGCTCAGCTGGGAAGGAACCTACAGCCTTCTGATCTCCCCCGCTTTCTCGTGCTATGCCTTAAGCATTTCCAACTCGATTCAAGCCTAGTTCTAAAAATCCAACTAGACTTATAGCCATCACACCACCCAACACACGCCTAAGCGAAGACCTGATTAAGATTATCTATCTTAATTAGGGTTACCAAAAACAGGGATGTTACAAGCATAACCTCGTAAGAGACTTATCAAAGATTGTTTAAAGATCAGATGTTGTCTGTGAGTCCAAGAACATTGTTAGTACCTCAAGGCCACTAGAGTTGGTACACCTTGATTTATTTGGTCCAACAAGAACTATCTCTGTCCGTGGTAAGAAATATGGGCTTGTCATAGTAGATGAATGGACATGAGTTATGTTCCTTGTGTTGGGAATTCACGGGAGATAAACAATTTATAACCTGTTTGCGGAAAAAAAAAATTCCCTTTTAAGGATCTCAACGAATGAGCATGACCATTCTTATAGTGGTTAACTCTTGTAGCCTAGCGTTAACACGAACATTGTGAGTGCGTCAGGTGCACTGATTGATCACGAATGATCACGATCATGATAACAACCTGATCAACTTCGCGACTACGACCACCACGAAAGGGAGAAGGGGACGAAGAACTCTATCACCAAGAACTGCACCTCTACTTAGTCCACGTGAGCAAACCACCGTCGAAGATAGAATAGTGTTAGCTATCGGGAAAGCGGAGAGGGCACGACACACATAAGGGGAGTGGCTGCCAGGATTAGCAACTGCGTTATGTGATTTGTGTTGTGTGCTTAAGTGACGTGCATAGCTTTATAAGCTCTCAGTCACTTAACCCTATCCCTAATGGGCTCTTGTAGACTACAAGCCCATTATTTAATTATTAATTAAATCACATTTAATTAATTAATTAAATTACTTCTCCGATCATTTGCACTATGCATGTGACCCAATAGGTTCGCAATTAATTTCAAAAGCAAGTATTATAACGAGCAATCAATAAATTGATTTTAGAGTTCCTTAATTTTATATTATTCTGGAAAACAATCACACTCATATATAATTGCATAGTTTCATAATGAAAATAACCACAAACGGAGAAGAATATCTTATTAAAAAATTTCTCCATATATGCAATCATATAATAAGTCAAAAAATAAGATTTTGAAACTAACCTCAGAGAGTGTCATTCATCCTTGTGTGTAGAGCTTATAAGCTTTGATGACTTATATAATGAGAGTATTATAAAATCTTGCAGATTGTCAATTCAAAAGAAAAACTCAAATGATAAATCAATACGATTCATATAGATTACAAGAATGATATAATTTTCAATTACCTCAAGGATTGCTCAACAAAAATCTTGATGATATTTTACAAGTGAGCATATTAACAACAACGAGGCAACATAATTATATGACTTGGCATAAAATAATACACAATTGCGTTGTCCACTAAAAAAAATTAATTTTGTTATGATCCAAAATTTATTTTGTGACTGAGACACATGATTAGAGAAACAATTTAGTACATATCTGTCACAAAATTAAGAATAATAAATTAAAAGGAAATTTAAGGGTCTAGATTCAAAGAGTATAGTAGTGAAAAAACATAATGTATATTAGAATAATTAAAACGGTATATTTTTCCAATTTGAATCAATTTAATATACATAAATGGCATACAATAATATGCAGTTTAATAATTCACTACATACGTTTATTTAATAAAAAAGAATGGGCTTAACCCATTTTATGACCCGAAATTTAATTTTTTTGACTAAAGCTAATCATTAGAGAGTGTCTAAGGTATATATTTGTCACGAAGGAATAATGACACATTAACAAGGAAAGTATGATACATCATAGTGTCACTGGAAAAATAAGGAATAATCACAAAAAATTTCAGGCCCAAATTTCGAGACTACGATATTTTAAATTACAGATTATTCTCGGATTTAATAATATTAAATATATAGGGGTTTCCAAAAATTTCCAAAAAAGTACCAAAATTCAAAATATTACATAAATAATTTTTGGCATAAAAAAATTTAATTTTTGCCAAAAAAGGTGTGCCCACGGCCCCCATGTGCAGGGCTCGCGGCTGGGCTTTGCTAGAGAAGTCATCTTCTTCACCCGGATAACAGGAATCGGGTCGCCGCTAACCCAGGTTGAGATCCGACCGCTTATCCTCCACTTCGTCATAGTTTCGAGCGATCTTTCATGGTTTTGTTTGGAAACATCCGATCTAGTGAAGCCCCAAATTAATTTTGAAAAACTTTGGAGGATTTGGGAGAAATCTCGATCACAAAAAATGACCAAAAACGGAGAAAAATCGTCCCCTTTGATCTCCCAAATTACATGGTGAAAAACATTGAGTTTCGAGTATGTGGTTGTTGGGATAGTGTTTAAGAGAAACCCCAACTCAATTTCGGAAATCACAGCTTCAATCGGGTGCGAAACGAACCAAAAGACTTTTGGCATTTTCGCATACAGGGGTCGCGATAGTCTGGAAAATTCTCTCTATTTTCTCAATGAAAACGTGTGATTCTTGAGGGATTTTGATTGCAATGATTGGATGAAGAAAAGCCTTAATCAATTTTGGGATACATGGTTCCATTAGAAAAACAAAAATTAGGGTTCTTGTAATTAAACACAAAGCTCTCTTAACTGTGACATTATTGCCTTGGATGAGATATATATATATATATATATATATATATATATATATATATATATATATATATATATATATATATATATATGACGTTGATTTTGAGATTTGATGAATATAGATGCATATATGGAATTGTGATTCTTTGACTGGATTGGTTGAGAGCATAGCATCGGCTATAGCTTGATAATGAAAGATTAAGCTACTTAAAAGTCTTAATCAAAGATTGAGAAAGGTTTTGGTTTGAGGAATAAAAAGCTTTTAAGTTAAAAGGCATAATGATCAATTTTACTAAAAATCCACTAAGTTAAGAACTCAAAAAGAATTTCGAATAAGACTTAGGAAGTTAAGAGTTGGTGAGGAAAATAGTGAAAAATTGCTTTATCATTATTTTCTAAACATGTTTTACAAAGAGAACGTTTTGAAGAACATTTTAATATTGTCTAAGGAAAGAATCTTCAAAAATATTTGACCTTTCAAAGAGAGAAAGTCTTTTAAAAAAAAAAAAAAAAAAGAGTGTGCTCCAATGAAAATCTTTAGAAAATTGTTTTTAAATGATGAAACCTTTAAAAAAGGCTTTTTAAGCCAAAATCCTTTTTAAATGAATTTTGAGAATTTAAGCTTTTAGAAATATCTTGGCAAAGAAAAGATTTTGGGGAAATAAGTTTTAGAACGAAAATGAGTTTTGTTTTATAGCAAAGAGATTTGGAGTTTTATTTTCAAGATTTGATCAACGAAAACGAAATTTTGATAAAACTGGTGATTACCCCTTCATGTTGTGAAGCACGTGATCCTAGTGACTGAGACATCGGGCTAGAGTTCTGTGAATTGAGTACCCAGACTGCATGTCTTGTGTTTGGAAAATGAACGGAGTTAGTGTCCTATATGCGAGTCTAGTGTCCGCGACGTCGGCCTAGTACTTCGTGAATTGAGAACTTGGACTACGTGTCCTGTATTTTGAATGAATGGGCTAAATGTCCTTTAAAACGAGTCATGAGTTGTGTGCCTTGACAAGAAAGAAAGAATGAACGAAAAAGAAAACATAAAACCATGAATTGCATACATGAGTTGGCCGACATGCCATTGGAAATGAGCTACAATCGAAGTGGTTGAGAATATGAGCCAGTTAAGACCACAAGGTCTATAGGGGCATCCTATGTTCGAGACTCCATAAGAGGTCAGAGGCATCGCGACCCCGTGATGTTGTAATCGGCTGCCCAACATAGATGAACTCGATCAGAGACTGGACTATTCATGATATGGTTGTGACGTGATACCCTTGAACAATTGGAGTTCAAACCTAAATTAAAAGGCCGACTCATGAGGACAATTGTGTTATGGGAGTATTCGCGGCCTATCGCTCGATGAAGGGAAGTTAGGAAGCTCCGAAGAACATGAACTAGAAAGTTGATTCAAGTCTCATACATTTTTTTAACTTATCTTGATGAATGGGTGTGATCCCACGAAGTGATATTATGTTCAACGTTGATATTCTACAGCATGACTGTGTTGTATATCGATGTATTGATTGTACCTTGTTTTACTTGTGTGGCTATTATGATAAACTTGTGAACGAGTATCTCACCCTTGCTTGTACAGGTTGGACACCCAGTTGTGTTTTTGGAAACATGTACAGATGTTTCTCAATGGTCCTCTGGGTCACTTCGGGACCCTGTAGCTTGAGTTTTCTTAAAGACGACGACGAAGATGTGCGGACTGTTGACGACGAGATCCAGTCTCATTTGTACGATGTATGTTAGGTAGTATGCTCTCTTGTTCGTAGAGTTCTTTTATCAAACCAGCTCTTAGGATTTTTTATGTTTAAGTCAGGTCTTTCGACTGTGACTAACTATGTTGTGTATTTTGATATTTGAAAAGATGAATGCCTTATGGCGAAGTTGAATTACTGTTATAAATGATGAGTTTCGATTTGTTTTCGTCTGGTTGTTAAAGTTTTACTTTGGTATCATATTTCCGCAACTACTCTATAGAGTTATTTTCAAAAAAGTTTTTAATTAACCAAAAAAGAATATTTGGGATACAAAATGTGACACTGGGTTGGGGTGTTACACGTGCTATGGATATAGGTCCAATCCCAGGCACTAAGTCTATGGTGAACTCAACATCTCTCTTAGGCGGTAGGCAATAAACATCCTCAGGGAACACTTCAGGAAACTCTCTCACTATAGGCACATTCTCAACACTAGATCTGCTCTCTACTTCCAGGGAAGATAACATCATGTAAACTTGGGCTTCTTCTTTCATAGAAGCCTTAACTTGGCTGGCAGAAAGAAACCTTAGATCCTTAAACTTAAAAAGAGTTCCAAAAACAATGGTCTTATCAAAACAATTCAAGAGAACATGGTTGGAAGACAACCAGTCCATAGCCAGAATAACATCAAGTTGTTTAAGGGGTAAACACATAAGGTCAACTACAAAGTTCCTATCATCAACGGTAATGGGGCAACTTTTGCAAACATGATCAGTAAGAACAGGCTTATTTGTAGGTGTGGCAACAACCAAATCAAAATCAAGAAGGGTCACAGGCAAACTAAGGATTTTGACACAATCATGTGATATAAACGAATGGGTCGCACTGGAATCAAATAGCACAACTAAAGGAGTTCCATAGATGATGCATTTACCTTGGATTAGGTCTTCAAAATCGGAGTCTTCAGCTCCGCTGAGAGTAAAGACTCTTCCAGTTGTCCTCAATCGGTTGGCTTGAGAATTCTGACTCTTGCTAGCACTCTGCGATTCTGACTTTGCTCCTCCACACTCGCGGATGACGTGGCCAAATGTAGCACCCCGATTTCCACAGCCTTTATAAACCAATAAGTTGACTAATTACGTTTGTATTTTATTCGAGATTTTAGAAAATGAAATAAAATAAACCGAGACCATATTCATGCTCAACGTTATCGTAGGAAGCTACAATTAAATTTTGAGCTGAAAACTTAGACGGAACCAGGTCTGCGTTTTTCACTGATAGTAGTATTTTACTACTATAAAGACCTCATTTTGACTAAATGTCAGAACCATTAGTCTTAGAATTTGATTCTCTACCTTTTTGCAAAAATCCGTCCTGACGTTAAAAAGTGAAAATAATATATTATATTCGGGCGAATACTCGAACCGGGAGACGATTGGAGCCGTAAAAGGATTCAACGAGACCCGCTAACGGATAAACTCAGTGTCACTTCAAGTCACATCACCTAGGGACTTGTGCCAGTGTCATGATGATTTTAAAAATATCTGGACCCGAAATGACCAAAATGCCCTTGATCTTTGAACAAAATTACCAAAACGTACTAATCTTAATTACAAGTTTGCCATTGAGACAAAAACTTATCTCACCTTCACTCACACTCAAAGTTGTGACACCCACTACCCCGCATATAATAAAACATGAATAAAATCATACATGTCTTTAAAAAAATATAACAATTAAAATAAAAACATATCCTCAAGGGTAATGTGCATCACATCATTTATAACGTAAAACATAGGAATCTGAAATAATCAAAATCCTTTAAAAACAAACTGCGGAAAACATAAATAATAAACATAACCCAAGTCCCGATGTCACATATCAGAGCTGGTATACATATACCGATAATACATCGGAATAAAACCGAATAACATAAATCATAAATCCTAACTACTGAGAGAGATCTCCTCGGGATCACTCCTCGTTAGCATGCTCACCCTCCTTTGCATATACCACAACATATGCACAAGAATAACAAAGAGAGGGGTAAGAAACACAATCATGAATATATGTAAATGGAATGGAATAGTAATTAAGATGGCATACAACATACATCAATCAACACAGATATAATCAATATATATCAAGGATGCATGTTAATGCGAATGCAACATCACTACTCCGTATGCATGTGGCCAACAACTCTAACTCTGGAAAGACGATTAGGAGTACATGTTCGGTTATCAACATGGATGATATGCCAGACCATGGGCCATCCCTGAACACTCTCACTAATCCTGATAACGTATAGTGGCTAGTCAGGGTACTCAATCTTATTCATTAGGTCATTCTGACAATAGGTAGCTAGCCCATGTCACCTGGAACTTCCATACCCAATGTACCCGCAAGGCCAGGATAACACCCATCGTGGCCTCCACTATCGTGATTCATCGTTTGCTTTCCACCCAACATATCAACGTCAACGTATGATGCATGCTATGCTCAGCAACATGCAAACACATGTCCAACTATCCACCATCATAATCAATCACATTGATTATCAACAATGACCATCATCGATGATCATCAAACCACTAGGCGCTAACCATCGTTATTGCCTTTATCAACTTCGAATTGGGATCTCACAGTCTTTTACTCATTACTCTATTCATTATTCCTTCGCAACAGAATCTGGGTGAGAAACCCAGATTCGCTAGGCGAATCGTGGCTTGCGAGGCGAGCCCGAGAGCTCCTAAACAGGTTCTCAGATTCGCTAGGCGAATCCTGGCTCGCGAGGCGAGCCCGAGAGCCCCAATATCTGGTTCTCTCATTCGCCTCGTGGATTACAATCTGCTAGGCGAATCACGTCGGACCACGAATGGTCTCTCTGTCTCGCCTCGCGAATGGCTATTCGCCAGGCGAATCATGACAGATGTGGGAATCTTAAGAATTTCTCTAAGTTATCCTTATGCCTATCATCCCATCTCTCAAGAATCATCCCTATGAATTTCCAAAACTAATCCAATATTATCAATCTCACCTCTCATAACAACTCATTCATTATGGGGTGCCAAACGTCCTAAAGCTATGTTCTTTCACTAATCCTATTTTCTTTATCGTAACGCACATCATCATCAAGTCATCATTATCAATGCACGTCATAAAATCTCATCAATGCATATCATATCTATATTCATACTATTCATCGCACATCATAATATTTCAATCATATCATCAAGACAAACACCCATAATCATAATCATAGAACCACAAACATATATATTTATACAATATTCACATAGGCATGTACATGGCATATACATAACATACACATAATTACACTCATAGCATATACATAGGCATTTACAATGCATATAGACAAACATATAGGGGTCATGGGTTAATCCCTTCATCTTAACCTATCCCAAAACCCACATACTCATGATCTATTTCTTCCCCCCATACCTAGTATGACGATCACAATGAACAAAGGAAGGAAAAAGGTCCGGAAAAGGTTGCGTCTCACGAATGCTCGATCTCACGATGCTTGACTTCACGATCACAGCCCCAAAAGGTTCAAGAGCAGCAACTAGGAAGAGGGCTTGTGATGGAAGTGATGCTCTTCAAGCGAAGGAGACAAAGAACGATGAACAATGGTGCAATCTCCTTCAAGAATCCTTGGAAAAGGTTTAGAAATCCTTGTTTGGAGTGGAAGAGGCAGTTTCTAAGAGTAATTCGACTTAGAAAATAGGTTTAGGTCGAGTCTTATGATACAAATATAAGTTAGGGTCATTATGGGCTGATTAGAAGCCCAAAAACACGATTCTTCTGCGCGTAGATTCGCGAGGCGAGTAGCCTTTCGCGAGGCGAACCAGAGAGCTGCAATAATCTGGCTGTCAGGTTTGCGAGGCGAATGTACCTTCGCGACGCGAAACTTTAGAAGCCGAATTTGGCCTTGACACCTGAAATAAGACTTGTATATAATTCTCTAAGCTTTTAAACGCATCCAAGATCACCTCAATCGGATGTCTAGAACTCAAGATATGAACAAAACCGTAAAATAGGTTTCTTGGACTTGAATGCATTGACCATTCCTTAAGGCTAAACTACCCCAACTATGAACTTCGACACATCAAGAACAATCATAAACAACATATATACAACATATACAAGCAAATATTAACACATATAAGCATAGTGTAAAAAAAAACAGGGAATTTCCAATCCAAACGACCTTGACCATGGGAATTTCCTTTTCTCTCAGCTGCTTGACCCTTCGATCTTCAACCCAAAGCAGTGACACCTCGAAAGTCAAGTTATCCTTTAGTGGAATGAACATACTTTCGAAGTTGAGACACATGAAACACATTGTGAAGATTTGACAAGAACGGGGGTAAAGCTATCTGGTAGGCGACTTCACCGACTCTTTTTAGAATTTGGTAAGGGCCAATGAATCTAGGAGTAAGTTTCCTCGCTTTCATTACTCTGCCAACCCCAGTTGTTGGAGTAACTCGCAAGAACACATGGTCCCCCTCCTGGAATTCGAGAGTTTTTCTTCTCTTATCATGGTAACTCTTTTGCCTACTCCGTGCCACTCTCATCTTTTCTTGTATCATCCTCACTTTCTCTGTAGTCTCTTGCACTACCTCAGGTCCTAACACAACATTCTCTCCAGGCTCATTCCAACACAAAGGTGTCCTACACCTCCTACCATACAAAGCCTCATAAGGTGCCATCCCAATACTGGAATGGAAACTATTGTTGTAGGTGAACTCTATAAGGGGTAAAAACTTATCCCAACTACCTGACTGCTCTAAAACGCACGCCCTCAACAAGTCCTCTAAGGATTGGATGGTTCTCTCAAACTGACCATCGGTCTGTGGGTGATAAGCTGAACTCAATCTAAGCTTAGTTCCTAAAGCCTCATGCAAACTATTCCAAAATCTAGAGGTAAATCTAGGATCTCTATCTGACACTATGCTAGAGGGTACACCATGCAATCTGACTATCTCTTTAGTATACAAACTAGTCAACTTCTCTAATGGATATTCCATGTTCATAGGAATGAAATGGCCAGATTTGGTCAACCTGTCCACAACAACCCATATGGCATCACAATCAGCTGGAGTCCTAGGGAGTCCAGACACAATCTATAGAGATACTATCCCACTTCCACTCAGGAATACTTAAAGGTTGCAACTTACCTGAAGGTTTCTGGTGCTCTATCTTAGCCTTCTGACACACTAAGCAAGCATTCACAAACTCAGCCACATCCTTTTTCATCCTAGGCGACCAAAACATCCGTTTCAGATCCTGATACATCTTTGTGGCTCCTGGGTGAACACTCAAACCACTCCTATATCCTTCCTCAAGGATCAACTTCCTAAGCTCTGGAACGTCAGGTATACAAACTCTATCTTGGAACCTCAAAATTCCATCATTCCCTTCCTTAAAACTAAGGTTTCTACCCTGAGCAATCAACTCTCTCTGGTCTAAAAGGTATACATCTATCTTTTTCCCTTCTCTAATCTGATCCATCAAACTGCTAGTAATTTTCAACATTCCAAACCTAATGCTCTTAGGGGTAACTTCCCAAGCTAATCTCAAGTCTCTAAACTCCTCGATCAAATCCATCTCTCTAACCATCAAGGCTGAAACATGTAATGTTTTTCTACTCAAAGCATCAGCCACTACATTGGCTTTACCTGGGTGGTAACTCAACTCAAACTCATAATCTTTAAGAAATTCCATCCACCTACGCTGTCTCATATTCAGCTCCTTTTGGTCAAATAGGTATTTCAAACTCTTACGATCACTAAAGACCTCAAATCTAGCTCCATAAAGATAATGCCTCCAAATCTTCAATGCAAACACTACAGCTCCTAGCTCCAAGTCATGGGTAGGGTAATTCTTCTCATGGGTCTTAAGCTGCCTAGAAGCGTAAGCTACTGCCTGACCATTCTGCATCAACACACCACCTAAACCTTGCTTTGAAGCATCACAGTACACCACAAAAGGTTCACTAGGATTGGGCAACACTAACACAGGTGCAGAGGTTAACCTATTCTTCAACACCTGAAAACTTTCCTCACACTTAGAGTCCCACACAAAGATCTTATCTTTCTTAGTAAGGCGGGTCAAAGGCAAAGCTATCTTAGAGAATCCTTCTATAAACCTCCTATAGTACCCGTCTAAAACCAAGAAACTCCTAACCTCGGTCACTGACTTAGGTGCTTCCCACTGGAGCACGGTTTCTACCTTAGCTGGGTCTACGGCTATTCCTCCTTTAGAGATGATGTGTCCTAAGAAACTCACCTCCTCTAACCAGAACTCACACTTAGACAACTTGGCATACAACTATTTTTCCTTAAGGGTCTCCAAGACTATCCTCAAGTGTTCCTCATGTTCCTCCTTAGTCTTAGAGTATACTAGGATATCATCTATGAAGACAACTACAAACCTATCCAAGTATGGATGAAATATCTTTTTCATGTAGTCCATGAACACAGCAGGGGCATTAGTCACACCAAAAGGCATAACTAGGTAGTCATAATGGCCATAGCGTGTTCTGAGCGCAGTCTTCGGAATGTCCTCAAACTTGACCCGAATTTGATGGTGACCTGATCTCAAATCTATCTTAGAAAACACCCAGGCTCCTATCAGCTGGTCCATAAGGTCATCTATCCTAGGAAGAGGGTACCTATTCTTAACGGTCACCTTATTGAGTTGTCGATAATCGACACACAACCTCATGCTGCCATCTTTCTTCTTCACCAACAACACCGGCGCTCCCCACGGAGACACACTAGGCCTAACAAACTGCTTCTGGAGCAATTCCTCTACTTGTTTCTTCAACTCAGCTAACTCTAAAGGGGACATCCTATAAGGTGCTATGGATATAGGTCCTGTACCTGGCACTAAGTCTATGCTAAACTCAACCTCTCTCTCAGGTGGCAAACTATAAATGTCCTCTGGAAAAACTTCTGGGAACTCTTTCACAACTGGCACATCCTTAACCTCAGCCTTTCTCTCTACTTCCAGGGAAGATAAGATCATGTATACTTGGGCTTCTTCTCTAATAGAAGCGTTGACTTGGTTAGCAGACAGAAAACTCGGATCCTTAGGATCGACAGCAGTTCCAAAAACAACAGTTTTATCAAAGCAATTTAAAAGGACATGATTGGCAGATAACCAGTCCATACCAAGAATAACATCAAGTTGTTTAAGGGGTAAGCATATAAGATCAACTATGAAATTTCTATCATCAATGACAATGGAACAAACTTTACAAATATGTGAGGTAACAACAGGCTTATTGGTAGGGGTAGCAACAACTAGATCATATTCAAGTTGGGCAACAGGTAATCTAAGGTACTCGACACAATCATGTGATATGAAAGAATGCGACGCACCCAAATCAAACAACACTATTAAAGATGAGGCACTTACCTTGAATCAGGTCTTCGGATTCTGAGGCTTCAGCTCCACTAAGAGTGAAGACTCTCCCACTTGTCCTCAGTCGATTGGCTTGAGAACTCATGCTAGCACTCTGTGGCTCCATCTTTTCCCCACTGCAATCCTTACTGATATGACCAGGCTTCCCACACTTGAAGCAGATGATGTCTGTCTCCTTGCAGTCCTGAGTAAAGTGCTCCTTACCACACTTGCCACACCTGATTGGCCTAGAAGAGGCAAATCCTCCGCCACTAGCTGGTCCCGACGTATATTGCGGTTTCTTGCCGGTGTGCTTGAACCCACGGCTAACTGGTGCCAACTGCTGCTTCCTTTTATCCTGCTGGGTCATCCTCTTACTCCCTTGAGGACCAGATTTCTTGAACTGGGCAACTCTGGACTTGTAGTCTTCCTCAAAGATTCTGCATTTGTTCACCAAGGTGGGGAAAACATGGATTTCCTGGTAGCTGATGGCTTGCTTAATCTCTGGATGCAAACCATTATTGAACTTCACACACTTGGAGCGATCATCATTACAATACTGGTAGAGTGGATAGTAATGTGACAGCTCCTCAAACTTAGCGGCATACTCCCCAACGAACATGCTTCCCTGAGTCAAAGCTAGAAACTCCATCTCCTTCTTGTCGCGTATATCAGCAGGAAAATACTTCCCCAAGAATCTCTCCTTGAAGGCACAAGTAACAGCGGCGCCCTCAGCTTCCAAACGTTGGCGGCAATTCTCCCACCAATGTTCAGCTTCTTCTACTAACATGAAGGTAGCAAAGGTAACCTTCTGTGCATCGGTGCATGCCATGGCCCGAAAGATCTTTTCAAGTTCCCGAATCCATGTCTGAGCACCTTTAGGGTCATAAGCTCCCTTGAAGGATGGCGGATTATTCCTCTGGAACTTATCCAAACCCTGAAATTCAGTAGGTCCACCTCCGTTGTGATTCTGATTCTGCCCTATGGCATTAGCTAATGCTTCCAGGGCATCAGCAATCACACGATCGTTTCTACCTGCCATAACTTCATGCATCGTTCAAGCACGCTGCTCAATATCGAAAGTCAAGTAAAACAAAACTAAACACTTAAGACTCTATACCATCGTCACAGACAATCATATAAGAGTACACAGAAGAGACCACAACAGACACATACCCCGGTCTGTAGGACAGACCGGCTCTGATACCACTAAATGTGACACCCACTACCCCGCATATAATAAAACATGAATAAAATCATACATGTCTTTAAAAAAATATAACAATTAAAATAAAAACATATCCTCAAGGGTAATGTGCATCACATCATTTATAACGTAAAACATAGGAATCTAAAATAATCAAAATCCTTTAAAAACAAACTGCGGAAAACATAAATAATAAACATAACCCAAGTCCCGATGTCACATATCAGAGCCGGTATACATATACCGATAATACATCGGAATAAAACCGAATAACATAAATCATAAATCCTAACTACTGAGAGAGATCTCCTTGGGATCACTCCTCGTCAGCATGCTCACCCTCCTCTGCATATACCACAACATATGCACAAGAATAACAAAGAGAGGGGTAAGAAACACAATCATGAATATATGTAAACGGAATAGAATAGTAATTAAGATGGCATACAAGATACATCAATCAACACAGATATAATCAATATATATCAAGGATGCATGTTAATGCGAATGCAACATCACTACTCCGTATGCATGTGGCCAACAACTCTAACTCTAGAAAGATGATTCGGAGTACATGTCCGGTTATCAACATGGATGATATGTCAGACCATGGGCCATCCCCGAACACTCTCACTAATTCGGATAACGTATAGTGGCTAGTCAGAGTACTCAAGCTTATTCATTAGGTCATTCCGACAATAGGTAGCTAGCCCATGTCACCTGGAACTTCCATACCCAATGTACCCGCAAGGCCGGGATAACACCCATCATGGCCTCCATTATCGCGATTCATCGTTTGCTTTCCACCCAACATATCAATGTCAACATATGATGCATGCTATGCTCAGCAACATGCAAACACATGTCCAACCATCCACCATCATAATCAATCACATTGATTACCAACAATGACTATCATCGATGATCATCAAACCACTAGGCGCTAACCATCGTTATTGCCTTTATCAACATTGCCAATATTATCATATCGTCATTATTAGTATTAACGTTCTTTTCTATATTATCAACTTCGAATTGTGATCTCACAGTCTTTTACTCATTACTCTATTCATTATTCCTTCGCAACAGAATCTGGGTGAGAAACCCAGATTCGCTAGGCGAATCATGGCTCGCTAGTCGAGCCCGAGAGCTCCTAAACAGGTTCTCAGATTCGCTAGGCGAATCCTGGCTCGCGAGGCGAGCCCGAGAGCCCCAATATCTGGTTCTCTCATTCGCCTTGCGGATTACAATCTGCTAGGCGAATCACGTCGGACCACGAATGGTCTCTCTGTCTCACCTCGCGAATGGCTATTCTCCAGGCGAATCATGACAGATATAGGAATCTTAAGAATTTCTCTAAGTTATTTTTATGCCTATCATCCCATCTCTCAAGAATCATCCCTACGGGTTTCCAAAACTAATCCAATATTATCAATGTCACCTCTCCTAACAACTCATTCATTATGGGGTGCCAAACGTCCTAAAGCTATGTTCTTTCACTAATCCTATTTTCTTTATTGTAACGCACATCATCATCAACTCATCATTATCAATGCATGCCATAAAATCTCATCAATGCATATTGTATCTATATTCATACTATTCATCGCACATCATAATATTTCAATCATATCATCAAGACAAACACCCATAATCATAATCAAAGAACCACAAACATATATATTTATACAATATTCACATAGGCATGTACATGGCATATATATAAAATACACATAACTACACTCATAGCATATACATAGGCATTTACAATGCATATAGACAAACATATAGAGGTCATGGGTTAACCTCTTCATCTTAACATATCCCAAAACCCACATACTCATGATCTATTTCTTCCCCCCATACCTGGTATGACGATCACAATGAACAAAGGAAGGAAAAGGTCAGGAAAAGGTTGCGTCTCACGAATGCTCGATCTCACGATGCTTGACTTCACGATCACAGCCCCAAAAGGTTCAAGAGCAGCAACTAGGAAGAGGGCTTGTGATGGCAGTGATGCTCTTCAAGCGAAGGAGACAAAGAACGATGAACAATGGTGCAATCTCCTTCAAGAATCCTTGGAAAGGGTTTAGAAATCCTTGTTTGGAGAGGAAGAGGCAATTTCTAAGAGTAATTCGACTTAGAAAATAGGTTTAGGACGAGTCTTATGGTACAAATATAAGTTAGGGTCATTATGGGCTGATTAGAAGCCCAAAAACATGATTCTGCTGCAAGTAGATTCGCGAGGCGAGTAGCCTTTCGCGAGGCGAACCAGAGAGCTGCAATAATCTGGCTGTCAGGTTCGCGAGGCGAATGTACCTTCGCAACGCGAAACTTTAGAAGCCGAATTTGGCCTTAACACCTGAAATAGGACTTGTAGATAATTCTCTAAGATTTCCAACGCACCCAAGATCACCTCAATCGGATGTCTAGAACTCAAGATATGAACAAAACCGTAAAACAGGTTTCTTGGACTTGAATGCATTGACAATGCCTTAAGGCTAAACTACCCCAACTATGAACTTCGACATCAAGAACAATCATAAACAACATATATACAACATATATAAGCAAATATTAACACATATAAGCATAGTGTAAAAAAAAAATAGGGTGTTACAAAAGCCATTCGGACAAGCCCCCTCCCTCACCCTCCTAACACATTTCTCTTCATTTCTTCTTATTCTTCACTTGGAACCTTAAGAACTTAGAGAATTTTTTGTGATTCAAGATAGATTCTCTTAAGGAAGTTCATCAATGTAACATCCCCCTTGGGCATTACACGAAGAACACGAGCGGAATTAAAATTTTAAAAGAGAATTGCTGGCTACTTTCGGAAAAAGGATAATTTACTTTAAGTCAGAAAACTCGGATGTAAAAAGTTTTCGGCATAATGCTTCAGAAATTAATACACACATCACAATAATAAAATCACATTATACATAACAACACACACGAACTGGGTTTATTCACAAACCCTAAACCATCAAGTATAAGCTTTCCTGAAATTGTCTTTCATACAGAAGTTCCAAACTATACAGAGGTTTTCAAAACCACATACACTAATTTTCTCAATATTGTACATTAAAATCCTAAGAGCAGATTTAATAAAAGAACTCTACGGACAATAGAGCCTACTACCTAGTATACATTGTACCAATGAGACTGGGTCTCGTCATCAACAATCCACACATCTTCGTCGTCGACATCGAGAAACACAAGCTACAGGGTCCTGAAGTGACCCAAATGATCGTTGAGAAGTATCTGTACACATATCCAAAAACACAACAGGGTGTCCAACATGTACAGGCAAAGGTGAGTAACCAATATATGGATTTAAACATGATAACTACATGCACGACACATCAAACAGCATGTGAACATATGTAGTATCAACACAGCACAATAGTAGAAGCAACACAGGGCCATACACCAAGTAATAACACGTTCGACACGCATACCATAAATTGAAATATATCATATTAATCAATTAGCAGCATATGACATCTTCGAAAACAGAATAACGATGTACAATAAGTAAATGTAATCATCAACAGCCATGCAATGCAATGCGATATACATGACTCAATGCCATATGCCACAAGGGTAAAACTCTGACCCCTACTATATGGAGCTAACAAATCATCGGAGAGAGTGAATGGAAGGACATGTTCCGGTTAATACCAGCCATGGGCAAGATGCTACAACAAATGTAACGTGCACGTATCTGGTTTTACGGAAACACTCTCAACCAAACATGAAAAGTACGGCATCTAGTAGATGATATCAGTGTATTGCTCGGATTCACTAGAATCACCAACTGGTCTCATGTCAGCCCTTCCAACCCTGATACCTCCAAAAGACCATTGAAGATCGTCACCGTAAGATTCGCACCCGCATCAAGGTGTAAGCTCAACTCCTAGGCTCAAGGCCTTATAAACTCATGCAATAAAATGCCAATACTTACACAAAGCAGATGCGATAAGCAATGTCTATCACTCGGATAAACCTCAAGATTATCTAAGGTTCTATTCCTTAGGAACTATACACGTCTTTGTATCTTAAAACATTTATCCATCGAATAAATATCTCGTGATTCCTCTGGAATGATCCGGACTGCTTTCAGAATTGCCATCTATCCCCACAAACCAACACAGGTCTTTTCAATGTGTTTTATCCTCACTCACACGCTTTCTAGGAGACTTCCCAGAAGGTCACCCACCCTACAGGTGCTCCAAGTCAAGCACACTTAACTATGGAGTTCTTATGTTCTAGGCTTCTGAAAAGAAGACGAATCTTGTTGGTATAGGTAGTACCAATCATTTCTTATAAGCCTTCCTTCAACTATACAGTCCCATACCTGCACAGCCTCAGGATTCCTTCAACTTTACAGTCCCATACCTGCATAGCCTCAGGGTCTTTCTCGTCCCGATCATTACAAGGCTGAAACAATCGAACAACTGACCTTGATCCAAATCACCGGTCCGTCATCAACCTATTGTTTCAAAACCCAAAACGTTTCATGTTTGTGCTTATGTCTTATGAATCACATCTCAAATCCTAAGTATTTTGAAGAAGGATTGAGAATCCTCTTAGATAAGTCTTTGAGCCTTTCTAAGATATTACTCCTTGAGTTTCAATTAATGAAATAAGTGTTGATTCACTTAAGTCTTATGAAGTCATTGATGTACTAAGTCATCAATGGTATAGTACATGGTCTTGTTCCACTACATACCATACTTAATTATCCCTTGTCTTCAGCTCTAAGTTAATTACTTAACTTAGGTTTTCAAGCGTAAAACTTTACGATTTAGAGTTGAAACTCTCTTTGTAAACCAAAACAATTGTTTTCAACTGAAAACTTACTTGATTTGAAATACGTTGCATTTGCTTAAAGCAAAGTATCTTGATTAATTTGAAAAGAGTTTTTCCTTACTAACTTAGTGTAAAATCATGTTCTACGTTAATGGAAAGGAAATGTAATCTCATCTAACTTCCTTAACTATGATCCATTTTAATCAACTTAAGGATAAAAGGTGTCCATTATGTTTAAAAAAAGGAACATTGTCTTTGTTCTAAGATAAAAGAAATGCCTTATGGAACTATGTTTAACTTTCCATGAAAACACTTCTTTGTTTCACTTTTAAATCACTTGCTCACTTAGATGAACTAAGGTTAAAGTAAAAGACATGTTTCACTTTGGTGAAAACATTGAAAGGTTGGAACTTTACTTGATCTTTGGATCAAAGTCACTTATTGTTTTTCTTTGAAACATGAGTTATTAAAACAGTTTCTTACTTCAAAAACTTTGAATGTTCAAGAACAACACATGTTCTTCCATCTTTTTCTTGTTAAGGCCGCAAGCTATCATAAGGTAAATGTGAAGTCATAGCTGAAAATGCTCACAAAATTATGACAAACGATAATCATACATCATTGTATCATAATCAAGCATAAAAATCCTTACTTGATCTAGAGATCAAAGTATGGTTTTTCAACATACATGAAAACATTTTTCATCCTATCAACATCATCATAAACATATGCTAAAACATACTAAAGCATACTAAAGCATAAACCATTATTACAATCACAACGAAGCTCAAACAGAGCTACACAAATCAATCACGGATAACATATAGTTATCGTAAAATCCCTCAAGCAAACTCCCCTTACCCTTTGAAGTTATCCTCCGAGCAAAAGTCGTCCGATCGGCCCGCGAATTTCCCGATTCCTCGTCCGATTACTCAATCACAAATACATACACATAGTCAATCCAAACATCAATATTTAACAACACAAATCTTCCTATTCCTACCGATATAGGATTCGGCCATGGAGCTATAAAAATAGCTAGGGATGTCCAAAAATTCCTATCTCTTGGATTCCATCCTTACTAGGTGTGGTGAGGCTAGATCAAAGCCTATTACACCAAAACTTGAACCAAAATCCCATTCACCAACACATGGAGGTTTCAGCCAAGAAAAACCATATGAGCTAGGAAGCTCATTTGGTTTCCAACTCTTGGATCAATGATCCTCAAGTATACACAACACTAGAGTAAGTCTTATTACTCAAAACTTGAATCAAAAACTCAACCTTTTTCAATCTATAAGTTTCGGCCACTTTAAGAAGAAAAGGATAGAAAACTTATTTGATTTCATGCTCTTGGATTATGAAAGATAATGATGAAACTAGTTCATAGAAATTGATTTCACATTAAAAGGATTTTTCTACACTTTTCTATGAATTTTCAAAGTTATGAATCAAAACTTGGATCTTCATGAATGAAGAGATTCAAGAGATGAAATAGAGAGATTAAGAGATGGAGATTGAAGTTACTACTACCTAGATGATGAAGCTTAAGAGAAACTAGTTTGAATCACCCAAAAACTTCAAGGTTTCAAAGGAAGAACAATGAAGAACAAAGAGAGAAAATGAAGAACAAGTGAGAGGAGAGAGAGAAAGAGTGATGGCCGAAATGGCTAAGAGAGGGAGAGAGTGTGTGAGAAATAGATATTTTGATGTCATGGCAAACTTGTAAATAACCAAAAGGGTAATTTGGTAATTCTTTAAAAGACCAGGGGCATAATTGTCATTTCCCCTATAAATATCTAGATATTTCTAGAAAGGTAATGATGATATTGGTGAGTCACAGGGTCAAAAGGATCATTTCACAAATTCTCAGGGGCAAAATCGTCTTTTCATCCTAGGGCAAATGGTAATTATGGAAAAGGTCGGGGCTATTTTGGTTTTTTCGCGTCCAGATATTTTCTAAACGTAATCATTACACTGACGAGTCATGGCACGCTTTCCTAGGTGGTGTGACATCATGTTTATCCGTTAGCGGGTTCCGTAAATCCCGTATTCAGCTCCGTTGTTCACCTGACTTTGGTTTTCGCCCAAGAAAGTCGTGAGAACTTTTTTATTTTGAATTTTTTCCAAAATCACCGATATTATTCGCAATTTTATTTAAAACCTAACTGTTTCATTCACGAGTCAAAATTAGGTCTTGATAGTAGTAAAATACTATTGTCAGTGAAAAACGCAGACCGAGCTCTGTTGAAGCTTTCGCCCGAAACTTAACCATGGCTTCCTATGGTTGTGTAGGGCATGCCTATGTTCTTAGAATATTTTATTTCACTCTCTAGATCCTCCAATAAAACACAAATGCTTAAATACTGAATAATTATAAGACTTGAAAATCGGGACCTTACATTACTACCCCTCTTAAAAGAATTTCGTCCTCGAAATTTCGTGACTTAAAACTAAACAGGATTTCTTAATCCCTATGCTCCACATTGTACCCCGTACGTAATCCTTCCCTAGGTAACATTGTAACCTAATGACAACCTCATACATATCCTTTGTTTGATTTACCGGGAAAAAAAAAAAAACAATCACTTATCCTCAATTCATACTGTAATATCTTACCTTAGTTTCTTTCAACACTAATCCACTTAGGAAAATCTTCCTCTGACATCTTTAACCTTTACTATTAACACCAAGATTTAAACTACAATACACATTTCTTTTGCGACACATCCATCAATTCCGATCCGAGGTATCCAATCTTAGTCTTAGTTCTTTTTGAACGTAGTCCACCTCTCCAATTTACATCATAATTATGAATCTCAACCGTAAAGAACAAGATTGCACCTCTTAATGCAATTACAACCAAAAAAAAAAACTCACATCGAGTAGATTTATTCAAATGCATAAGTCTTGAACTCTTCTAACATCTTAGTTTTACTCAAGAACTTCTCCTTTCTGCTTATATCCATCTTAGGTAAAACTACTAAGAACATTTTCTTATAAATCTTCAAACTCATACAATCCATCTTATCCTCATACATTGATCATTACCCTAGGTTCTCCAACTACTATTCTGCCTTGATCAATACTTGACTTATGGTAATTGTCTCACTTTCTCATATTGATCTTAAAGATTCACATCTCATCAATCACAACTATATTTTCAACGAAACTTCCACCACTTCTTGACTATCCTGCCAAATGAATGTTCGCAGTTAGCTACTATACTTACTCCTAACCAACCTTCCAAAGATCAAAACGTCCTTCTTGCTCGTCCACCTGAGTTAAGGATGATCAGTTGAACTCAGTCTCTACTTGGTCCTTGAAGATTAAGGACAGAAATTTTCAACAAAGGAAATTTTTTTTTGTTTTCCTGGTCTTATTCTCATAAGAAAGTATATAGAAGAATTTTACCACTCTGAAAAGAATGCAGGAATATCCAGTATGTAAAAAGATTCTTCGATAGGTTCGTGAGTGTAAAAATGCATAGCTAATACATGTTTACAACCATGACTCTAATAAAGTCCTTTCTTTCATAAGAACTTTCCAATAGATTTGGGAATCAAAAGATAAACAGTCTGGCCAAAAATCAGACTGGATCATCTTTACCAAAAGTAAAAGTGATTAGACTAAGTTTCATCAAGAACCATCAAGTATCAAGAAATCATTTATGTTATAACTCAAGAAATAGTCATAACAAATCTTTCAATGAACTAATATGAAAATGTCTAGACCAATGGACACTATTAAACCAATCCACTCAAATGTCTAATACATTGAGGGTTATGTAGAAGTCTGAACACAAATGCTCCCTTGGGATTAGGCAGCACTAACACCGGTGAAGTAGTAAGCCTTCTCTTTAATCCTTGAAAACTTTCCTCACAGGCTTCAATCCAAGTCCTTGAAAATTGAAAGTATCGAAACAAAGAGTCAACAATATTTTAGGATAGTTATCGTTACAAGCGAGTCCAAACTTATCTGTCCTACTTATTTACACTGGTCACTATCTTAAGTTCTCTTAATGAGATACTACTCCTATCTCTGTAGGATCCATTGTAATTCTTTCCCCTACAGATACCAGTCCTAAGGACATCCATTCTATATCCAAAATTCATACTTCCATTTTTGTTCACTAAGTCTCTGATCATTCGTAACCTTAGGATAAGTTGTACTTAGGTATCATACGTACTCTTCACCATCATCAGCATGGATTACAAATCCACTCATAATGCGTAACTCTCAATATGTCCTAATGGAAACATATGTCTTATCCATCAAATCCAGAAACATCAGAGATTCTAATCATTTCTTAAAAATACTATCAGAAGAAACTTCACGTGATTACCACACTTCGTGGGAAATCATCGTTGACCTATTATCAGGCTCCTAATCTTTTCTCAACATTATAGGATTATCTATCCTTTCAGACAAAGATCCTCATCAGGTGTAACTAACTCTAGAAAGTCCAAGAATATCGGCCTATTCCAAGTCATTATAGCTCCTTCTACTGTCAATAAGCTATTGGGTAGTCAATGTGACAACTTTTCATCAAGTATTCGGAAAACTATTGTATAGGCTAACTTAAATCATATGGTTAAACCATCATCAAATCACCACAAAACAGTTATACAAATCCTCACTGTTCAGATCACCAAGTTTTCATTCTCCTACCTGTCTAAGGCATACTTGTTCAAATGTCTGACACAATCCCAAAAGGATAACCAACGTGTCAACAAGAATACAAATACTATTTACGAAACATGAGTTCTTACAATGCCTCAACCCGGTTAGAACCGATCAAAACACACATACTTGCGTGTCAACACACATTGTTTCGACAAGGAAACAATTCAATCAAGATCCAACCAGAGATCACACAACAAAACCACAACAGACCTAAACCCCAAGGTTCTCGAAAGATTCGACCAGCTCTGATACCACTAATGTAGCACCCCCCTTGGGCATTACATGAAGAACACGTGCGGATTAAAATTTTAAAAGAGAATTGTTGGGTACTTTGCGAAAAAGAATAATTTACTTTAAGTCAGAAAACTCGGGTGTAAAAAGTTTTCGACATAATGCTTCAGAAAGTAATACACACATCACAGTAATAAAATCACATTATACTTAACAACACACACGAACTGGGTTTATTCACAAACACTAAACCATCAAATATAAGTTTTCCTAAAATTGTCTTTCATACAGAAGTTCCAAACTATACAGAGGTTTTCAAAACCACATACACTGATTTTCTCAATATTGTACATTAAAATCCTAAGAGCAGATTTAATAAAAGAACTCTACGGATAATAGAGCCTACTACCTAGTATACATTGTACCAATGAGGCTAGGTCTCGTCATCAATAGTCCACACATCTTCGTCGTCGACATCGAGAAACGCAAGCTACAGGATCCTGAAGTGACCCAAATGATCGTTGAGAAGTATCTGTACATGTATCCAAAAACACAACAGGGTGTCCAACATGTACAGGCAAAGGTGAGTAACCAATATATGGATTTAAACATGATAACTACATGCACGGCACATCAAACAGCATGTGAACATATGTAGTATCAACATAGCATAATAGTAGAAGTAATACATGGCGATACACCAAGTAATAACATGTTCAACACGCATACCATAAAATGCAATATATCATATTAATCAATTAGCAGCATAAGACATCTTCGAAAATAGAATAACGATGTACAATAAGTAAATGTAATCATCAACAACCATGCAATGCAATACGATATACATGACTCAATGCCATATGCCACAAGGGTAAAACTCTGACCCCTACTCCATGGAGCTAACAAATCGTCGGAGAGAATTAATGGGAGGACATGTTATGGTTAATGCCAGCCATGGGCAAGATGCTACAATAAATGTAACGTGCAGGTATCTGGCTTTACGGAAACACTCTCAACCAAACATGAAAATTACAACATCTACTAGAGGATATCAGTGTATAACTTGGATTCACTAGAATCTCCAACTGGTCTCATGTCAGCCCTTCCAACCCTGATAGCTCCAAAAGACCAGTGAAGATCGTCACCGTAAGATTCGCACCCGCATCAAGGTGTAAGCTCAACTCCTAAGCTCAAGGCCTTATAAACGCATGCAATAAAGTGCCAATACTTACACAAAGCAGATGCGATAAGCAATGTCTATCACTCGGATAAACCTCAAGATTCGCTAAGGTTCTATTCCTTAGGAACTATACGCGTCTTTGTATCTTAAAACATTTATCCATCGGATAAATATCTCGTGATTCCTCTGGAATGATCCGGACTGCTTTCAGAATTGCCGACTGTCCCCACAAACCAACACAGGTCTTTTCAGCGTGTTTTGTCCCCACTCACACGCTTTCGAAGAGACTTCTTAGAAAGTCACCCATCCTACAGGTGCTCCAAGTCAAGCATGCTTAACTATGGAGTTCTTATGTTTTACGCTTCCGAAAAGAAGACGAATCTTGTTGGTATAGGTAGTACCAATCAATTCTTATAAGCCTTCCTTCAACTATACAGTCCCATACCTGTACGGCCTCAGGATTCCTTCAACTGTACGGTCCCATACCTGCACAGCCTCTGGGTCATTCTGTACCTGATCATTACAAGACTGAAACAATCAAAAGACTGACCTTGATCCAAATCACCGGTCCATCATCGAACTATTGTTTCAAAACCCAAAACGTTTCATGTTTGTGTTTATGTCTTATGAATCACATCTCATGTCCTAAGTATTATGAAGAAGGATTGAGAATCCTCTTAGATAAGTCTTTGAGCCTTTCTAAGATATTACTCCTTGAGTTTTAATTAATGAAATAAGTGTTGATTCACTTAAGTCTTATGAAGTCATTGATGTACTAAGTCATCAATGGTATAGTACATGGTCTTGTTCCACTACATACCATACTTAATTATCCATTGTCTTCAACTCTAAGGGATTAGAGAATTTTATGTATTAGTTGTTAATGATTGGATTGGTGGTGTGTTTGTAGTTGTTGTCGGGTACGCGGACGTGGAATCGAGAGAATGTGTGGACCGATCAGGCGACTTTTCCTTCGGAGGATGACTTCTAAAGGTAAGAGGAGATTGACTCCAATGAGTTTGATAGCCGCATGAGGCTGGTTGTGGTATGAATGTGAATGAATTCTCTTGTGATGCATATAAGAAAATTAGTTGGTTAGTGCGTGATTGAATATTAAGATGTGAATTGTGGTGTTATTGCTTTGAATGGAATATTTGATATGAAAATAAAAGTTGCGGCATTTTTGCCTTGGGTTGAACATATGTATGATGTTGATTTGAGTTTGAATAGATATATGTTGTGTATGTACTTGATGAAGTATATGCCTGGATGATTGAAATATGAATTGTGGCATTGATGCCTTGGATGAGATGATGTTGAATTGAGACATGATATGTATATATCTATCCTAGACTGGTTAAGAGCATAGCACTGGCTATGGCTCGAATAATGAAGATTAAGCTAACTAATCAACGATTTAGAAATGTTTTCGTTTGAGGAATGAAAAGCTTCTAAGCTAAATGTTATAATGGCCAATTTTACTAAAAAGCCACTAAGTTAAGAACCCAAAATGATTTCAAATAAGCCTTAGGAACTTGAGAGTTGGTGAGAAAAATAGTGAAAGTTGCATTATCATTATTTTCTAAACATGTTGTACAAAGAAAGAAAACCTTGAGAAATATCTAGTTGTCAAAGAAATAATCTTCAGAAAGTATTTGATGTTCCGAAAACGAAAAAGTTTCTTCATGAAAGTTTGCTCCGATATCAATCTTTAGAAAAATGTTTTAAGATGATGGGACCTTTAGAAAAGGCATTTAAAGCCAAAATCTTTTGAAAATGAATCTTTAGAACTTGAGCCTTTGAGAATGATTTGTAAAGAAAGTTTTGTGAGAAATGAGTTTTAGAGCGAAAACGAGTTTTGGTTTATACCAAAGAGAATCTGAGTTTTGTTTTTGAGATTTGAACTACGAAAATGAATTTGATGAAACTGGTGATTTCCCCTTCCCGCATGTGAAGTGCAACACCCTTTCCCGAGTGTCACATTCCCGAACGTTTATAAGGCCGAAAATATTTCTTAATGCGGAAAATATGGTTTTTTTTTTCTTCTTTTCACAAGATGCAATGGGATTTAGCAAAGGTAAATAATACTAATAACGAACTTAGGTTCGCCATACATTTCTAGAACAATATGCATAATAAATACAGGGACATAAACAGAAAAAGGAATAATACTATATACAGACATAAGTCTAATGTATAACTGATACAATAAGTACTAGGAGTCGTAGCTCCCAAAAGGTACTACAAAAACTAACATAGTCTGGCCAACAACAAAACTAAACCACAAAAAGAGTCCTCCTCCGGCTCAAAGGAACTACTGGACTGAACCATCGTCACGTCCATCTGTTCAAACAGCTACAGCAAGTACCAACAGAAAACATACAGATATGGGTGAGATTCCCGTTCATCAACACAGCAAAACAGCAATAGTAAAAACGGGACGACTCACCGGGTAACAGCGTACCCAACATGCTTACAAGAATTCTCAATGTCAAACATATTAAGCAGTTGACAGCATAATATCATGTTAAGCAGTTAACAGCATAAAATAAGATATTCTTAAACAGTACAACGATGTATAACAGTAAATGTAAACATCAATAGCCATGCAATGCAATCCAATGTATATGACTCAATGTCAATGTCACTGGGTACTACTCTGACCCCTACTCCATGGAGCTAACAAAACCTCGGAGAGAGTGAATGGGAGGACATGTTCCGTGCGCACCAGCCTTGGGCAAGATGCTAAAACATTCGTAACGTGCGCATTTCTGGCTTTTACGGAAACACTCTCGACCAAACATGAAAAGTACGGCATCTAGTAGAGGATATCAGTGTATTGCACGGATTCGCCACGACACAGAAGAGCTACCAACTGGTCACATGTCAGCCCTTCCAACCCTAATACCTCCAAAAAGACCATTGAAGATCGTCACCGTAAGATTCGCACCCGCATCAAGGTGTAAGCTCAACTCCTAGGCTCCAGGCCTTACAACTATGCAAATGAAATGCCAATGCTTACACAAAGCATATGCGATCAAGCAATGTCTATCCCCCGGATAAACCTCGAAGTCTACTAAGGTTCTCTTCCTTAGGAACTATACGTGTCTTTTTGAAAACAAAACCTTTATCCACCGGATAAATCTCGTGATCCCTCCGGGATCGAGTCATCACAAGACTGAAACAATTGAACGACTGATCGGGGTCCGAATCACCGGTCCGTCATCGAACTACTGTTTCAAAACCCAAAACGTTTCATGTTTGTGTTTATGTCTTATGAAGTCATTGATGTATTAAGTCATCAATGGTATAGCATGTGGTCTTGTTCCACTACATACCATACTTAATTATCCCTTGTTTTCAACTCTAAGTCAATTACTTAACTTAGGTTTCTAAAACATAAAACTTTACAGTTTGAGTTGAAAAACACTCTTTATAAACAAACCATTTCTCGCGAGGCGAAGGTCTATGTCGCGACGCGAGGCTGACAAGTTATCTTTACTGCTTGGAAAGTCCTTCTGCTTCGCGAGGCGAGGATTGTATCGCGACGCGAGGCAGAGAAGTGATCTTTTCTATTCAGACAGTCTTTCTGCTCCGCGAGGCGAGGATTGTATCGCGACGCGAGGCAGAGAAGCTGCATCTTCACTATTTAGGCGGTTCGCGGGGCGAGAACTGCTTCGCTACGCGAGGCCGAGAAGTTGCATCTTTGGTACTTAGGCGGTTCGCGAGGCGAGACGACTTCGCGATGCGAGGCCGAGAAATTTCATCTTTGTTGCTCGGGCTAGTCCACTGTCTCGCGAGGCGAGGCAATGTTAGCCTGGCGAATGCCTTATCTTCCCTCTGTCTCGCGAGGCGAGACGGGGTTCGCTGGGCGAGTGCCCTGTTTCTCCTTTTCCCTAACTCCTTCATTATTTCTTCTTTTGAAAAACTTAGTTTGATTAAAAGACCTATGGCTAAAGAAAAGACATTTTCCCACTTTGATGACAGACTTTAAAGGTTAAAACTTCATTTGATCTTTGGATCAAAAATCACTTTTGTTTCTCTTTGAAATCCTAGGTTATGAAATCATGTTTTGTTGCATCAAAACTTTGCCAAAACAAGAACAACATATGTTCTTATATTTTCCTCTTACTAAGGCTGCAAGCCTACTCCAATGAAAAATGGAGACTTTACTTCACCAACAAGGTAAATGTAGCTCAAAAGCTCACACAATTATGGTAAACCACAATACACATTACTACATCATAATCAAACATATCCATCACACATCATGGTCTCATAATCAAACAATAAAAGTCCATACTTGATCTAGTGATCAAAGTAGGTTTTCCAACATACATGGAAATGATTTTCATTCAATCATATCTTCATCAACATATGCTAAAGCACACTACAACATACTCAGGCATAAACTCATCATGACAATCTTGTTCTCCATGAGAACTTAACAAAACTTAACATATAAAAGTGAACCCAAACTAAAGGGTTTCACCCACACATAAACTTAAACAACCATTCTCACTACCACCATCTTGGTGTGATGAGGTTCTTCTCCCCATACCTGTTGATGAGCAGATTCCCGGATCAAAGTCGGTCGATCGGTTTGTGAACCTCCTGATAATCGTCAACAACTACAACAACACAACAACCAACATTAAACAACAATCAAAACCAATCTCAACTATCCTAACAAAGAGGATTTCGGCCACCCTAGGTTAAAAAGGTTAGGAATTGGTTTTGGTTTTCCATTTCATGGATTCAAAGGCATTAGGAAAGCTAAGGATGAAATCAAGTGTTAAAAATCAAAAATTGATGAAAACACTATTCATCATCATCCAAAAAGGTTCGGCCAAAAATGATTTTTGAGCTATGATGAGAGTTGAATCATAAGCTCTTGGGTTTAGGTAGAGATTGATGATGTGAGTTCAAAGAACTTGGTCTTACCTCAAAAGGATTTTTCAACAATTTCCTATGGATTTTCAAAGTTTTGGATCTAAGAAATTATTTTCATGAAAATGAAGATTGATCTTGAAATAAAGAAAGATTCAAGAAGCTAAGAGATCATAGAAGTGATCTTACCTTGAAATGAAGAAAGATTGCTCAAGGAATCAAGTGAATCCAACAAAAACTCAAGCTTTTCTAGGTGAAAATGGAGTTTTCTCTCAAGAACAACTATGGAGCTTCTAAGGATGAGGGGCTGTGCGAAAATGATGAAGTGAGGGGCTGAGTTCAGCCTCTTAAAAGTTCACTTAAGGGTAAAAAGGTCATTTGCCAAAAGGGTATAATGGTAAAAGTGTAAAAGACTAAGGTTAGGGGCATTTTGGTCATTTAGCGTCCAGATATTTCCGAACGTCAAGACGACTCTGGCATACTTTCCCAAGTGTCCTGGGATGATGTGATATCAAGACTATTTGTTGGCGAGTCCCGGTAAATCCATATGTGGCTCCGTTCGTCACCCGATTGAGGATTTCGCCCAAACGAAGGTCAGGAAGTGATTGTCTAAAATTTTTACAAAATTTAACCAAAACGTAGATAATCGAATTCTAAGACTTATTGTCTCGTTCACTGGTCCATCTGAGGTCTTCTGAGCAGTAAAATCATACTGTCAGTGTAAAAACGCAGACCAGACTCCGTTTGAGTTTTCGACTCAAAACTTAATCGTAGCTTCCTACGATATCGTCGAGCATGACTATGGTCTCGGAATATTTTATTTCTATTCCTAAGACCTCGAATAAAATAAAGACATTAAAATACTAAAGAATTAGAAAGCGTGAAAATCGGGGCGTTACATGAAGCACATGAACCTAGTGACCGAAACGTCAGGCTAGTGTTCTGTGAATTGAGCACTCGGACTACGTGTCTTGTGTTTTGAAAAAGAACGGACTTAGTGTCCTATGGGAGTCTAGTGTCCGCGAAGTCGGCCTGGTACTTCGCAAATTAAGAAATTGGACTTCTTGTCCTGAAATTTGAATTGAACGGGCTATATGTCCTTTAAAATGAGTCATGAGCTGTGTGCCATGACAGAAAAAGAAAGAATGAAAGAAAAGAAAGAATAGAAAACCTCTTGCATACATGCATGAGTCGGCCGACGTGCCGTACGAACCGAGCTACAATCCAAGTGGTTGAGAATTTGAGCCACTTAAGACCACTAGGTCTATAGGGGCATTCTGTGTTCGAAACTCCACAAGTGGCCAGAGGCATCGCGAACCCGTGCCGTGGTAAATTGGTTGCCCAACACGAATGAACTCAATCAGAGACTAGACTATTCATGATATGGTTGGACGTGATATTCCGAAACAATTGGAGCTCGGACCTAAATTGAGAGGCCGACTCATGAGAACAATTGTGTTTATGGGAGTATTCGCAGCCTATCGCTCGATGAAGAGAAGTAGGAATCTCCGGAGTACATGAACTAGAGAGTCGAATTGAAGTTTCATGCATTCATTTGACTTATCTTGATGAATGAGTATGATATTTTGAAAGTGAAATTATCCCATTATGATATTAGGTTGATTATTGATACTTTATCGCATGGCTGTGTTTATGCCTTGTCTGTATGCTGCTTTGCTTGTGTGGCTATTACGATAAACTTGTGAAAGAGTATCTCACCCTTGCCTATACATGTCGGACACCCTATTATGTTTTTTGAACATATGTACAGATATTTTCCAATGGTCCTCTAGGTCACTGTGCGACCCTGTAGCTGAGTTCCTTGGTGCCGACGACGAAGACGGATGGACTGTTGATGACGAGGCCCGGTCTCATCGGGGCGATGCAGGCTAGGTAGTATACTTTATGGTTCTTAGAGTTTGCTAGACCAGCTCTTAGGATTTTGATGTTTAAAGTCGGGTCCTTTGACCGTGACTCAGTATGATGTGTATTAGAAGATTGAAGTGATGTATGCCTTAAGGCGAAATTGAATGATTTTTATAGTTGATGAGTTTGAATTCGTTTCTCAGTTGTTGTTACCGTTTAAATTGGTATCAGATTTCCGCAATTAGTCTAATGAGTATTTTCGAAAAGGTTTTAATTAACCGAAAAAGAGAATTTGGGTTACGAATTGTGACACCGAGAGGGGGTGTTACAATAGTGGTATCAAAGCTGGTCGATGTCTTTTGGGATCTAGGTTATGGATTCATGATGTTTTTGCTGTGTTTACTCTGTGTTTTGTTTTGATAGAGGATAGTAAGAGTAAGAACATTCTGTGATGACTTGTTTCTTTTGGAATACAACCAATTGGATTGGTTGGATCCGATGATTGAGATGCGTTAAGACTCTTAAGAGAAGAGTTATCCGAGTTATTAAGAGGTGACATCTAAGATAAGCTTTGAGACAGCTCCTTAGTCAGTTCTAGCAAATAGGCTTGAATATACCTTTACTTTATGAGTCAAGGATGTTAGACTCTTAGTTATGAAGCGAGTGAAGACTCTTTGTTATGTGAAGGAAATTTGAATGTTAGGAAAGTTTGTCGAAGGAACAAGCGTGCCTTAGGCAAGTAGAAGAATACCAAAAGGTTTTTGGAGTAGAACAGAGGTAGCTAGTAAGAAACCAAAGGAATGGCAAGATAACGATATGTACTCTAACAGAGTTGAGAGACTGGAATGGAATTTCGGTAAAGTAATAGAATTGTGGTATCGCATGGAGTTTCTTTTGATAGTATTTTAAGAAATGCTTGGAGCCTCCGCTGTTTGTGAGTTTGATGAATAGGATGCTTTTCTCCATTAGGACAGATGAAAGGCTAGACTGTAATCCATGTTGAGGATGGTGAATAATTTGTATAATACCCAAGTATAACCTTTCGAAGTTGCGAATGATCAGAGACTGAGTGAACCAGAATTGAAATGTGAACTTTGGCTGTAGAATGAGTGTCCTTAGGACTGGTATCAGTAGGGGAAAGAATTATGATGGATCCTATATGAATGGGAGTATTGTCTTGTTAATAGAACTTAAGACAGTGGCCGGCAGGGATGAGTAAGACAGATGAGTTTAGACTCGGTCGCAACGACCACTATCTGAGGATATGATTGACTCCTTGTTTTGATACTTTCAAATTCGAGGACTTGGACTAAGTTTGATATTAAATTTGGATTTTCACTTAGATATTAGAACTCTTAAGTGAGATTATTGGGATTTAGAGTGCATTAAAGCTGTTAGTGAGATTGAGACGTGTAATAATGGAATAAGAACTAGTTTAAGTGTTTGACTTAACCATGGGAGTGAACTTAAGTGCTTGATCACTAAAGCAATGTTTAGAAGCAAGAATGGAAGTAAGTTTTTCGTGAAGGATTGGTAGTAGAGAATGACAGAATAACAAGTCAGTAAAAGAAGGAATTATTTTCTTGATAGTCGATGGATAAACAAAAGACGGATGATAAGTTTCAGGAGTTAGTTTTATTTCTCCAAGAGAGTAGGACCTTGTTGAAATTGTTTCCTTGACGAAACAATGTGTCGTCACACAAGGGTGTGCATTTTGTTGGGTTCTAATCAGGTTGAAACCTGGTAAGAACTTATGTTTCGAGATGGGTACTTGTATTCATGTTGACACGTCATTATCCCTTTTGGGATTGTCAGACATTTGAACAATGTACCTATCTGGGAAGATTTTCAGGATAAATTTTCTGGGGATATTCCGAGTTTGCGTCGCAAAGGACGTTGAGTTTTCGATTGATCTAGTTTCTAGATTCAATTAGATCTCCATCGCTTGTGTAGGATATCGCTTACAAAGTTGACCGGATTGGAATGCATGAAATGGAATTTCGTTTGGTTCTCATTAAATTCGTCATCATCTGCGATGTTCTCATTTACTCTAAGAGTCACAAGGGACATGAGGAGACTCTGCCTCAAGTATTGCGGACCCTAAGCGAGAGGAGTTGTCGTGAAGTCAAATAAGTATGAGTTTGACTCGATGGTGGTAAAATTCTTAGGGTATGCGATCCCAAACGAGCATTTTTATTCACACTCCCATGTGTTAGACAATTGGGTGGATTGATTAATAGTAACCTTTGGCTTGGACATTTTTCATGTCATTTCATCGAAAGATTTGTTATGACTATTTCTTGAGTTGTAACGCATACAAATTCTTGAAGCTGGAAGTTTCTTGATGAAACTTAGTCTAATGACTTTTACTTTTGGTAAATGTGATCCAATCTGTTTTTTTTTTTTTTTTTGGGAAGACTGTTTATCTTTTGAATCCTTGATTTTTTGGAAGGTTCTTATGAAAGAAGGGACTTTATTAGAGTCATGGTTGTAAATATGTATTAGCTATGCATTTTTACACTCACGAACCTACTGAAGGATCTTTTTACATACTGGATATTCCTGTATTCATTTCCGAGCGATAAAATCCTTCTATATACTTTCATATGAGAGTAAGACCAAGAAAATTTCCTCTGTTGAAAATTTATTTTGTTGAAAGATTTCTTTCCTTAATCTTCAAGGACCGAGTAGCGACTAAGTCAACTAATTTTCCTCAACTCAAGTGGGCGAGCAAGAAAATGTTTCGATCTTTGAAGGATTGGTTGGGAGTAAGTATAGTAATCCAACTACGAACATCCTTTCAGCATGATAGACGTGAAGTGCTGGGAGTTTTGTTAAGGTATAATGTGGTGGATAAGATGTGGAACCTGGGGATTAAGAGAATCCTATCCAGTCTTGAGCAGCGAAATTTCGAGGACGAAATTTTTTTTTAGAGGGGTAGTAATGTTACACCCCGATTTCCACAGCCTTTATAAACCAGTAAGTTGAATAATTAAGTTTGTATTTTATTCGAGATTTTAGAAAATGAAATAAAATAAACCGAGACCATATTTATGCTCAACGCTATCGAAGGAAGCTACGATTAAATTTTGAGCAGAAAACTCAGACGAAGCCCGGCCTGCGTTTTTCACTGATAGTAGTATTTTACTACTATAAAGACCTCATTTTGACTAAATGTCAGAACCATTATGCTTAGAATTTGATTCTCTACTTTTTTGCAAAAATCTGTCCTGACGTTAAAAAATGAAAATAATATATTATATTCGGGCGAATACTCGAACCGGGAGACGATTGAAGCCGTAAAGGGATTCAACGAGACCCGCTAACGGATAAACTCAGTGTCACATCAAGTCACATCACCTAAGGACTCATGTCAGTGTCATAATGATTTTCAAAATATCTGGACGCGAAATGACCAAAATGCCCTTGGCCTTTTAACAAAATTACTAAAACGTCCTAAACTTAATTACAAGTTTGCCCCTGAAACAAAAACTTATCTCACCTTCACTCACACTCAAGGCCATTCGGCCAAGCCCCTTCCCTCACCCTCCTAACACATTTCTCTTCATTTCTTCTTATTCTTCAAAGAGTTCTTCACTTGGAACCTTAAGAACTTAGAGAATTTTTGGTGATTCAAGCTAGATTCTCTTAAGGAAGTTCATCAAGGAGGTAACAACTCTCCTCTAGCCCCCTCAATCTCTCTTTTCATCTCTTAAAATTCATGATTCATGGAAGTTGGGGTTTTGACCCATAAACTTCAAAAATTCCTAGAAAATTGTAGAAAAATCCTTTTAATACCAAACCAATTTCATTAAGCAAGTCTCATCACCCTCTATCATTATCGAAATGCATGTAATCAAAAACCCTACCTAGCTCATATGGGTCATAATGGCCGAACCCCCAATTTGGGGAAAATATGATATTTTGATTCAAGTTTCAAAATTGAGACTTGATTTAGTGTTAAGGATACTTAAGGATCCTTTCTCCAAGAGATAAGAATTTTTAGACATCCCTAGCTATATTTGGCACCCTATGGCTGAACCTAGCTCCTAAGGTATTAGAGAAATTTATGTATTAATTGTTGATGATTGGATTGGTTGTGTGTTTGTAGCTGTTGCCAGGTACTCGGACGAGGAATCGGGAGAATTCGCGGGCCGATCGAGCGACTTTTCCTTCGGAGGATGACTTCTAAAGGTAAGGGGAGATTGAATCCAATGAGTTTGAGAGCCACAGGAGGTTGGTTGTGGTATGAATGTGAATGAATTCTCTTGTGATGCATATAAGAAAATTAGTTGGTAAGTGCGTGATTGAATATGAAGATGTGAATTGTGGTGTTATTGCCTTGAATGGAATATTTGATATGGAAATATAAGTTGTGCTATTTTTGCCTTGGGTTGAACATATGTATGATGTTGATTTGAGTTTGAATAGATATATGTTGTGTATGTACTTGATGAAGTATATGCCTGGATGACTGAAATATGAATTGTGGCATTGATGCCTTGGATGAGATGATGTTGAATTGAGACATGATATGTGTGTGTGTGTGTATATATATATATATATATATATATATATATATATCCTGGACTGGTTAAGAGCATAGCACTGGCTATGGCTCGAATAATGAAGATTAAGCTAACTAAAAGTCTTAATCAACGATTTACAAATGTTTTGATTTAAGGAATGGAAAGCTTCTAAGCGAAATGTTATAATGGCCAATTTTACTAAAAAGCCACTAAGTTAAGAACCCAAAATGATTTCAAATAAGCCTTAGGAAGTCGAGAGAGTTGGTGAGGAAATTAGTGCAAAGTTGCATTATCATTATTTTCTAAACATGTTGTACAAAGAAAGAAAGCCTTGAGAAATATCTAGTTGTCAAAGAAATAATCTTCTAAAAGTATTTGATGTTCCGAAAACGAAAAAGTTTCTTCATGAAAGTTTGCTTCGATATCAATCTTTAGAAAAATGTTTTCAGACGATGGGACCTTTAGAAAAGGCATTTCAAGCCAAAATCTTTTGAAAATGAATCTTTAGAACTTGAGCCTTTGAGAATGATTTGTAAAGAAAGTTTTGTGGAAAATGAGTTTTAGAGCGAAAACGAGTTTTGGTTTATACCAAAGAGAATCTGAGTTTCGTTTTTGAGATTTGAACGATGAAAATGAATTTGATGAAACTGGTTATTTCCCCTTCACGCATGTGAAGCACATGACCCTAGTGACCGAAACATCAGGCTACTGTTCTGTGAATTGAGCACTCGAACTACGTGTCTTGTGTTTTGAAAAATAACGGACTTAGTGTCCTATGGGAGTCTAGTGTCCGCGAAGTCGGCCTGGTACTTCGCAAATTAAGAAATTGGACTTCGTGTCCTGAAATTTGAATTGAACGGGCTATATGTCCTTTCAAATGAGTCATGAGCTGTGTGCCTTGACAGAAAAAGAAATAATGAAAGAAAAGAATGAATGAATGAATGAAAAGAAAGAATAGAAAACATCTTGCATACATGCATGAGTCGGCCGACGTGCCGTACGAACCGAGCTACAATCCAAGTGGTTGAAAGTTTGAGCCAGTTAAGACCACTAGGTCTATAGGGGCATTCTGTGTTCGAAACTCCACAAGTGGCCAGAGGCATCGCGAACCCGTGCCGTGGTAAATCGGTTGCCCAACACGAATGAACTCAATCAGAGACTGGACTATTCATGATATGGTTGGACGTGGTACTCCGGAACAATTGGAGCTCAGACCTAAATTGAGAGGCCGACTCATGAGAACAATTGTGTTTATGGGAGTATTCGCGGCCTATCGCTCGATGAAGAGAAGTAGGAATCTCCGTAGTACATGAACTAGAGAGTCGAATTGAAGTCTCATGCATTCATTTGACTTATCTTGATGAATGAATATGATATTTTGAAAGTGAAATTATCCCATTATGATATTAGGCTGATTGTTGATACTCTATCGCATGGCTGTGTTTATGCCTTGTCTGTATGCTGCTTTGCTTGTGTGGCTATTACGATAAACTTGTGAAAGAGTATCTCACCCTTGCCAGTACGTGTTGGACACCCTATTATGTTTTTTGAACACATATACAGATATTTTCCAACGGTCCTCTGGGTCACTATGGGGCCCTATAGCTGAGTTCCTTGGTACCGACGACGAAGACGGATGGACTGTTGATGGCGAGGCCCGGTCTCATCGGGGCGATGCAGGCTAGGTAGTATACTTTAGGGTTCTTAGAGTTTGCTAGACCAGCTCTTAGGATTTTGATGTTTAAAGTCGGATTCTTTGACCGTGACTCAGTATGATGTATATTAGAAGATTGAAGTGCTGTATGCCTTAAGGCGAAATTGATTGAGTTTTATAGTTGATGAGTTTGAATTCGTTTCTCAGTTGTTGTTACAAGTTTAAATTGGTATCAGATTTCCGCAATTAGTCTAATGAGTATTTTCGAAAAGGTTTTAATTAACCGAAAAAGAGAATTTGGGTTACGAACTGTGACACCGAGAGGGAGTGTTACACCAGACTTGCCACACTTGAAGCAGATAACATCGGTCTCCTTGCACTGACTGATGAAGTGATCCTTCCCACACTTGCCGCATCTGATGGAAATAGAAGTGTAGAAGAGTACTTCAAAGAGTTGGAAATCACCATGATTCGTGCAAATGTTGAAGAAGATCGAGAAGCCACAATGTCAAGATTTTTGGGAGGACTTAATCAAGACATTCAAGATGTGGTGGAGCTATATCACTATGTAGAGTTGGAGGACTTAGTTCATCATGCCATCAAAGTCGAAGCTCAAATGAAAAGAAAGAATTCCTACAAGAAACTATTCTTCAACAATTCCTCATCTTGGAAGGACAATTTCAAGAAGGAGGGCGACACTTCCAATGCCAAAGACCGCGGGTAAAAGTGGACAAAAATCCACATTTTCTAACTCAAAATCCTCCTCTACTTCTACTCCTTCTTCGTCTAGGTCCAAAGACATTAAGTGTTTTAAATGCTTAGGTAGGGGTCATATTGCATCATCATGTCCTTATAAAAGAGTAATGATCTCTAGGGGTAATAATGAGAGTGAAATATCAAGTGCATCATCTAATGAGTCTTCTAGTGAAAGTGAGCAAGAAAATGAGATAAGACCATTAGAAGGTGATTTTTTGATGGTGAGACGACTTTTAGGGGTTCATGTCACAGATGAAGATAAAAGTCAACGTGAAAATATTTTTCACACTAGGTGCATAGCGCAAGAAAAATTGTGTTCATTAATCATAGATGGTGGGAATTGCACTAATGTAGCTAGTCAAAGCTTGGTGACCAAACTTGGTCTCCAAACCAATCCACACCCTAGGCCATATAAGTTGCAATGGCTTAGTGAAGAGGATGAGCTTTTGGTAAGCCAACAAGTGTTGTTGAGTTTTGCCATTGGTTCTTACAAAGACAAAGTGTTGTGTGATGTTGTGCCTATGGAGGCCGGACACATCTTATTAGGTAGACCATGGCAATATGATAGAAAAGGCTTACATGATGGTCATACCAATAGGTTTACTTTTGAGCATCATAAAAACAAAGTCACTCTTGTACCTTTTTCTCCTAAAGAGATTAGTGAGGATCAAAAGAAAATGAGATAAAAAGGAGAGCTTGAGAAAAAAACCAAGAGTGTACAAGATCAAGAGGAAAAACAAAAGAAGGTGCATCACAAAAGCTCACAAAAGACTGAGAGCTTAAAAGAAAAACAAAGTGATGTGATGCCCACATTCTAGTGGGCAAGGCCGAACCACTAAAGAGAAACTTGGCAAAGAATGCATGTTTTTGAAAGAAAAGGAAGTAAAGAAAATACTGTTGGCCAATCAACCAATGTATTTGCTTTACTCCAAAGATGTTAGTGAAAATGCATTTCAATCTTTGTCTTTGCCTACTTGCTTTGAATTTCTCTTGGACAATTTTAAAGATGTGTTTCCAAAAGAGCTTCCTAAAGGCTTACCACCTATGAGGGGATTGAGCACTGCATGGACTTAATTCCAAGTGCTTCCCTACCTAATAGGCCGGCTTATAGGAGCAATTCTCAAGAAACAAAGGAGATTCAAAGACAAGTTGAAGGTCTTTTAGAAAAACAATGGATTAAAGAGTCACTTTCTCCATGTGCTATGCCCGTTATTTTGGTTCCGAAAAATGAGGGTACTTGGAGAATGTGTACCGATTGTAGATCCATTAATAACATCACCATCAAATATAGACATCCAATCCCAAGGTTAGATGACTTATTGGATGAGCTACATGGGTCTTGCATCTTTTCCAAAATTGACCTAAGAAGTGGCTATCATCAAATAAGAATACAAGAAGGGGATGAATGGAAAACTGAATTTAAGACCAAATATGGACTTTATGAATGGCTTGTGATGCCTTTTGGTCTCACCAATGCACCAAGCACATTCATGAGGCTCATGAATCATGTCCTAAGGGACTTTCTTGGTAAATTTGTAGTTGTCTATTTTGATGACATCTTAGTATATAGCAAAACACAAGAGGATCATCTTGAACATTTGAAATGTGTTTTGTTAGTGCTAAGGAAAGAGAGTCTTTATGCCAATCTTGAAAAATGCACATTTTGCACCACCAAAGTGGTATTATTGGGCTATGTAATAAGTGACCAAGGTGTGCATGTGGATGATGAGAAAATAAAGGCCATCCAAAGTTGGCCAACACCTAAAACTGTGGGGGATGTTAGGAGTTTCAATGGCTTGGCAAGCTTCTATAGGCGATTTGTTAAGGACTTTAGTACCTTGGCAAGTCCCCTAAATGAAGTCTTAAAGAAAAATGTGCCTTTCAAATGGGGCCAAGACCAAGAAAATTCTTTTAACATTCTAAAACAAAAGCTCACTAATGCACCTATTCTCGTGCTTCCAAACTTTGTTAAGTCTTTTGAGATAGAGTGTGATGCTTCTAATATAGGCATTAGGACAGTCTTACTTCAAGAAGGCCACCCCATAGCATACTTTAGTGAGAAGCTATTTGGGGCATCATTGAACTATTCTACATATGATAAAGAGCTTTATGCCCTGGTAAGAAGTCTCAAAGTTTAGCAACACTATCTTTTACCTAAGGAATTTGTCATACATAGCGATCACAAATCGTTAAAGCACTTAAAAGGACAAGGTAAATTGAATAAAAGACATGCCAAATGGATAGAGTTTATTGAACAATTTCCATATGTGATTAAACATAAATAAGGCAAAAACAATGTTGTGGCCGATGCTCTCTCTAGAAGATATGCATTGCTCACATCCCTTGAAACCAAGCTCCTTGGCTTTGATCACATAAAGGAATTGTATCCTAATGATCCAGACTTCTCTGACTATTTTACTCATATAGATGCCGTGGCACATAAGGGATTTTTCATACATGATGGGTTCCTTTTTAAGGATAAGAAACTTTGTGTGCCAAAGCATTCTATTAGAGAATTGTTGGTAAGAGAAGCTCATCAAAGGGGACTCATGGGACACTTCGGTGTTCGGAAGACTTTAGAGGTTTTGCATGAACATTTCTTTTGGCCTGGCATGAAAAGGCAAGTCCAAAAGCTCTGTCAAAAATGCATTGTGTGTCTGAAGGCTAAGTCTAAGAGTAAACCACATGGGCTTTACACTCCCCTACCTAGTCCTTCTTCCCCTTGGATAGACATTTCCATGGACTTTGTAATGGGATTACCAAGGACTAGGCGTGGGAATGATTCCATCTTTGTTGTGGTTGATCGGTTTTCCAAGATGGCCCATTTTATACCATGCCATAAAAGTGATGACGTATGCCATGTAGCCAATCTATTCTTTATAGAAATAGTTAGACTACATAAGATCCCGAGAAGCATTGTCTCGGATAGAGACTCTAACTTTCTTAGTCACTTTTGGCGCACCTAGTGGGCAAACAAAGGTGGTGAATAGGACTCTTTCTACTCTCCTATGCACCATCCTCAAGAAAAACCTCAAATCATGGGAGGAATGCTTAGCATTCATAGAATTTGCATACAACCGTGTGCAACATTCTACTACTCATTATACTCCCTTTGAGATAGTCTATGGGTTCAATCCGCAAACCCTTCTTGATTTGCTTCCCTTACCCTTGGATGATTCTTTGTTCCATCAAGATGGACTTGCCAAAGCTGAATATGTTAAAAAAACTCCATGAACAAGTAAAATTGAATATTGAAAAATAAGGGGAGCATAATGCAAGGCAAGTCAATAAAGGAAGAAAACAAGTGTTATTCCAACCAGGTGATTGGGTTTGGGTACACTTAAGAAAAGAAAGATTTCCTTTACAAAGGAAGTCCAAACTCCTTCCTAGGGGTGATGGACCTTTCCATGTATTGGAAAAAATAAATGATAATGCATACAAAACTGACCTTCCGGGTGAGTATAATGTGAGTGCCACTTTTAACGTGTCTGACTTAAGCCTTTTTGAAACAGATGATGAGACACACAATTCGTGGATGAATTCGCCTCAAGAAGGAGGGGATGATATGATCATGGGAACACAAGTCCCAAGCTTAGAGGGCATTCAAGGACCAATGACCCAATCAAGGCAAAGAAAGATCCTAAAAACTTCATGATCTATGCTAGATCATATCACATAGACATAATCATACTGGCCCTAGTTGGAGTTGCTCTTATAATGAGTCCAAGGATTGCTTGTTGGCTCCATTGTGGGCATGAAATAATCTCCAAAAGTTCTCCACTCTCTCATGGTTCTACAAAATAAGATTAACTACAAGCACACATTAGAATGCGGGGAGAGATAAAAAAAAATAAAACAAAATAATAAAAAAAATGTCTAGAGTAACTAGAATTTCTTTCTTCCAATATCACAATCACAAAATATCGCAAATTAATCCCCGGCAACGACGCCAATAACTTGTTTCTTTCAAAACACACTTAAGGGCAGCGTACCCTGTCACAGAAGTAATATAGGACGGAAGTCCATATATCATACCGAAGAGATTAATTGTAATATAATAGTGATAAAGTGAGTATTGAAGTAGAGAAATCATTGTGCTATTCAGACTAATCAAGTACTAATAATAATAATAATAATAATAATAATAATAATAATAATAATAATAATAATAATAATAATAATATAAAGTAAGCAGCAGAAATAGATGGTTAAAGAGAAATAAAAGAGTTGAGAATTCAAGAGTAAAAGAGCATAGAGTCGTGGTTTCACTTGTACTTTCGATAGCCTCCAAATCCTAGTTCTATTCAATTTCGTAGTTGCTTTTCGAATATCAATCCCTCTATGAAAAATATTAATTGTTTGTCAGGAAATTAATATTCTTTTCCCTAGATAAACCCAATGGTTGTCAACTAAAGAGTTTAAATGATTAGAAAGTATAAAGAGCAAAGAGGTTGAATGACTGAAAGGAGTATATCACGTTTTCTCAAATCTAGAAATTAAACCCTGATTATCCTATAAGTCTACCAATTTAATTGGGGTTGATAGCAAAAATATCAATCAATTGATTAAGAGCATACAAAGGGTGCACAATCTTAGTATGGGATGAAGAACAACAGAATAACACTATTCAAATCGCAACTTTGAAACCAAATAGAATTCGAAGTAAAGCTAAGACATAGCAAAAAGGGTTTCTACTAATACAAGATCCACCACAACTCTAGTGGTGAATTTAGCTACCCATAATAACAGATAAAACCACATTCAACAATGGAAAACGCATCCTGAAGAGTTAGAAGAAGAACTGTCTTCAACTTAACCTCCAGGTGCAAATCCTACTCTAAAAATCAAAACTAACAAAAGTTATAAAACTAAAAAGCTATTACAAGAATATAGTACTCAAAGCATAAGATTGGATGTCTCATAGTGGTACAGAGGGCCTCTCTATATAGGAAAATATGAGAATGGGCCCAAAATTTAGGTCTTCTCCGCAGCCAGCACGGGCGTGCTCTCCAATCAGCACGGACGTGCTCTTTATTATGTTAGATCATGGTCAATTCTGTACAGGCGCATCAACTTCGTAAAACAACGCTCTAGTGCACGGGCATCAGCACGGGCGTGCTCTTTATTTAGTAGGGCCGTGCTCGCTTCAATCATCCCTTGCTTATTTGGGTCAGGCCTTGCTTCACTTTAGCACGAGCATGCTGGTATTTGGCACAACCATGCTAAATCTTCAGATGTCAGCTTTAAGCTTTTTTGTAAGGCTTTGTTTAGATAGATGGCTTGGAGGGCTTGCACGGCGTGCTTAGACATGGCACGACCATGCTAACCTCATAACTTCAGTATTCTCTCCATTTTAGCTCAAAAACCTTCATTTATCTTCATGAGTTCATCAAACTACCTCTAAACGTCAATTATGTCAAAACTTAAGTAAAAGGGGTGAAATACAATAATATTTATCATTAAATGAATCAAAATTTATCCCAAATACCCTCTATAAAATGCACAGAATTGAGGTTTAACAGGGATATCGGATCCCCCTGCCTAAGCCATTTTTCCATTTTAAACGGAGCTGTAGCGGACCCGTTATTTAAGATTAATGAGATTGTTGCAGAGCTAAGACAATGGGTCTCCCAACTCCTCCATTTTGACCCAAATCCCATCAAATCTAGCATATGGTCCACGAAGCACCAGTTTAAAGAATCATATGCCTTTTGAAAATCCAACTTTAGCATTAGCACCCGCTTCCTATTCTTCTTAGCCCAATGTACTACCTCATTGGCTATTAGCACCCTATCCAAAATCTGCTTAACTTTAATGAAGGCTGATTGTGTTTCTCCTACTAATGAGGGCATCACCTTTTTAATTCTTAGTGCTAGAATTTTTGCAATGATTTTATAAATGCACCCCACCATACTAATAGGCCGGAAATCTTTTAACTCATTGGCTCCTTCTATCTTTGGAATTAGAGTGACACAAGTTGTATTCACCGCTCTTGGCAAAATTCCTCGTTCAAAGAAATCCCCTATCATTCTTTCAAAGTCCTCACCAATAATATTCCACATATTCTTTATAAATCTAAGGTTAAAACCATCATACCCTGGAGCCTACGAAGAATCACAGCTCCATACTGTAACACCACGAAAATCTTAGATATATGTTAATAATTAATTTTATATGCTTGAATTATTTTATTTAGTTTATTGGGTGCGTTATCACAGTTTATACACTCTTGCAAGACAAAATATTATGCTATTGTTATTATTATTATGGTTAAAAGAAATTATTTTCTAAATTTAATCTATTTGATTTTAGATTTGAAAATAAAATGGTTTGGATTTTATCAAAAATTTATTTTGGATCATTGATTCTTTGAGTTGATAAATTCAACCATCAATCTCTACTCTAATTCAAATTTTGAAAAATTAGATTTGTTCCTCTTTGCTTTTAGATTGAAGGGTCAAGATTTATTTCTTTTTTTGACTCAATCTCAACCACTCATTTTTCCAACTACAACTGCAAAGAAATAAAAAAAGAAAAGAAAACCCAACCCAGCGGCCCCCACCGCCCCTCTTTCTCTTTTTCTCTCTTTTTTCCCCTTCTTCTTCCTCAGGACGTCTCTCTCTCTCTTTAACTTTCTCTCCTACTTCTCTCTTAATTTCCGGCCAACTCCGGCCACCTCTCACAAAACCGAAACCATAGAAATGTTCCACATCTTCTCCTCTACATTTCTAACCGAACATCTTTGCGAATGGACATATTTGACGGTGGAGCCACCGTGAAGCCACCGCTGTTCTTGGCTTTTCCGGCCACCGTTTGGCCTCCTTTCCAGAAATGAATCAACCACGTCGAAGGGCACATCTTTCTTCATGTTTTGGAACAAGCACCGCCACTGCCACCACCGGAACCGCCGTGCGCTGCCGCCGTGCGCCACTGCCGGGACCGCCATTCATGCTCTTCCTTCCTCCTTGGTAAGAATCCTTCATTTACTTCTTCCCTTCTCTTGGCTTTTGATTTCATGAGGAACCCTAACCCTAAATCCCCAATTTGAAACCCTAACATTTTGATTTCATGCTCTAAATGTGAAATTAATTATGTTTTTATGCAATTGAGTATATCAATTTCAAATTCTCTATGCCAATTGCTCAATTTCCTCTTAAATTCGGATTTTCCCAATTTCCTAAATCCCTAAATTTTTATCTTACTCTAATCATGAAATTAATTCTGTTTTAGTTCAATTAGAGTAGTTAATTAATGATTCCCTCAGTCAATTTCATATTTTCATGACCAAATTGGTTTTTCCCCAATTTTGTTAATGAACCCTATTTTCCCAATTAATTTTATTAGAAAATTAATTCTGCTTTTATTAAATAAAATATTTAAATCCATTAGATTATGTTTTTAATGATGATTAATTAATTGATATGTTGTTTGGATGTTAAGTGTGCTTGGATTTTATCTCTTGGTTTTTGGTTGTGGCTATGCTTACTTGGGGGAGCTGGATACGCAATTCTTGGAGCTGTTGTGGAGTTGCTTGCACGTGTTGGGAAGCGCCAAAGGAACCCGAGACGTCAATGCTGCCTTCAGCCACCTCTTGGAGTTGACGCTTGGAGTTGCTCATCAAAGAGACTTCATTTAAAGTAAGGGGAGATTGCCTGAGGGATCTCACGATAATTATGTGTTATCGTATTTGGTCTGTATAGATTTATTTGAACTGTGTGGTAGTTGGTTGGTTTACTCTTAGAAATTATTTTACCTGTTGATAATTGTTTGATGTTATGTGTTATGGTGTTTTAATACGTGTTTTAACTATATTATCTGCTATAGCAATGTTATATCAATACTATTGATGTTGATTGTTGATTGGGAAGCCTGACAGTGGTCAGTGCTCAATCAATTAACGGGGATAAAAGCCTTGAAAAAGCTTTGTAAGGAATGCCAAATATTTATTTGGGAGTTGTTGGAAAATTTTCAATGATGTGAGTTTTACAAAAAGAGATCCTAAAGTAAATTATAAAGTTAGTAGAAAAGGGTTAGATTTTCAAGAATAAGAAAAGGGTTAGATTTTCAAGAATAAATTAGTCATTTTGTGGAATAAATTGAAATAAGAGGAAAAGGTCAAGATTTTGAAAATATGATGTTTTTAAACGCTAAACGATGCTTTAATTCCGAAAAGATTTACGGAAAACGTTTTCGAAAAACAGTAATACTGTTCTGGGACGACGTTTTTGGTCTTAGCTGTTTCCTTTCAAAAATAGGTTTTTGGGAAGGGACTTTTAACAAAAGATAAGCTATTAGTAATTCGATGGTTTTAAAACCATTTTCAAACAGAAAGCCTTTCTGTAAATGAGTTTTTCCAACGGTGTAAAATCCTACAACTTGGATGAGTTGCGGAGATTTCATTTTGGATTTGTGTTTCACAGAACGAAAAATGGTGAAAAACGATGAAACGTGAACCTAGTATACGAGACGTCGGGATACTAGTGTTCTGTAAAAATTGCACAAGAAGCCATGCAACGGTGTTATGGACTGTGTGTCCCCCACTTGTTATGAGGAACCGTGATTAAAGGTGAATGATGTTTTCTATTACCACGAACCTTGGGCTGGTGCATCAGTCCAGAGTTCTGCGATTAAGCACTCGGACGTTTTGTCCTGTGCTAACAGTGAAAAGTTTTAAAACGGTGTAAATTATGAATAGTAGGGAGCCTTCGAGCTATGCCAACAAAAGAACGAACACAAAGAAAAGTGGCAAGACTTGAAATGTCTTTCTATGCTTTAAATTTAGCAGACGTGCCAACGGTGTTAATCTGGATATCTTGATGACAGGATATTCAAGACGGTGTATACCATTGTGCCTTGATGGATAATGAAAAACCATAAACGATGATCGTTTGTGCCTTATGTTGAACAGTGTACAATGGTTTTAACAAAGGTGTGCCTTTTGGCAATCAAGCCTGATCAGCTCAGTTTTTTATAAAACGGTGTTGGGATCTCCAGAGATTAAGTAAAGAATTAGATGATGAACATTGAAGTGTCATGCATTTCTTTTAAAAATGACGATGACTGTCGGGTATGAAATCCTATGGTATACTACTTGTTTATTCGGTGGAATTTTATGCATCGTGATATTATATATGCCTATTTGTTGGGGCTTTGTCCCACATGTGATTATCGTGTTTAAAATCCATATATTGGTATCTCACCCTTGCTTGTACATGTTGGACACCCTGTTGCGTTTTTGGATACATGTATAAATGCATTTCAACGGATCATCGGGTCACTTCGGGACCCTGAAGTTGGAGTCTCCTTACGTCGATTGCGAAGATGTGTGTACTGGCGACGACGAGGCATAGTCTCATGGGTATAACAAATACTAAGTAGTATACTCTATCATATTTAGAGTTTCTTCAACTAGCTCTTAGGATTCTTGATTTTTAGGTCAAGTCTTTCGATTGTAACTGAGTACTTGGTGGGTACTGAAAGATCCTAAAAAGGTGTACGCCTTATAGCAAAGTGGAATTATCATTATCATTATTATTATTATTAAGAATGAGTTTTTAATTTATTTTAGGTGATTATTCATGTTTATTTTTGGTATCAGTTTCCCTGTAACCACTCGATTGAGTGTCTTTTGAAGAAGTCTTCACTCTGTTAAAACTTTATTATTTTCCGCAACGGGTTACCATGTGATGTCCCAGAAGAGGGTGTCACATTAGTGGTATCAGAGCTAGTCGATGTCTTTTGGGATCTAGGTTTTGTGCTCATGATGTTTTTGCTGTGTTTACTCTGTGTTTTATTTTGGTAAAGGTCAGTCAGAGTAATAACACTCTGTTATGACTTGTTCCTTGTGGAATATGACCAATTGGATTGGTCGGATCCAATGATCTAGATGTGTTGAGACTCTTATAGAAGAGTTATCTGAGTTACTAATGTAAAAGTTAAGGTAGGCTTTGAGGCAGCTCCTTAGTTAGTTCTAGCAAATAGGCTTGAAAATGACCTTTACGTTATGAGTCAAGAATGTTAGACTCTTAGCTATCAAGTAAGGGAAGACTCCCTTATATGTGAAGAAAGTTCAATTGTTGGGAAAGTTGCCAAGGAAACGAGTGTGCCTTAGGCAGGTAGAAGGATACCAAAAAGTTTTTGGAGTAGATATCTAGGTAGCTAGTAAGCAAACAAAGGAATGGCAAGATAACGATGTGTACTCTAATAAAGTTGAGAGACCAGAATGGAATCCAGGTGGAGCAATGGAAGTGTAGTAAGGACTAAGGCTTGATGATTTGAACAAAATGAAAATTTGTATAATTGTGTTATGATGATTCGATGTAGGTTTAATCATATTGTTTTAAGTTAGCCTATGCCCCTGATGAGAGTCCTTGTTTGAAAGGATAGACAACCCTATAATGTTGAAAAAGAGGAAATTTAGGAGCCTGAAAATATTTTAGCGATGATGTCCCTCGAAAGGTGGTAATCGTGTGAAGTTTCTTCTGGTAATAATTTTAAGAAATGATTAGAGCTTCCACTGTTTGTGGATTTGATGGATAGAACGTTTGTCTCTATTAGGACCAATTGAGGGTTACACCTCATGTGTAGACTTGTGATCCATGCTGATGATGGTGAAGAATTCGTATAATACCCATGTATAATTTCTTAGGGTTACGAATGATCAGAGACTGAGTGAATAAGAATGGAAGAATGAATTTTGGCCATGGAATGAGTGTCCTTATGACTGGTATTAGTAGGGGAAAGAATCACAATGAATCCTATATGGATAGGAGTATTGTCTTGTTAATAGAACTTAAGACAGTGATCGATGTAGATGAGTAAGACATATGGGTTTAGACTCGCTTGTAACGACCACTATCTGAGGATAGGGTTGACTCTTTGTTTCGATGCTTTCAAATTTCGAGGACTTGGACTAAGTTTGATATTAGGTTTGGATTTTCACTTAGATATTAGAATTCTTAAGTGAGCTTATTAAGATTTAAAGTGCATGGGAGCTTGTTGATGAGATTGAGACGAGTAGTAACGGAGCGGGAATTGGTTTAAGCGTTTGACATAATAATGGAAGTTAACTTAAGTAATTGATCACTAAGGTAATGCCTAGAAGTAAGAATGGAAGTAAGTCTTTCAGGAAGGATTGGTAGTAGAGAAAGACCGACTATTATGTAAGTGAAAGAGGGAATGACTTTCCCGATAATTGATGGATAAGCAAAAGGCTGATGGTAAGTTTCAGGAGTTAGTTTTATTTCTCCAAAAGTGTAGGACCTTGTTGAAATTGTTTCCGTCAATGTGTGTTGACACACAAGGATGTGTATTTTGTTGAGTTCTAATCAGGTTGAGACCTTGTGAGAACTCATGTTTCGTGAGTGATACTCATATTCATGTTGACACATCGTTTATCCTTTTGGGATTGTGTTAGACATTGGAATGCCTGTCGTGGAGAATTTTTTAGAAGCATTTTCTGAGAATATTCCAAGTTGTGTTTGCTAAGGATGTTGAGTTTTCGATTGATCAAGTTCTTAGGTTCAGTCGAATCTCCATCGCTTGTGTAGAAGATCATCTACTAAGCTAACCAGGTTAGACTACGTGAAATGGAATTTTCATCCGTTTCTTCATCAATTCGTCATCATCGGCGATGTTCTCGTTTACTCTGAGAGTCACGAAGCACACGAGGAAACTCTGCATCAAGTGTTGCGGATCCTGTGCGAGAGGAGTTGTCTTCAAATTCTTTAAGTGCAAGTTTTGACTCGAGGGGAGTGAAATTCTTAGGCCATGCGATCCCAAGCGAGTATTTGTACTCACATTCCTACATAATCCTCATTGTATTAGACATTTGAGTAGATTGTTTGAATAGCATCCAAAGGTCTGGACATCTTCACATTACTTGATTGAAAATTTTTATGACTATTTCTTGAGTTGTAACACCAACAAATTCTTGATATTGAAAGTTTCTTGATGAAACTAGTCTAATCACTTTTACCTTTGGTAAACGTGATCCAGTCTGATTTTTGGCCAGACTATTCATCTTTTGATTCCCTAATCTGCGGGGAGATTCTTGTGAGAGAAGTGACTTTATTAGAGTCATGGTTGTAAACATGTATGAGGTATGCATTTTTACACCCACGAACCTACTGAAAAATATTTTACATACGGGATATTCCTGCATTCTGTTCAGAGCAATAAAATTCTTCTATATACTTTCCTGCGAGAGTAAGACCAAGAAAATTTCCTCTGTTGAAAATTTCGTTCGTGGAAAATTGCTCTCCTTAATCTTCAAGGACCGAGTAGTGAATGAGTTCAACGGATCACCCGCAACTTAAGTGGTCGAGCAAAAAAGACGTTTGGATCTCTGGAAGTTCGGTTAGGATTAAGTGTAATGCCTAAGTATGAGCATTCTTTTAGCAGGATAGACTAGAAGTGATGGGAATTTTATTAGGGTATAGTTGCGACTGTTACGATGTGGATCTTTAAGTTCAATCTTAGTGAGTGGGACAATTATTATCAGTCAAGTATTGATCGAGGCATAATAATCGTCGAAGAATCTAGGATACTGATCAACATCTGTAGTTAAGATTGATGGTAAAAGTTTGAAGAGTTACAGGAAAGTGTACTTAGTAGTTTTGCCTAAACTGAGTGTAAGAAGAAAAGAAGAGCTCTTGAATAGAAGCTAAGTTGTTATAAAAGTTAAAGATTTATTGTATTGAGGAATTCTAGCCGATGCGAATTCTTTTGGTAGTAGTTGCATTAGGAAGTGCATTCTGGTCCTTTAAAGTTAAGAGGCATGATCATGATGCAAATTGGAGAGGTAGACCACGTTTCGAAGGAAACTAAGTTTAAGATTGGATATCTGATATAGGAACCAATGGAGGTATTGTAAAAGGAATGTGTGTCGTGATCTGAATCTTGATATCAACAGCAAGAGTTAAAAAGGTAGGAAGGAGTCTTTTAAATAGAGTAGTGTAAAGGGAACATGATTAAGTTTAATAAATACCTCTTATGTGTGAGAGATTAAGGTTAAGTATTAAGGAGAAGGAGTATGGATTGAGGATAAACGATTTGGGGGTTAGGTAAATCAAACGGAGGATAATTATGGAACTGCTATTAGATTGCAAATGTCACCTAGGGGGAATTACATACGGAGAGTACGATGTGAAACCTAAGGATTAAGAGAATCGTGTCTAGTTTTGAGTCACGTAATTTCGAGGGCGAAATTTTTTTTTTTTGTTAGTGGGGTAGTATTATAACACCCCGAAAATCTTAAATATATGTTAATAATTAATTTTATATGCTTGAATTATTTTATTTAGTTTATTGGGTGTGTTATCACAGTTTATACACTCTTGCAAGACAAAATATTATGCCATTGTTATTATTATTATTTCTTTAGAAAATTATTATTTAAATAATATGGTTGAAAGAAATTATTTTCTAAATTTAATCTATTTGATTTTAGATTTGAAAATAAAATGGTTTGGATTTTATCAAAAATTTATTTTGGATCATTGATTCCCTAGGTTGATAAATTCAACCATCAATCTCTACACTAATTCAAATTTTGAAAATTTAGATTTGTCCATCTTTGCTTTTAGATCGAAGGGTCAAGATTTATTTCTTTTTTTGACTCAATCTCAACCACTCACTACAACTACAAAGAAAGAAAAAAAAACCCAACCCAACGACCCCCACCGCCCCTATTTCTCTTTTTCTCTCTTTTTTCCCCTTCTTCTTCCTCTGGACGTCTCTCTCTCTCTAACTTTCTCTCCTCCTTCTCTCTTAATTTCCGGCCAACTCCGGCCACCTCTCACAAAACCGAAACCATAGAAATGTTCCACATCTTCTCCTCTACATTTCTAACCGAACATCTTCGCGAACGAACATCTTTGACGGCGAAGCCACCGTGAAGCCGTCGTTATTCTTGACTTTTCCAGCCACCGTTTGGCCTCCCTTTCCAGAAATGAATAAACCACGTGGAAGGCCGCATCTTTCTTCATGTTTTGGACCAAGTACCTCCACTGCCACCGCCGGAACCGCCGTGCGCCGCCGCCGTGCGTCACTGCCGGGACTGCCGTTCATGCTCTTTCTTCCTCCTTGGTAAGATTCCTTCATTTACTTCTTCCCTTCTCTTGGCTTTTGATTTCATGAGGAACCCTAACCCTAAACCCCCAATTTGAAACCCTAACATTTAGATTTCATGCTCTAAATGTGAAATTAATTATGTTTTTATGCAATTGATTATATCAATTTCAAATTCTCTATGCCAGTCGCTCAAGTTCCCTCTTAAATTCAGATTTCCCCAATTTCACTAAATCCCTAGATTTTTATTTTACTCTAATCATGAAATTAATTCTGTTTTAGTTCAATTAGAGTAGTTAATTAATGATTCCCTAAGTCAATTTCATATTTTCATGGCCAAATTGATTTTTCCCCAATTTTGTTAATGAACCCTATTTTCCCAATAAATTTTATTAAGAAATTAATTCTTCTTTTATTAAATAAAATATTTAAATCCATTAGATTATGTTTTTAATGATGATTAATTAATTGATATGTTGTTTGGATGTTAAGTGTACTTGGATTTTATCTCTTGGTTTTTGGTTGTGGCTATGCTTACTTGGGGGAGTTGCATACGCAATTCTTGGAGCTGTTGTGGAGTTGCTTGCACGTGTTGGGAAGTGTCAAAGGAACCCGAGACGTCAACGCCGCCTTCAGCCACCTCTTGGAGTTGACGCTTGGAGTTGCTCATCAAAGAGACTTCATTTAAGGTAAGGGGAGATTGCCTGGGGGATCTCACAATAATTATGTGTTATCATATATGGTCTGTATAGATTTATTTGAACTATGTGGTAGTTGGTTGGTTTACTCTCAGTAATTATTTTACCTGTTGATAATTGTTTGATGTTATGTGTTATGGTGTTTTAATACGTGTTTTAACTGTATTATCTGCTATAGCAATGTTATATCAATACTGTCGATGTCGATTGTTGATTGGGAAGCCTGACAGTGGTCAGTGCTCAATTAATTAACGGGGATAAATGTTGGAACCAAAGTGGTTATGGTCCATTAATCCCTTGAGTTTTGATGTTAACAAAGGACTAATTTAAGAAGGACAAAGATTTCTTGCGGACTAACGTTTTATCTTAAGTGTGCAGGATAAAATTTATATAAGTCCAAAGACTATCTAAGTCCAAAGACTTTAACTCGTCCAACCTCCAAAGTGATTTACATTCTTACTCAGACTAGACGATAATAAGTTGTAACAAAAGAATCATGAGTCCAAAGACACTTCCTATCCTTGTGTACTCGTTATAGTCCAATAATCTTTTATTTATTTAGCGCGAATACATTTGTAAAGCTCCTCCCCAATTCCATGGAGAGTACAATCCGGAAGCTGTTGAACTATGGTTGCAAGAAATCGAGGTCTTTGTTGCTATCCAATGCAGAGAGGACAGGAAAGTTACTTACGTTGCTTTCGTGCTAGTCGGAGCAACAAAAGCATGGTGTAAGAACAAACAGAGACTGCTAGAGGCTGAAGGAAGACTGCTGACCTGGGAGGTGTTCCGTGAGAGCTTCTTGGAGAAATATTTCCCAAGGAGTGTTCGTCAAGAGAAAGAAAAAGAATTCCTGAACCTGAAGCAGGACCAGAAGTCGGTGGGAGAATACGCCATGAGGTTCGAGGGGCTGCTAAAATTCTCTCAGTTTTACCAAGTGTACCCGGATGAAGACTGGGTGTGCAGAAGGTTCGAAGACAGACTAAGGCCCAAACTGAAGAGAGCTATGCTGCTATTGAGTGTTCGATCATTCCCCCTGCTAGTGGAAAAATGCACCGTACTGGAAGGACATGATCAAGAGAGAGTTACACAAACTCCAGCAACAAGCGATGGACCAGCCAGGAGCTTTGGTCAGAAAGGCCGAGGAGGAAAGTTCCAACCAAGGGCGAAACCTTGCAGTCGCCCGAATCAAAAACCAGCAAGTTATGGAAAGGGGAATGCCAGTCAAGGGCAACCAGGGTTTTCCAAGTGCTTTCGATGCGGCGGGCCGCATGAAGTGAAGGATTGTGCTCAGGCACCAAACATTACCTGTTTCGGTTGTGGCACTTAGGGCCACTATGCCAAAGAATGTCGAATGGGAGATGCCAGTAGGGGCCAAGTCCAACAACAAGTCGGAAGAACTCAGAACGCTGGGACTAGACAACAAGTAGTGGGATAGCAGAATAGGCCACAGACGACGGGAAGAGTATTTGCCGTGAGAGGAACTGAAGCCTCTCAATGTCCCGATCTGATACAAGGTAAGTGCCTAGTTACGGGGGGACTCTTGTCTGTTTTATTTGATTTAGGGGCTACACATTCCTTTATTTCTTAAACGTGTGTGGATCATTTGAATTTTCCCGTTTCATCCTTACCGTATGCTTTGACTATTTCTACACCTACGGGTGATTCTTTTACAACCCTATTTATCTTTTTACAATGCTTGGTTGTCTTAGAGAACCAATCTTTTCTTGTAGACCTAGTCTGTCTGCCTATGCAACAGATTGATGTTATCCTAGCCATGGATTGGCTTTCGGCCAACCATGTAGTACTAGACTGTTCAAATAAAACCCTCTGCTTTTCCGAGCAATCTGGATCATTGCCTGCCAGCGATGGTATGTCGGGAGATGTACAATCAGGAGAGTGCATGGTGCTGTTTTCTTTGGAAGCCGAGGAGACTCCGAGTCTTGATGATTTGCCGGTGATTTGTGAGTTTCTAGATATTTTCCCGGACGACGTGCCAGGATTACCACCTAAGAGGGAGATAGAGTTCGCGATCGATCTTGCACTTGGAGCCGGACCGATCTAGATAGCACCCTATCGGATGTCCCTAACAGAGTTGGCAGAGCTGAAGAAGCAAGTGGACGACATGCTGCAGAAGCAGTTTATCAGACCGAGTGTTTCACCATGGGGAGCACCTGTGCTGTTTGTCAAGAAGAAGGATGGCAATTCAAGGTTGTGTGTGGACTATCGACAGCTCAACAAAGCAACAATCAAGAACAAATACCCATTGCCAAGGATTGACGATCTTATGAACCAATTGAGAGGAGCAACGGTATTTTCCAAGATTGATCTGAGATCCGGTTATCATCAGTTAAGGGTGAAGGAAGATGATATACCAAAGAAGGCTTTCAAGAGTCGATACGCGCACTACGAGTATTTAGTTATGCCTTTTGGTGTAACTAATGCTCTTGCAGTGTTCATGGATTATATGAACAGAATCTTCAGACCATACTTTGATAAGTTTGTCGTTGTTTTTATTGATGACATCCTTATCTACTCCTTAAATAAGGAAGAGCATCAAGAGCGTTTGAGGGTTGTACTTCAAGTTCTTAAGGACAGACAACTCTATGCCAAGTAGTCAAAGTGTGAGTTCTGGCTGGAGGAAGTACAATTCCTCGGACATGTGATCGACAAGGACGGTATAGCAGTAGATCCTGCAAAAGTAGAAGCTGTGGTTAAGTGGGAAAGCCCTAAGACGGTAAGCGAGATCAGAAGTTTTCTTGGGCTAGTAGAATACTACAGAAGGTTCATCGAGGGATTCTCGAAGACTGCGTTGCCTTTGACGCAATTAACAAGGAAAGGAAAAACGTATGACTAGACAGAAGAGTGTGAGGCTAGTTTCCAAGAGTTGAAGAGGAGGCTAACTACATCTCCGGTACTAGTCTTGCCAGATCCATCAACGTCGTTCGATGTGTACTGTGACACATCATATCATGGTTTGGGTTGCGTACTTATGCAAGAGAGGAAAGTGGTAGCCTATGCTTCCAGACAACTGAAAGTGCATGAATGAAATTACCCAACCCATGACCTAGAATTGGCTGCAATAGTGTTTGCATTGAAGATATGGAGACACTATCTCTATGGCACTAAATTCAGCGTGTTTAGCGACCGTAAAAGTTTGAAGTATTTGTTCGACCGAAAGTAGTTGAACATGCGGCAGAGGAGATAGATGGAATTCATAAAAGATTATGAATTTGATCTACAATACCATCCAGGAAAGGCCACCATAGTGGCAGATGCATTGAGTCGGAAATCTCTGCATGTGTCTGCTATGATGGTGAAAGAACTTGAACTGTTGGAACAGTTAAGGAATTTGAATCTAGACGTAGAGTTATCCAGAGATAAGATAAGTTTAGGAATGATCACTATCACTAGCGACTTTCTAGACTTGATCTGGAAAAAGCAAGGAGAAGATCAGTACCTACAATAAAAGAACCAGATGGTAGAAGAAGGAAAGACTGCAGAGTTCAGGAAAGGTACTTATGGAATCCTGAAGTTTGGGGACAGGATATGTGTGCCTAAAGATAGCGAAGTTAGGAACATGATCTTGGAAGAGGCACACAAGAGTAAACTAAGTTTTCATCCCGAATCTACAAAGATGTACCAGGACCTAAAGGGAATGTTTTCATGGCCTGGGATGAAGAAGGAAGTAGTAGAATATGTCCAATCTTGTCTGGTGTGTCAAAAAGCAAAGATTGAACACCAGAAACCAGCAGGGTTATTGCAATCATTGGACGTCCCAGAATGGAAATGGGATAGCATTGCAATGGATTTTGTTTCCGGACTACCGAGGACGCAAAAGAGGTGCGATGCAATTTGGGTAATCGTTGACAGGCTTACGAAATGTGCTCATTTCTTGCTGATCAACCAAAGGTATTCTTTGGAAAGATTAACCTAAATTTACATCAAGGAAGTGATGAGATTGCACGAGGTACCTTCGAGTATAATTTCGGACAGGGATCCGAGATTTACTTCCAGGTTTTGGCAGAGTTTGAATAGTGTTTTGGGAATTAAGCTCAGAATGAGTTCAGCTTATCATCCGCAGATGGATGGTCAGTCTGAAAGGACGATTCAATCGTTGGAGGATCTTTGAAGAGCTTACGTTTTGGAAAACATAGGATGTTGGGACGAATTCCTTCCGCTGATTGAATTCACATACAACAATAGTTTCCACTCAAGTATTGGCATGGCGCCATCCGAGGCACTGTATGGATGAAAGTGCAGAACACCGCTCTTTTGGTATGACACCGGGGAGAATCAGTTGATAGGACCTGAGATGCTGCATCGAATGACGGAGCAAGTTAAGAAAATTCGGGAAAAGATGAAAGTCTCATGGGATCGGTAGAAGAGCTACAGTGACAAGAGGAGAGACCTTTGGAGTTCCAGGAAGGCGATCATGTCTTTATGAAAGTCACTCCAAGAACTAGAATCGGCAGGGCAATCAAATCTAGAAAGCTTACACCTAGATTCATTGGACCATTTCAAATTCTTCGCCGAATTGGTCCAGTTGCCTACCAAATTGCTTTACCTCCCAACCTATCCAATATTCATAATGTATTCCGTGTATCCCAACTCAGAAAATACCATCCTTATCCATCACACATGATAGAGCCTGAATCAATCCAGATAAGGGAAAACTTAGAATACGAAGCATTGCCTGTACGGATTGAAGACACGAGGGTGAAAGAACTCCGCGGGAAGCGGATTCCCTTAGTCAAGATCATATGGGATTGCTACAATAGGAGATGCCACCTGGGAACGTGAAGAGGATATGCAGCAGCGATATCCACATCTATTCTAAGGTACGTCGAATTTCGAGGACGAAATTCTTTTTAAGGGGGTAGTAATGTAACGCCCTAATTTTCTAGATTTTCTTAATTAATCAGTAATTGTGTGTTTGTATTTTATTGAAGGGTCTAGAGAATGAAATATATTAACCCGAGACCATAGTCAAGCTCTACGCTATCGTAGGAAGCTATGGTTAAATTTTGGTCGAAAACTCAGACAGAGCCCGGTCTGCGATTTTCACTGACAGTAGTGTTTTACTACTATCAGGACCTAATTTGGACTCGTGAACGAGACAGTTAGTCTTAGTATCACGTTTCCTATATTTTCAAAAAAATCCGTCCTGACGTCCAAAAATAAAAATAATATATTATATTCGGGCCGGTAATCGATTTGGGAGACGATTCGAGCCGTGTTAGGGTTTTTCGAGACCCATGAGCCGATAATTTTCATGTCAGGGCTGTGTTAAGTCATCTAGGGACTCATACTAGTGTCGTGAGGATTTTCAAAATGTCGGGACGTGAATTGACCAAATTGCCTTTGGTTCTTTTTGCTAATTACCTTTTTACCCTTGCTTAACACTTAAGTAAACTTAATTAAAATATCCAAACTCCACTCATCCTCACCCACTCATTTCACTCAGCCCTCACTCTCTCTCTCCGCCTCCATCTTCTTTATCTTCCTTCTTTCTTTCTCTTTTTCCTCCATTTTCTCTTTTCTTCCTTAACCTTCACCTCCATTTTTCTCCAACTTCCTCAAGGATTTTCAACCAAGTTTGTGAAGCAAAGTTGTTCCTCTCATCCTCCTCTATCACCTTCGAGGTATAGATTTCATTCTTGAGCTCCTAATATTCATTTTTCTCCATTGATTTTCAGGAGTTCAAGTTTTTAGATCTAAACTTCAAAAATCTCTAGAAAATTGTAGAAAAATCCTTTTAATGTCAAACCAATTTCTATGAGCTAGTATCATCCCCTACTATCATAATCCAAGAGCTTGAAAACAAATAAGCCCTCTAGCCTATTTATATAGAAGAGGCCGAATGGATAGAAATTGGGGGAAATGGGTTTTTTTGTTCATTGTTCTTGATTTCACCTATTTCATTCCTTAATCATGTAATCCAAGTGATTAGTGAGCTAAATCAATCTTCCACCTATTTTTTTGGGTGATGGCCGAAACCCCCTTTTGTTAGTTTAAGAGGTTTTGGTTCAAATCTTTGATAATTGATCATGGATTATGTATTAGGTATGCTTAATGATCATTGATCCAAGAGTTGGTAGAATTTCAATATCCCTAGCCTAATTAATTAAATAGGGGCAGTAGCTAATCCTAAGGATTAGGGAGTTTATGAATTAACTGTTTTAATTTCTGATTGTGTTTTGTTGTATAGAATCTGACAGGACTCGAACTTCCGACCGCGCACTCGATTGAAAGTTGCAGAGCCGCATTCAGAATATCTCGGGAGCTTTACTAAGGTGGGGAGAAAGAACCGATATCATCGGGAAGGCAAGCTTAGTATAGAGTATATATATGTGTGTAGGGGAATCCTTAAACCCTACTAGAGGTTGAGCCCTGGATAAAGTGCCTGGACCCTATGTGTAGGTACTTTTGGGCTATCACCACTAAGTTAATGATATGGATGATGTGATTGATTGAGGTTGATTGTGTTGAATTATTTAATTGATTATCTGTTTACTTATTTTGTTGAACTGTCATTGATTATCCGTTTACTTATTTTGTTGAATTGTTTGTGTGATAAACTATTGTCTGACATTGTGATGATAACTGTACTGGAAAGATTTTCTGTTGCGATGTTTTATTGTGATTTGACTGGTTGAGTGTTTATGAGAGTATGGTGGGTGTTGACGTTGTTCGGGTTGATATCATTGTGGTCCCGACCATGGAGTTGTGACTCGTAGACGCAAGGCATCGTGATGCTGATGTTGATGCTGATGTTGATGTTGATGTGATGCAGTGTATCATGGTCGTGGCCGAGTGCTTAGGTGTGATGTTCCGGTATCAACCTACGATGGGTGTTTGTTGCATTTTCATATCATTTCATACCACAGCATTTTGTCCCAAAGGGGGATATCCAATTGGGGACGTGATGCTTTTAATCCCGAGGCGGGATGTCCAATGGGGGACGTGATGTGATGTAATCCCGACGGGGATGTCCAACTGGGGACGTGATGTATCGGCCGACATGCATATAAGGAAGTCAGCATATACATAGGGACTAGTATCCCTCTTATAGGCTTATTTGAGACAATGATGTTTGAGATGATAGTGATGGGTGACTTAAGAGATGGGTGATGTTGTGTTGTATATGTTATCTGTGTGGTGTGATGTATATATATATGCTGTACTGATGCCCCTCTCCCATATTGATGATACGTATTTCTTATCTCCCTTTGTTTTCTATATGTGTTATTTTATTTTATGGGAAGACCACGAAGAGAAACCAGTTGCTGAGGAGCTGGACGACATTCCTTACGAGCCTGACCCCGGAGGACGTGCCACGGACCCTAGCCTCGAGAGGTCGGGTAGTGATCATGGTTAGCCGAAGAATTGTCTCTTGGCCTGTTTTCATACTTTTATGTTGATCTGTATTAATATACTCTGTATGTAATACTTTATTACTGTAGCCCTACTAATGGGGCAACTTATGTATGTGGTATATTTCTTTATATTTAAAGCTGTGTACTTTGAGGCGTAGCGTGCCGTAAATTGTTTTGCTTCCACACTTAATTTTTCGCTTCACTTCGTATTAATAAGGCGCGCTAACAATTATAATACGATTAAGGTTAGTTAATATCTTAGGTTCTCCAATGGGACGACGGGTCGTCTTAGATAATGGAATATTGTTAGGATACTCTGAAACGTCCAAAGCTTTTAGAGTCTATAACTCTAGAACATTGATTGTTGAAAAATCCATCCATGTCAAGTCCGATGACAAACAGCCTGATAAGAGATTATCAGAGCCAGATGATTCTTTTGCAGATCTAAATCTGAATGATACAGAAGATCGTCCAACGCCTAACAAAGATGAAGTATCAGACGCAACTCAGGACATTTCATCGTCTCAGCAAGTTGTCAACACCCCTCGTTCGTGGCAATTCAGGACTTATCACCCTAAGGATCAAATCATTGGCAAACCAAATGATAGAGTTCGAACAAGGTCAACCTTCAGAGAACAAGCTGACTCAGCCTTCATCTATGAAATGGAGCCAAAGTCTGTGGACGAAACCTTAATGGATGAATGTTGGATCCTCGCTATGCAAGAAGAGCTCAACCAGTTTCAACGTAGTGACGTTTGGACGCTGGTCTCTCTGCCAAAGGATAAGTCTGTCATTGGAACCAAGTGGGTCTATCGTAACAAGCTGGACGAGGATGGTAAAGTTGTAAGAAATAAAGCAAGGTTAGTTGCTTAAGGCTATTCTCAAGAGGAAGGTATTGACTACACTGAAACTTTTGCTCCAGTAGCTAGACTAGAAGCCATACGCATTTTACTTTCATATGCTGCACATCATAACATCATGCTTTATCAAATGGATGTAAAAAGTGTTTTCTTAAATGGTTTCATTAATGAAGAAGTTTATATTGTTCAACCACCTAGTTTTGAAGATCAAAACCATCCTGAGCATGTATATAAGCTTAAGAAAGCTTTATATGGACTCAAACAAGCTCCTAGAGCTTCTTGGTATGAGAGACTCAGCACTTTCCTCATGGAGAATGGTTTCTCAAGAGGAAAAGTGGATACAACTCTTTTTAGAAAGACAAGCAAAAACAATTTTATTGTTGCATAAATTTACGTTGATGATATAATATTTGGTGCAACTGATGAATCTCTTTGTCAAGAGTTTTCTGAGCTAATGCAAAAGGAATTTGAAATGAGCATGATGGGAGAATTAAAATTCTTCCTCGGACTTCAAGTAAAGCAAACAATAGACAGAGTGTACATTCATTAGACAAAGTACACAAAGGAGCTTCTGAAACGCTTCAAATTGGACGATTGCAAACCTCAATGAATACCCCAATGCATCCAACGTCCGTACTAAACAAAGATGACAAAGATAAAAAGGTAGACCAAAAGATATATAGAGGTATGACTGGTTCCCTCTTATATCTGATTGCATCTAGACCAGATATCATGTTTAGTGTTTGTCTATATGCTCGATTTCAATCTGATCCAAGAGAGTCTCATCTCTCAGAGGTAAAGACAATCTTTAGATATCTCAAAGGATCTACTAATCTGGGTCTTTTGTATAAGAAATTTGATGAATACAGATTAGTTGGATTCTATGATGCTGACTATGCTGGAGACAAAATAGAAAGAAAAAGTACCAGTGGAGGTTGTCACTTCATTAGAGCCAATCTAGTCTCATGGTCAAGTAAAAGGCAAAGCACAATTGCTCTATCAACTGCTGAAGCTGAGTACATTGCTGCTGCAAGTTGCCGCTCGTAACTGCTTTGGATTAAACATCAGTTGGAAGACTACAACGTGTTTGTAAGTAACATTCCAATTATGTGTGATAACACTGCTGCAATTAACTTGTCTAAAAATCCTATATTGCATTATAGAGCAAAGCATATAGAAATCAAGCATCATTTCATTAGAGACTATGTGCAAAAAGGAGTAATTGATATTCAATTTGTTGATACTGACCATCAATGGGCAGATATCTTCACTAAGCCTCTAACTGGAGATAGGTTCACATTCATAAGAAAATATCTGAACATGCATTTCGTTGATTAAATGTGAGTCTAATGCATGCGTCCAATATTTGCCTTAGTCCACTACATGATTATCCAATATGCATCTCTTGCTTGTCCAATGCATTAATTAAACTAAATCTTTGTCGAGTGTAAAATTAATTCTCATTCCCTTAACTGAGTCAATTTAGTTTTCAATATATTTCAAAACTGCTTTTTACGGTTTCAAGGTCTGGAACGTGTGTCAGTCATTCAATGCACGTCGTTTCACCACCCTCTCTCTTTTTGAAAATACGAACGGTTTTCTCTCTTCTGTTTTGTAAAAACCAAAACTTGTTAAAGATTGCATCTTTGCAATCTCTATCTCTCTAAAAAACCTCTCTTTGCAAAAATCCCTCTTTTCAAAAATTTCTTCCCTGAAACAATGGCAACTTCTTCCTCCACCGTTGATGCTAAGCGCAAAGGAAAGACCTTTGCTGCTCAGATTGTTGATGTTCTGGTAGAGTTCAAGTTCAACCTTCAATTTCTTGCTGATAATGGGACAGGTGTCTTACCAAACATTCACACCACTGGGTGGTCGAGTTTCTTTGAAGGTTCCCCCGTTATCTACCCTATTCTGGTTAGGGAGTTATGGACAAACCCTACAATTTCTGCAAGAGAAATACGTAACAAGGTGATTGACACCGAGGTTATCGTGTCTGAAGCTACTATTTCCAACGCCATTGGGTGTGCTCAATCAGGAATAACTTGTGAGGACAAATGGGAAGAAGAACTCGGAGGTTCTGACGCCATTAAAGAATGTTTCTTGAAGAACTTGTCAAACAAGCTAATAGCCTAAAAAATGACAGTTAAGGCTAGGGTTCTTCATCAAATTTTGAGCAAGGCTATCCTTCACAAAGCTAGGTCGAAGGATAATGTTTCTGAGGCACATCAGTTCAGCCTAGTTCATCTGATTCTGGAGAGGCAGATTAATCTTCCACACCTTCTGTTCGCCTTCTTCAAATATGCCATTCAAGGCTCTGCAAAGCACACCTCTATCATCTATGCTGCCCTTCTCTCAAGGATTTTTGAGAAATTTATGGTTTATGAGGATCTTATTAATCTGAATTCGGAACAAAAGCACAAATACTATGGTATTCATGGAATAGATCATTTGCATCAACCTGAATTCAGCAAACAAAGCTTGGTGATGATGCAACTGGACTGTTTCAAGAAGTCCAAACAAGAAGGAAAGCTGAAGGGTCCTCAGACGCAAGGTTCTGACGAAGCGTCTATCCAACAAGTCTCAGTTGGACGCTTAACTTCCCCTGCTTGTCCAAAAGCTAAGACTGCTTCTGTTCGTCCAAAGCCTACCGTCCAACCCTCAATAAAATGGAAGCTGGTTCTAGCTTCTATTGATGAGGATGATGAGGACGATCAACCTCTCTCTAGGGTGATCAAAAGTCCAAGGGGGGAATCCACTTCTGCAGCCTCTCGGCCTAATCCTGCTGCAACAAGATCAAGGTCCATTAGGGCTAAAACCAAAGGTAATACTGAACCTCAGTCTATACTGTTGTTAAGCAACCCCTTAAGGTTGAAGACCTGACCTTAGACTCTCAATCGTCCATACCCCTTTCACCCCCACCTTACCTCAAACACAAACCCTTCCCTCACTATCCGAACCTCAAGACTGGTTCACACCATGGGGAGATCACCCCTTTCAACCCTATGGTGCCCCTTACCCCAAAATGATTTACCGAAAAAGAAAATACAGACGCTTTCCTAGGATTACTTTCAGAAACGAAAGCTCCAACTGGGCTGACGTTCAAAGAAGGTTCCCTGTCCTCTTCCACAAACACTCACCTCCCTCTACCTCTCAACATCCCAAAAGCCCTACACTACAACAGAAAAGGGATTAGATAGCATTTATTTTTTGCCTACAATAGCGCTTACAAGCGCTGTTCATGTAACTGCTGTGGTAGGTTGGAAGGAAAAGGCAGCGATTCTGAAGCGCTGTCTAAAAGATAATTAGACAGCGCTTCCTCTTTGTTGTGACTAAAGGAAGCGCTGTCTTAAAGATAATTACACAGCGCTTCCTTGAAGCGCTTCCTCAAGGAAGCGCTGTATAATTAACTTGAGGAAGCGCTGTCTTTTGTGTATTTTAGACAGCGCTTCCTTCTATACCCTTATTTTTTTTTAAAAAATTATACATTCTTTTTTCAATTATCCATCCCCCTGCACTCAGCAAACCAATACATACCAGCTACAATTTCTCATCAAAACCAGTACATATATACTAAAATAACCATTCAAGTATAATTTCTATACCTAATTAATTACTAATACAGTATACAAAAGTAAGGTTAACTTAGTTGCATATACAAAAAGAAGTCTGCTCTTAAAATTTGTACTACACTAACAGTACTAACAGAGGTTCACTAACAACACTTATACACTATGTACAACAACACTTTACACTACATACTATAGCTTCACTACTTAATACTAGCTTGATGCATGTAGGTGCACTTCATATATATCCAAGCTTGTTGCTGTCCCTGCACACAAGATACACACAACTTAAATTTACAACACATCAACAAATTAGATATACACACACATAATCACTTGCACAATGCACACAAACCTAATAGGAGAGGCACTACTCTAACTTATAACATCATAGTATATGTGTACTCTACCTTTATTTTTGGATAAAATTCGTAACAACATAGTGACACCACTCTTCCCTGAGTTCAATAAGTTGATCATCATAATATGTGTCACGTTTACACTAAGGAAAGTACTGCGAAATGAAAATTAAATCAATTAGAATTAAAGTACATTCAATTAATGATAAAATGTGTGTAATTTAATTATTAAACTAGAGCTAAAATTACATACCGTCGTTGGGATTTGCGTTTGGTTTTGAACGACGATATCCTTGATAAACTTCAGGACATAGTAGCCACAATCGTCGCTATTCGGTTGGCGGGGGCACTATAAAATCGAAAATAATAAATTAAAAGTTTCAAGTTAATTTTTAACCTAAATAATTGCATATGGGTTTTTGTAAATACCTCTATAGATATCCATTTAGTTTTGGATGACTTAGAATATCTCGACTTGGCTCCTCCACTACAGGCACAATGAATTAGCAAAGCCCTGATTTCAAAATCAAACAACTTCATTAAGTTACATAATCATGATCACTATTTATATAATATGAAGATAAAAATAAATGCATATATACTTACTGATTGTAGATATCCTTCATTTTTTGGCGAATGTTATAGTCAGTATGCAAGCGGTCTAAATAGTACACTATGTCTTCTTTGGGATTGATCGCTAACAATGCTCAATGTTGCCTACAAAAAGGTTTATTATAGTTAGCAATCATCACATTTCACAAAAGAAAACAATATCGCTAACTATGTGATATACTATATGATTTAATGACTCACCTTACGTTGCACGGTGACAAAAACAAGGTCTCATAATCTGGATTTTCTAATGACAAGCGATCAGCTATATATTGTTGATGCCCAGATCCGTATTGCATAGCTATTCGTAAAGGGCATAGAAATCTGAACCTCTGAGTCCTTTTTTCAGGTACCAGGAACATATGGTACAAGTATCTAAAATTAAAACATGTATATAAATTAATAGATTAATAACAAATCAAAATTTTAGACGAGATATAACCTTTAAAGTTTGATGTAATACCTGAGATATACACTAATACCAGAGAACCCCAACCATTCATGATTAAGGATTTCTTTGATTTCCGTATCACCACCGAGCATTAATGTGTGCTCATAACCCAGAATGTCTTCCTCCATATGAATATTGACTTGATCATTCCCCAATATTGTTAGCACATGGACTCTAAGGTAGACTATGAAATCTGTACCATGTGCTACAAGAGCCTGAGAGGGTTGAGATTTGTTCCCATTTTTTACTGGGGATGTAATTGACCCCTTTGTGTGCTCCTTGCCAGCTACAATAGGGGAAGGCCGAGGTTTTGTCACTTTCATGCCAGCTGTGTTCTCCGACCCTTTGCCCTTGCCCTTGGATTTAGATTTGGACTTTTGGGGTGCCTATATAAAAAACATTGCAATACATTAATGAGTTAATGACCACCTAATTTAACAAACATATATATGATAATGAATCCTATTTATTGACATATACCTTGTCACATACACCTATGAGGCTGATTGGCCATGCCACATAGGTACTTATTGCCTGGTCCACTGTCATGACATCTGCCTCCTCAAGTGGTACAGGCAATGGTGCATCACCCTCAACACCAAACTCAACTGCAACTTTCACATGACTAGGAGGCAATGGTCGGTTATGCAGTGTCACACCCGGTTCGTTATAGACCATCCCCCTAGCTACAATGCGATGAGTTGGGCTTGACAAATATAGGTTGCATGGGTTGTTGCCCTAAACTAGTGATAAACAAAATATTAATATGTGAACTGTCAATGCAATACGTACAAGTAAAGAAAACAACATAACAATTATTACCTCAGGAGGCATACGAGTGCAGCTATCTCTGACACTACGTGGAGTAGGTAAATCAGGCTCAGGCTCATGCCCATGCTCATGCTCACGTCCCTCCACTGTTGTCTTGTTCTGTATGCAGCTTTGCAACGCTCGAACTTGTTGCGCCAGATTAGCTACTTCCCTCCTCAACTCCACCACTTCAGCAACATCTGCTTGTTTGACGCGCTATTGTGCTCCTACGATAGTTTTCTGTGAGGGTCCAAATCCCACGCCCCTATAGCGACCAGGATACTCTTTAGCGGGTATGGCTCTGGCAAGGATGTCATGGCGACCAACACAATCTGTTATCTCCCCCTGTGATACAGACTGTGATATGGTATCCTGAAACACAAATATTATTCACAAAGATGTTTCACATTATTCACAAATATCAAAAGAGGATTACAATTGTAAATGTTAATATGAGAACATATACTTACAATTCTTTCAGCCACTTGCTTAGAGTTGGGATTTACAATCACACCCTACTCATTCATACGGGCTTCTGGCCACAAAATATGCCGTTCAATGCTTTCGGTTTCTGGGTCTCGTCCTGCCTCCCGCAACTATACATTTGAACAAACAAATTGAAATCCATCAATGCTAAGAAATAAACCAAAAAATGCGTTAAATAAAATGACTTATTGTACATAACTTTTTTTTCTCAATGCCGGCATACCCGACATTCCCTTTATGGAAAGGGTAGGGAGGAGATGACGCTCTCTCCCGATTTTCACTGCTTATTTTCTACATAGACACAGAAGTAAGTATTAATGCACACTAACCTAAATAAGTAGCAATGCATAGTATACACAAAAGTAAGTACATACCAAAAAATCCTCATCTTTAGTCCGTTTTATGACAAAGGCTCTCCAATCCTCCGGTCGTATAATCTCAGCATATTTGGGTGGAGGCTCTTGTCTGACATTCCCACCATCATCTTTCAGCCACTTTGTCGTTAACTTACTTCTGAAGTTGCGGTGTAATTTTTTGGCTTCCTTAAGTATCATGTCTCGCCGGGTCTCATCAACATTAAAACAGGCCTGCAAAGATAATAAAAAAATGTCACAATATAAATATGTTTACATAATTAACTAATGCTAATTAATTTACCTGTATATCATGCCAGATGTCATCTTTCAAACCATCCAAATCTCTTGACTTCCAATTGCCGCAGGTAATTGGGACCATCTGCCGCACTATGGCCCCAATGTAATTAACCAACTGCTTATTATTTGTACCAATTGGCTGACCCTTTACATTCCAAGTAACCTAAAAATATTTGATGAAATATATAAATTAAAGATAACAAACTATAGAATCAAACCATTAACTGCTGTTGAGTTAGTAATATATTACCTCAAGTCTCACTCCTCTACTCCTATGACGGACGATATTCTTCTTAAAAGTCGGTCCACGACGCCTCATATTTTTCTTGGGCTTGGCCCCACTATCATGACTAGGAGATGCCATTTACCTGTAACAAAATTAGACACACAAGTAAAAACGTCAATTCACAATCATACAAGTTTATTTACAGAAATCGATGAATGAAAATTTAATTGATCAAGAAATTAAAAAAAAATATAATGACTACATACATGTTTAAGTCTATCTTTTTCTTTTCCTTGTTGGATTGAGATTTGCGTCTCTCTTTTTGGTACGAAATAATGGATTGACCCAAAGCCCCTCATCATGATCATTTCTAATATACATATCATCCTCTCTAGTTGGATTAGCCTCGAGTGATTGTGATGTCCCGGAGAAAGGATCATCCTCAATATCAGCATCTTCATGTGTTTGATCATTAATCTCATTAAGAATCATTTTGTTAGACAATAGAACAATGGACCAATTTGTATTAGCCGGATCGGTGACATAGAACACTTGATGAGCTTGCGATGCTAAAATAAAAGGTTCATCTTTATACCCGACTTTATTGAAATCCACCCGCATGAACCCCAATTCATCCATTTGTACACCGTTATTATTTTCAACCCACTTACAATGGAACACTGGCACCCGAAACATAGTGTAATCCAACTCCCATATGCGTTCAATGACCCCGAAGTATGACATGTTTGCATATATAGGGTTTCTGTCTTTGGCACTTGAGAAATGCATAGATTGAGCTACAAGAGTCACCCCACTATTCTGCATTGTACTCCGATCATCTTGTTCTTTTGTATAGAATGTGTATCCATTCATCAGATAACCGGTGTAAGAGAAAACATGCATAGTTGGACCCTTCGCTAACCATCTTAATCTCTCCGAAACTGAAGTAGGATTTATAGTCAACTTTGCAGAAATATGATCTTTAAGTCACGTTATAAAACAACGATTGTGTTCTCTTGTTAACCAAGTTTGAGTCTTATTTGGATAAGAACTCTTAAGTAGGTCCTTGTATTTTACAAAAAATGGCTCAATCTCATCGGCATTGTGAAGAACATATAAATGTACTTGCTCCCATTCTGTCCTTGGTATAGTCAATATTTCAATTCCAGTAATCCCTTGCCCTATGGTTCTTTCTCTGTGACGAGACATTGGCAGCCCTACGGAATATTCAATATTGGATAGGTATTCGGTACAGAATTCAACCGCTTCTTCGACTATGTACCGTTCAACAATACAACCCTCTGGTCGAGATCGATTTTTCACATACCCTTTTAATATTTTCATGTAACACTCAAACGGTTACATCCATCTCATATAAGCTGGCCCACACAATTGTGTCTCTCTAACCAGATGAACAGTTAGATAAACCATTATGTCAAAGAATAAAGGTGGGAAATACATCTCAAGCTCACACAGAGTCACAACAATTTCTTTTTGCAATGCTGGCAACTTTCCAGGGTCAATCACTCTGCTGCAAATTGCCTTGAAGAAGAAACAAAGTTTAGTTAAGGTCTCCCGCACTTTCTTGGGCAAAATGGATCGCATACCGATGGGTAGCAAATTCTCCATGATAACATGGCAATCATGGGACTTTAGACCCTTTAACTTGAGATCTTTCATTGATACGAGGTTCCTAATGTTTGAAGAGTATCCCTCTGGAACCTTAACTCCATGAAGAAACTTACACAAAACAATTTTCTCTTTTCTAGATAGTGTATAAGCGGCCGGAGGTAAATATGTACGTTTCCCCTTCTTTACCGGTCCCAATTCTCGTCTCAATCCTATACTAACCAAGTCCAGCCTTGCATTGATGCCATCTTTAGTCTTCCCTGGCACATTGAGTAAGGTACCAATGACACTGTCAAATATATTTTTTTCAACATGCATCACATCAATGAAATGTCTTACGTATAATGACTTCCAATAAGGGAGCTCAAAGAAAATAGACCTTTTCTTCCACCCTCGTGTAACAAGCTCTCCCGCAAAAGGTTTCCCGAATTCAATATTCAAATCTTCTACCTTTTCAAATAGTTGCACACCCGTCAACAACAAAGGAGCTCTAAGTTCTTCTGTATTCCCATTGAATGCTTTTCTCCAAAATCTATAATGATGACTCGAATGCAAAAATCTACGATGCCCAAGGAAGACATTCTTCTTACCATGTTCCAACTGCATCCAATCTGTACCATCTTCACATATAGGGCATGTACACTGACCTTTGGTACTATATCCTGACAGATTACCGTATGCCGAAAAATCATTAATTATGCCGAAGTTCATACATTTCAAGGTGAAACTTTCTTCTCTATACCCATCATACACATCTACACCTATCTCCCACATTTGCTTCAAGTCTTCAATTAAAGGAGCCAAGTATATGTCGATATCATTTCCTGGCTGTTTGGGCCAGAAATTAACAAAGACAACATCATATATTTGCGCTTCATGCATAGCCACGGAGGTAGGTTATAAATCACCAAAATCACAGGCCATGTACTGTGAGAGCTACTTTGAACACCATGAGGGTTAAATCTGTCAGTAGACAATGCAAGTCATAGGTTTCTTGGTTCTTGCCCAAAATCAGGATAATCATGATCAATTCTTTTCCATTGAGGAGAATCTGTCGGGTGACGCAGCTTGCCATCTTTAATCCTTTCATCCTCATGCCATGTCAAGTTTTTTGCATCTTCTGAACTACGATACATGCGCCTAAATCTGGGAATTATAAGAAAATACCACAAGACCTTCTCTGGAGCCGATTCTTTCTTCTTATACCTTGAGGCATTACACGTAGGACACGTCTTTAACTTTGCATAGTCATTTCAAAATAAAATGCAATCATTAGGACAAGCGTGTATCCTCTGATAGCTCATGCCAATAGATCGTAACATTTGTTTAGCCTCATATGTCCGATTAGGAAGCACATTATCCTCCGGCAACATATCTTTCAATAGTGTGAGTAAGTCCGTAAAGCTCTTGTCAGTCCATCCATTGCCCGATTTCAAGTTATACAACTTTAGCATCGCTGACAATCTTGTGAAGTTAGTACAACCCTCATACAACGGTTTCTCAGCATCACTTATCAACTTCTCAAACATCTGAGGACAATCACGGATATCTTCTTCAAAGGCGTGTGTCATCTCCTCAAAACGGTCGCCCTCAAATGTATTTGTACCCGTATCATCTGACACATATCTCCCACTATTACCCATATCACTAGATTCACCTCTCCTCTCACCATGTTTTGTCCAACAGGTATAACTTTGATCAATTCCATAGCACACTAAATGTCCTTCCAACTCAGCTACACTGACTCGTCTTGTATAACAACAACTTAAACAAGGACATACAATTCTACTAGGGTTTTCTGCATGCCCAACTGCAAACCTAATAAAATCATGCACTCCGTCCTTATATTCCTTCGACAAACGATTGGCAGACATCCACTTCCGATCCATATTTTCACAATCTACCACAAGTTTAGAGAGATTGATGTCTACATTCAATGAGTACGACATGCATGCATAGTGCATATGTCTACTTGATACTACAGGGTGGGGTTCCTATCCTATCCAAGATTGTAAATTTCACATTATATTATTGTATATATTAGATACTTCTTGTTCTAAGAAAAATTTGGCAGCATTTCCCGTTGATTCTCCAAGCACACAACTTAATTCAGGTGATTATGACCCAAATTAGGTATATACGCCCAGAGAACAAAGAGAAAATACAAACCAATGACATTCTTAGATCAAGAAGGAAATAAGATATACAATAATATGGATTGAATGCGAAGTTAAAATCTCAGACTGTCCACTTTGGAAAATTCAAGAACAACTTGTATATTGTGCTCAAAATAATATACAAATCGTTCTTGAACAGGAAACTAAGGTTAATGCATGTGTATACCGATGCTAAAATATACATGTCTAATGTTACAACTAAATGATTAAAAAAAGTCAGGGGAATAGCAAGTACCGTAGTGAAGCCGAGCAGCTTGAAACAGCAGAGAGTTGATTGACAGAGGTGCCTGAGAGAAACAACATTTTATTAGTTTCTTTATTTCTTCCGAAATCAAATACCAAATTTTAAAGGAAGTACCAAGAGCTAGTCAAGTAAGCTACCTGAGAGAGGAGGCAACCGAGCACACCAATAAGTTTGCTCCAATTGAGCAAACACCAACAATGAAACTAAAACTGAAATCAAGCAAACACGAGCACACACACATACACATATCAGAACTCATAATTGATCACTAACCTATCAACTAAGAAGCAATGTATAACAAAGTAGACCAAATCAAACCATACTTACCTTTTCAACAAGATGCTTTTTAGGAGGTGCAAGCAAGTAGTTCGGAATGCAACCCAACTAGCCCAAGATTTCAAATCTCTGCACTGGAAATAACACACAACTACATCAGAAACATAAATCAAACCTGAGATAAGTTGAGACATAGGTCTTAGGTTCAATGCTCTTGTAAAGCATAAAAATACTAACCATTTTATACACATTATGGTTAGGAAAAAAAAAGTTGAATTCGAACATGAAACAAAAGTCATTGTGTATGCACATTACTCAACAGTACAACCAACACCACAAGGGCCAAATTAATGATTATCAACTCCAGGGAAATGACAGTGTCTGCTTCTTGGCAAATGTAAGAGATGATGGATCAAAAAAACTCAAGAACTATCCCTATGACAGTATTGAAAATGTGTCACGAGTGAGCTATGATGGATTAGACATTCCATAACAAAAAATCTTTCTACACATTGCATTTTTTTTCACTGCATTACCAATTCTCTGTTCTATACCAATGTCATTTGCTAACAAAACCAAATCAGAGCAGGGGTGTTGTCCTCATTCTTATCATTTAATTCCAATATATAAGCTGAAAATGTAAAATACAAGAATTCAACAGCCTAATAAGATAATCTGTTTTAAAAATTCAAATTTTACAGTATATAGGGAATGAAGGGGTTACAGGGAAGAGGAGGGTTTGCAGTGAAGAAAAGGTTGTAGGGAATGATGGGTTACCTGGGAGCTTGCAGTGAAGAAGAGGGCTTTCAGAGAGAAGGTGGTTGTCGCGTTGGGTGAAGAGGTGGTTCTCCCGGTGGTTTTCGCGTTGGGCAAAGAGCAGGCCGCACGAACAATGCACTTGATGAGAGGTGGTTCTCGCGGTGGTTTGAGAATTAATGGTGTTTGCGGTGGTTCTCGCGGAGGTTAAGGTTCGAGAATGGTGGCAATGATGAGGATGAGTGGTGTCTGAACTTAGGTCGTGGAGGAGGGAATGAACAGTACCTGAGTGTTTTGTGTGAGCGCGCGAGGAGGAAGTATACATTATGAAAATTTAATGCAAGGGAAAAGGAGAATAGACAGCACTTACTCAAGGAAGCGCTGTCTTAGTGTGACCTTAGACAACGCTTCCTTGAAAAAGCGTTGTCTATTCCCATACATTAGGCAGCGCTTTCTTAAGGAAGCGCTGTCTATTCTCTTATCAACCTTTTAACAGCACTTCCTTCATAAAGCGCTGTCTATTCTCATTCATCTAACAGCGCTTGCTAGGAGAAGCGCTATTGCATATTCTCCGCATCATTAAACACAGCGTTTCACTAGAAAACGCTATTGAAGGTGCGCTTCCAAAGGCATAATCTGGCGTAGTGCTATACCACCACCAGAATACCAATACAAAACACCTTCTCCTCCACCTCAAAACCCCTCTGGTCCACCCCCTGAACACGGCTACTACCCGATTCCACACACATCCACTGACCCTTTGCCAACTCAACTGTACACTGCTCTTGGACCCTTGGTTGTCTGCCTTGAGAAGAAGAAGTTTCCTCCAAAGAAAATCTATCCAAATCTCATCAAGGACAAGGCCTTCCAATGGTGCCATTACAATGTCAAAAGGTACGTAGTAATTCTGAATGAAGAGAAGAAAGGTTACAAAACCACATACAAAAGAAGATCAAGGACTTATGGTCTGACCAACATCTTTCTTGATCAAGACGTCAAATTCATTCCAAGCTATCCCTTAGCTTGGAAGGAATATTCTGATGTTCGCGACTTTCTTCCCTACTACGCTGTCAGGAAGGATTGTGACATGTCCAAAGAGGCCAAGATCCATCACAACTTGCCCAAGAAGTTTTGGTCCATAAGTTCAGCAACTAGAGTAGGAATTGTTCCTCCTAGAGCTTGTCCAAGGATTCCAATACTGGACCCAAACAAGAATAAAGATGGACGCAAAAGGCTTGAAACTTGGACGCTGCCGTACAAGCACGCCTTTGATCCTCTCTTCTGGAAAAGACCAAGAAATGATTCAGTGGAATTGGCTCACATTTGGCAGAAGGATCCTATCACAAGGTTTGACCCAGACGCAAAAATCTACTGGGAAAACTTCATCTGGAGATGCTCTCAAGAAGCATCCTCGTCTGGTCTCTCTATCGAAGAAAAGCAAAACAATATCGAATCTCTGATGTTGACTTCCTGATCATAGACGACATCTTTGGTATACCGTTGTATCCAAGGGATGTGCTTCCAGCACCTAAACCAAGATGGAGAGAAAATAGATATGATGATGCTGAGATCATCCTTGATGTGCTTCCACCTCCACCCAAACCAGTCATTTATCCTAACTCTGAAGCACCCTTACTACACCACCACCGGTTATTTCTGAAGAACTGGGGACACCGCGATAGTCTATGAGGACCCTTCTCCTGAAATTCATGCTACGGAAATGGAACAAGTTGTAGACTCAGTACCCTCTAAGTCTCAACCTATCCCTCTTTCAGTGGTCCATTCTGCTGATCCATCTCCTTCTCAGGCTCTCAGTGTAGTTCCTGATCAGGGAAATGTTGACGCAACTAAGGCCACAGTTGAAAGTTCCGTCTCTGCTATTCCTCCATAATTTCAAGAGTTTGTCCAACGGTCCACAGAAGCCAACAATGCATTGCTTCTTTAGCAAATCGCAGCCATGTTTCAAAACTTCATTCCAAAATTTCCTCCTCCTCCTTCTTAAAAACTTCCTTTTGTTTTGTGTCAAAAACACTGACTATGATGTGGTTCTCTCTCCTTTGTCTGATGACAAAAAGGGGGAGAAAAGGCTGATTGAAGTTAGAACATTAAAAACATTAAGTCATAGTATATTTTGACTGCTTGTTATAACATGTATTGCTTAATTGCTTATTCTGTTTTACATGCTTGATATGTTTAGAATATTTGTCATAGGGGGAGCTTTTCAGCTCTTTAGGAAACTTTGTTCAATCAAATTAGTATGTTTTGTCATCATCAAAAAGGGGGAGATTGTTGGAACCAAAGTGGTTATGGTCCATTTGTAAATCCAAAAAATAAAAATAATTGAAGATAATCACGTTAGAGAAATTAGATAATTTTTGGGAGGCTTAGGCGGCATGTTTTGGGCCTTTGAATTAATTAGAAAGGATAAAAGATAATTAAAATCTACAACAATATAGAACTATATCTAGACTCTATCTAAAACTTATTCAATAACAAACTCTAACTACACTCTATCTAAAACTTATTCAATGACGAACTCTATCTAGACTCTATCTATAACTTAATTAAAAAAAAATCAGTCTCTATGACAGGATGCGTTAAAAATAGGTTTCAAAATTAGAAACCAGTGCAACACCATATATATACCTTCTTATAACACCCTAGTGCGGTTAGGAACCCTTTTTGTACCCTAAAACACCTTAGTAACGGCTGTGGAGCATCTTCATGCTTGGGAGATGGGGTTGCAACAAGCAATGAGTTTGGAAGGAGAATAATAACAACAACAACAAGAGGAAGAAGAAGAAGATGATGAAGAAGAAGGAGAAGGAGAAGGAGATTGAAGACTGAGGAAGGCGACATCTAGGATTCGTCGTAGGGTATGCTTGGAGATTCTCGAAGGTCTTCGAGAAGTGAGTAGAAATACTCTTTCTCACCCTTTCCATGGTGCAAATTGTCTTGGGGTTTGGGTTATGCTTTCAAAATACGTTTTTTGGAAAATAATCCTGATTTGGTCAAATCCAGATTTTACAAATTTGGGGATTTTACTTCTAAAGTATTTTTGCTGTCAATTAAATGTTTATTATTGAGATTGGTGCTATGATACATATGGTACATACGTGATTTGGTTGAATTGACATGCTATATATGCACTATTTGATAATATTTGTGATATTAGCATGATTCAATAACTGTTAATATGTTGAATGTTGTTTGCTGCAATACCGCCTATGATAGGGGTATCGAAAGTAACACTGCCAATGATTTGGGGTGTCGAAATATGAAATACCGCCATGATGGGGTATCGAAAGTAACATTGCCACACGTTGGGAAGTCGAAATGAGTAATACCACCAGTATACAATGGTTGGTATCGAAATGAGTAATGTCACTGAAGAGAAGGTGACATCGAAATACCTTCATGAGTAAGGTAGGCAATGGGACGCCATTGTTATGCACAGTTTGAAAGTCATATGACGTATGAGGATATTTGAGATTATTTGATATATGAGATCTTGTCATATTTGATTTATGATGATGTTGAGAATATTTGATATGTATATTAAGTTATGATGTATTTGTTTATGATGTGCAGCTGAATGTTTATGGTCATTATTTGAGTATATAATATTTATTTAATTATTTTGAAAATAGCGGGTACCATGGACAGTTTTTCCGGTTACCGCACCGGCTGAGAATAATGCTTTTGTGAAAACCCTTTAAACTGTATTTCTGTTCACTGGGATTTATATCTCATTAGTAGTATTGTTTTCAAAGCCTGAGAATGTCCCTGTTGAGCAGCCAGACGTTTTGAAGACTATCTCTTTAGTTTTAGAGCTTGGTTAGTATTGTATGGCATATGCCAGGAAGACCTTTATTATCTTTTAGTTATTTTCTTATGCGAGATGTTACAGACGTCCTGTTTTGAAGTTTTGAAACTGATTATGTTATTCTGTTTTTGAATTAATGTAAACAATTATTTTGAACTAATATTATATTAAGTATTTATTTTGTGTTTATTTAAGAAAAATTTTATATTCCTGATTTTATTTAAATTATTAGTTTGGGTTACTAATGTAACGAAGGGCGTTACATTTTTGGTATCAAAGCAGTTCAATCCTAAATTGGACTGTGGTTATTGGGTTTTTCAAAAATCAAAACTTGGGCGCATAGGAATGCTTGTTAGAGTTATAGATGCTGCATACTATGCTTGGATATTGAGCCTGGCCAACTCAATGTTTCATTGGTAGTGAGCAGATTTATGACGACTAACAGGCAAGGGACGAATGATGCGCTTGTAGCAGCTATGGACCATGTGACCATAGATGTGCAAGAGCAGACAGAGACTATCTATCATACGAGGGGATATTGGGTGGTAGCACCCCAAGAACCTCAATACATGGGGTTATTGCTTTTTCGAAGGACGAACCATTATCATTCCGGGACAGCTCAAATGCTGCAGCAGTTAGAGGAGCCGAAGAGAAATTGTGCTTATAACAAGAGGTTATCATATTGTTTGATTCAGGAGCAATCCATTCTTCCACATCTCTTAGTTGTGTCAAAAATCTGGACTTGCCTATCATATTCTTTTCCATGTCATAAGGTCTTCGGAAGTTCAATGATACATATTGTCGTTTTCCGTTAAGATAGAGACTGAAAGGGGTGTAGCGGCACTACTTGTTGTCTGTTAGTTTCTAGATATGTTCCCTTAAGAGGTTTCTACCTTACATCAAATATGAGAGTTGAGTTTAACATAGATCTAGTGCCTAGAAGTGAACCAGAGTCAGTAACACCTTATAGATTGGCACCTTTAGAGTTAAGGGAGCCTAAGAAATAATTAGAGGAGTTATTAGAAAATGAGTTTTCACACTTGGATTTGATTAATATGAAAAATTGGAATTTTAAGATTGTTAATTCTTAACATTATATTTTTAAAGTATATTTTTATGTCGTTTGATGAATTTGTTTGGTAGATATATATTCCTTGCATTTATAAAAAAAAAATTACTTTTATTTATCGTTTTGTGTGCATAATTTTCTTGATTGAAAAATTACCAAAGAAAACTTTACTTGATTTGAATTCATGTTTTTAATTTCTTTTTGCTTCAGTGAGTTTTCAATTCATAAATAAAATATCTTTGTGCGTTAATATTTTTTTTTAAGTCAAACCAAATTGATTGGGAATTAAAACTTTCTTACCTTGATGCATTGTTTCACCATATATTTAGAGTTGTCATTGTTATTATTTGGAATCTAATTTATTATTATTTGATTATAGTGTACATCAAATCTCACTTTTATTGCTGTTAAGAAATATGCTTGATTTTGTGATAAGTTTTGAGTGTTTTTAGTATAAAGAAGGATAAAATGATGGGAGTATGAGGCTATAAATGGACAATAGGATATTGAACAACATAATCATTAAAAATAAGTATCTTTTCCTAGGATAAGTGACCTTAGATCATTTGGATAGCATGGCGTTTGATTCAAGCAAAGTGAATGCAGTGATGGGATGAGGGCAGCCTAAGAAGTGAAAGGTGTAAGAAGTTCCTGGAATTTGAAACGTATTATATGAAGTTATAAATAGGTTCTCTGGGCTAGCCTTACTTCTGATCGAGTTGACTAAGAAAGGAAGATATCTTCTATGGAATAAAATTGAAGTTTTTAATAATCATAAGAGCCTTAAATAATTGTTAGAAAAAAAAATATAGAATTAAAAATAAGGTAAGGAAGGTGGATGAAATTTCTTAAGGACCATTAATTTGAGTTGAAGTACATTTTAGGAAAAGTCAATGTAGTGGTAGAGGTTCTAAATAGAAAATCCTTGCATATTAGTGCTACAGATAAATATCTTAGAAGATTTTATGGACATGAATTTCAATGTAACCTTAAATACTTTAAGCTTGAAATTGAATATGTTGGAATTTGTAATGACCTTAGAAAACAGATTAACCGAGAGCAGTTTTAGACTAGGAATTGCAATCTCTTTAGGATCAAGAGAATTATGTGATGGTGGTCTATTGTTATTTAAGAATGGGATCGTTGTTCCTAAGGAGGGGAGCCCTAGAAAAAAAAATGCTAGAAGAGACACATAAAAGAAAGTTCACATTACATCCATGAATAACCAAGATGTAACAAAACCTTTAGAAAAATTATTAATGGACGGTAATAAAAACTAACGTTATATTAAAGAAGGCGTATATATATGCTTAAATTTTAACTTATGTTGTAATTTTGTTATATACTTTTTTTTTTTTAAAAATCATCTAGCTTGAAAATTTCAGATTGTTTCTCAAGTGACCAAATATTAATCACAATTAATATACTCTTTGGATTTGTTTTCCATGTAGATTAATGGCATGTCAAATCTTCACAAACTTACATTTCTTATCAAAGATCGAAAAGAAAAAGAATGTTATTTCTTATTTGTATTAGCTTACTTAAAAATCAAAATGAAATTGATTTCTTAGTTCTACTATGGTATTTATTGATAAAGTTTGTTTTGAAAGTCGTATCTGCACAATTAATGCACAATTTAATTGCAAGTTAACTAAATCTTATTCTGTTTTTGTTACCAATTTTTGTTTTAGTAAGACCATCTCTTAATAGAAAATGAAACTATTTTTTTCTTATGAAATTATCAACTTAGATTAGATAAGAATTAGTATGTGGATGTCGCTACTGTTTCTCTTTTCTTTCTTTGTTTTATTTATTTGTTGATTTATTTGTAAAAATTTCTGTGCTGTAAATAATATAATAAATTTGGTATGGAATATATATAATGGACTATAAGATCTCCATATGGATAATATAAAACTTTAATTTAATTTTTTTTGTGAATTATTTGTTATTAATCTTTTCTGAGAATGCCTATAATGATGGAATACAAGTGAAGGTATTATGATTTTAGTATGATGGTCAAAAATAAAAGCTTAAGTGCATGATTTTATTATGTAAATGTTATCATTTATTTCCTTTAAAATTCTGTTTATATTTAAGGTGTCATGAATTGTACACATAATAGGAGATAAAATAGTTAATGACTATATGTATATTGATGGTGTGATTAGAATATGTAGGTCCCCTTTATGTTAGTAAGTAGTAGGTAAGGATATCTTGCTAGGACCGAATTTAATCCAAGAGACCATAGTTAGGATTTAGAAGGGAAAGATGCGCACTGCGCGGATTAGGTAAAAAGTGTCGTGTAGACAAGAAAAGAGAGCCTTTAGAATTTGAGGAAAGGGAACATGCATTCCTAAGAGTCGCTCTTAAGTTTGGGATGGGGAGGTCAATGTCAGTCTGAAAACCAATTCCTTGTTCTTGAGTCATTTTCAGATTCTAAAAAGTGTGGTCGGGGCTATTGTTTGTCAATCTTCATGACATCTTCCATATTTCTGAGCTCTAGAAATACGTACCAGATGTTTCATATGTGATGGCTCCTGATTCAATACAATTGAGGGATAATTTAATCTTTAAGCCAGGCCTAGTCAGATCATCGATAAGAGCACTAAGACTCTACGGAACAATACAATCCCTTTGGTGAAGGTGGTTGGGAAGGTCCAAAAGAGGCTACTTGGGAACTAGAAGAAGACTTGGTGCGCCAATGCCCAGACTCTTTATTTGCTTCATACGCGAGAGTGGAGTTAATTTCGGGGATGAAATTCTTAAAGAAAGGGAGAAAATGTAACATCCAAAAAATAAAAATAATTGGAGATAATAACGTTAGAGAAATTAGATAATTTTTGGGAGGCTTAGACGGCATGTTTTGGGCCTTTGAATTAATTAGAAAGGATAAAAGATAATTAAAATCTGCAACAATAACAGAACTATATCTAGACTCTATCTAAAACTTATTCAATAACAAACTCTAACTACACTCTATCTAAAACTTATTCAATGACGAACTCTATCTAGACTCTATCTATAACTTAATTAAAAAAAATCAGTCTCTATGACAGGATGCATTAAAAATAGGTTTCAAAATTAGGAACCAGTGCAACACTATATATATACCTTCTTATAACACCCTAGTGCGGTTAGGAACCCTTTTTGTACCCTAAAACACCTTAGTAACGGCTGTGGAGCATCTTCATGCTTGGGAGATGGGGTTGCAACAAGCAATGAGTTTGGAAGGAGAACAATAACAACAACAACAAGAGGAAGAAGAAGAAGAAGATGAAGAAGAAGGAGAAGGAGAAGGAGATTGAAGACTGAGGAAGGCGACATCTAGGATTCGCCGTAGGGTATGTTTGGAGATTCTCGAAGGTCTTCAAGAAGTGAGTAGAAATACTCTTTCTCACCCTTTCCATGGTGCAAATTGTCTTGGGGTTTGGGTTATGCTTTCAAAATACGTTTTTTGGAAAATAATCATGATTTGGTCAAATCCTGATTTTACAAATTTGGGGATTTTACTTCTAAAGTATTTCTGCTGTCAATTAAATGTTTATTATTGAGATTGGTGCTATGATACATATGGTACATACGTGATTTGGTTGAATTGACATGCTATATATGCACTATTTGATGATATTTGTGATATTAGCATGATTCAATAACTGTTAATATGTTGAATGTTGTTTGCTGCAATACCGCCTATGATAGGGGTATCGAAAGTAACACTGCCAATGATTTGGGGTGTCGAAATATGAAATACCGCCATGATGGGGTATCGAAAGTAACATCGCCACACGTTGGGATGTCGAACTGAGTAATACCACCAGTGTACAATGGTTGGTATCGAAATGAGTAATGTCACTGAAGAGAAGGTGATATCGAAATACCTTCATGAGTAAGGTAGGCAATGGGACGCCATTGTTATGTGCAGTTTGAAAGTCATATGACGTATGAGGATATTTGAGATTATTTGATATATGAGATCTTGTCATATTTGATTTATGATGATGTTGAGAATATTTGATATGTATATTAAGTTATGATGTATTTGTTTATGATGTGCATCTGAATGTTTATGGTCATTATTTGAGTATATAATATTTATTTAATTATTTTGAAAATAGCGGGTACCATGGACAGTTTTTCCGGTTACCGCACCGGCTGAGAATAATGCTTTTGTGAAAACCCTTTAAACTGTATTTCTGTTCACTGGGATTTTATATCTCATTAGTAGTATTGTTTTCAGAGCCTGAGAATGTCCCTGTTGAGCAGCCAGACGTTTTGAAGACTATCTCTTTAGTTTTAGAGCTTGGTTAGTATTGTATGGCATATGCCAGGAAGACCTTTATTATCTTTTAGTTATTTTCTTATGCGAGATGTTACAGACGTCCTGTTTTGAAGTTTTGAAACTGATTATGTTATTCTGTTTTTGAATTAATGTAAACAATTATTTTGAACTAATATTATATTAAGTATTTATTTCGTGTTTATTTAAGAAAAATTTTATATTCCTGATTTTATTTAAATTATTAGTTTGGGTTACTAATGTAACGAAGGGCGTTACACCATTAATCCCTTGAGTTTTGATGTTAATGATGACAACCAAATGGTGTGGTTGCTTTTGAAGATCTTATGGTTGAATTCAAAGCATGATAATTTCTTGCTCTTCTTATATGAATAAAATGAATCGACATAAAAGTGAAGAAAGTAAGAAAAATGGAAAGAAAGAGATGATGAAGGCGCCACAAACCAAGAAGGTTTGATAAGCCAAATGATGTTCGCCATAAGAACCTTGGATTCTTGATAAGAACTAAGTTTGGTTCAACCAAGAACCTAAGAGAACAATTCTCTCACAAATGGAATTAATCCAAATTCAACATCCAAATTGTATTTCTCATCATTTTAGGCTCATACATATAGGAATTGGGGCTGCCACGAGTTGGCTTACACAAGTCATCATAAGATTCCATAACCCCCCTAATAACTATCATGAATATGCCACTAATTGATGAAATGATGACAACAATAAGTGGCTTCCTAAAAACATAATCATTCTAATAAAAACCAACTAATAAAGATGAGTCATAACTACAAGGAGTTACTTTTGGCATGCAAGCCAAAATATTCCTCCACTAAGGAAGCTAACAAACTCATGTAACTTATGGAAACCAAAAGACTAATAAAAATCAAAACCAAATCCGTCCAGAATTTCGTCTTCAACTTCCAGCCCATTTTCCTCCATGATAGATGCCGAATTTGATCAAGAAGCATGAAATATAATTTGTAGAAAATTTTGTTATCTTTCTAACGCATCAAGAAACACATCATTTGGACTTCTGTAACTCCTGATTCATCCAAAACAAGATAGACAAGTAATTTTCAATAAAAATAAGAATTTCTGCAAATAGCAATTTTGTTCTTCCTTTTTCATTTCGGGCTTCATAATTCTTGTCAAAGGCGTCCATTCTAGATTCGCATCAGTTAACAAAGGACTAATTTAAGAAGAACAAAGATTTCTTGCGGACCAACGTTTTATCTTAAGTGTGCCAGATAAAAAAAGGCTTTAACTCGTCCAACCTCCAAAGTGGTTTACGTTCTTACTCAGACTGGATGATAATAAGTTGTAACAAAAGAATCATGAGTCCAAAGACTCTTCCTATCCTTGTGTACTCGTTATAGTCCAATAATGCTTTATTTATTTAGCGCGAATACATTTGTAAAGCTTTTGAATTTATTATTTCTTGTAAAAAGGTTATATCCTTTGGACAAATATTCCTTGTAACACTCGTTCAAACAAAAGCAAAAGCCAGACTGTCCCTGTCACATAAAGAAGTTGACCTTCTCCTTTGAGAAAGACAAAAGGCCACTTTCGAGTACAAAGAGGATATGTCAATCCCATTTCTAGCTATCAAACCTGATAGTCTACTTTACTGATCAGAAGCTTCAAGGAAGTTATCAGACTCAATGGTCTAACGCATTTAATGCTCATTAAGAACGGATCCTTTTCCATCCGTTGTAGACCAAAGTTGATTGTATCAAGTCTGCAATAAATACCTCCATCCTTTGAAGATGTAAGGTTACCGAACTTGAACAAAATACAAGCATACGAGAAAACACAAGCAATCAAGAGAAAAATCAAAGCTTACAAGCTTACTCTGTTCTTAAACTTTCATATCACTCTCTGCGAAGAGTATTGTTTAGAGTTCTGAGCTTAGTTTCAAACCCTCACACTTAGTGAATCAGTAGAACAAAACCTTTTTCAAAACCTTATTTGGTTGAGCCTGAAGAGGCTTGTTTAGAAAGAATACTTGAGCCTGAAGAGGCTTGTCTGTAAAAGAATACTTTGAGTACCTGAAGAGGTTTAGAATACTTGCCTGAAGAGGTGTTGAATACTTGTAATAAAGGGTTTTTGTTATAGTGGTAAAGCTCTCAAGTAGAGGGGACTGGACGTAGCTCTTTGGTGAAGATTGAACCAGGATAATATCTTTGTGTTCTTTTCTTTCCCTTATCTTCGCTTTAGTTTATTGTCTTACTAACGTCTTGGGATTGAATTGTTTTCTTTGCGCTTGTTGTTTATCTTAATCAAACTAAGTTAGCGTCCAACTAGGTATTTGGAAACGCTCTCTTTGTCCTTTAAAAGTTTTATCGTCCAACCTTGCGAAAATATATATATTTGATTAGAAAAGTTTTAAAAACTTAAGAAACACAATTCAACCCCCCTTTTTGTGTTTCAAACAGGTTCCTTCAATAAAAGCCTTGAAAAAGCTTTGTAAGGAAAGCCAAATAATTATTTGGGAAACATTGGAAAATTTTCAATGATGTGAGTTTTACAAAAAGAGATCCTAAATTAAATTATAAAGTTAGTAGAAAAGGGTTAGATTTTCAAGAATAAATTAGTCATTTTGTGGAATAAATTGAAATAAGAGGAAAAGGTCAAGATTTTGAAATTAGGACGTTTTTAAACGCTAAACGACGTTTTAATTCCGAAAGGATTTATGAAAAACGTTTTCGAAAAACAGTAATACTGTTCTAGGACGACGTTTTTGGTCTCATTTGTTTCCTTTCAAAACTAGGTTTTTGGGAAGGGACTTTTAACAAAAGATAAGTTGTTAGTAATTCGATGGTTTTCAAACCATTTTCAAACAGAAAGGTTTTTCTGTAAACGAGTTTTTCCAATGGTGTAAAATCCAACAACTTGGATGAGTTGCGGAGATTTCATTTTGGATTTGTGTTTCACAGAAGGAAAAACGGTGAAAAACGACGAAACGTGAACCTAGTATACGAGACGTCGGGATACTAGTGTTCTGTAAAAACAGCACGAGAAGCCGTGCAACGGTGTTATGGATTGTGTGTCCTTTGGACTGTGTGTCCTCCTCTTGTTATAAGGAAACATGATTAAAGGTGAATGATGTTTTCTATTACCACGGACCTTGGGCTGGTACATCAGTCTAAAGCTCCGCGATTGATCACTCGGATGTTTTGTCCTGTGCTAACGGTGAAAATTTTTAAAACGGTGTAAATTATGAAAAGTCGAGAGCCTTCGAGCTACGACAACGAAAGAACGAACGCAAAGAAAAGTGGCAAGACTTGAAATGTTTTTCCATGCATTAAATTCGGTAGGCGTGCCAACGGTGTTAATCTGGATATCTTGATGGCAGGATATTCAAGACGGTGTATGCCATTGTGCCTTGATGGATAATGAAAAACAATAAACGATGATCGCCTGTGCCTTGTGTTGGACAGTGTGCAATGGTTTTAACAATGGTGTGCCTTTTGGCAATCGAGCCTAATCAACTCAGTTTTTTATAAAACGGTGATGGGATCTCCGGAGATTAAGTAAAGAATCAGATGATGAACATTGAAGTGTCATGCATTTCTTTTAAAAATGACGATGACTGTCGAGGATGAAATCCTATGATATACTACTTGTTTATTCAATGGAATTTTATGCATCATGATATTATATATGCCTATTTGTTGGGGTTGTGTCCCGCCTCTGCTTATCGTGTTTAAAATCCATATATTGGTATCTCACCCTTGCCTGTACATGTTGGACACCCTGTTGTGTTTTTGGATACATGTACAGATGCATTTCAACGGATCTCTGGGTCACTTCGGGACCCTGAAATTGGAATCTCCTTACGTCGACGGCGAAGATGTGTGGACTGGCGATGACGAGGCATAGTCTCATGGGTATAATGAATACTAGGTAGTATAATCTATCATATTTAGTGTTTCTTCAGACCAGCTCTTAGGATTCTTGATTTTTAGGTTAAGTCTTTCGATTGTAACTGAGTACTTGGTGGGTACTGAAAGATCATAAAAAGGTGTACGCCTTATGGCGAAGTTGAATTATTATTATCATTATTATTATTATTAAGAATGAGTTTTTAATTTGTTTTAGGTGATTATTCATGTTTATTTTTGGTATCAGTTTCCCTGTAACCACTCGATTGAGTGTCTTTTGAAAAAGTCTGCAGTCTGTTAAAACTTTATTATTTTTCGCAACGGGTTACCATGTGATGTCCCAGAAGGGGGTGTCACACATACAGCTTTCTTATCTCTTCTCTTGAAGGCAAGACCTCTAGTTCCTCTTTTTGTTGTTGAGACAACCAAGGGAATCCCACACCACTATGTTTTAGACAGATTGAAGGGTCAACAACATATAAATTCTTAAAAAGTTGAGAATCTCCTTCTTAATGCTTCTGGGTTTCTGCAGCAACCTATCTAACACTTTTAACTTGCCTAAATAATTTTTACTTTTTCTAAAGGAGGCAGTTAAGTGGAAGTATTTGGTGTTTTTGTCCTTCTCGACTATAGCCTTCGCTCTTGACATTTGAAACCAATATCTTTCTTTTCTCTTAAGCCATATCCATAGTTAGCTATAAGGGCATTTCTTCTTGCTACCTCCACTTCACCCAAAGTCTGGTTATCACTCAAATCATCCATAATTTTTATTTCTTTTTCTAGGATCTCTATTTTATCTAAGTTTCCAAAAACCTCCTTGTTCCACCTCTTATTTGGGCCTTTCAATTCTTTTAATTTCTCTAGCAAAGGAAAGTTCACAAGCTTCTTCCATTCACTCTGTACTACTTTTGTGAATTGTGGGTTGGTAAACCACATATCCATGGACCTGAAAGGTCGAGGTCTCCAATCCACCTTGTCACAACTAATAAACATGTGGCAGTGATCAGAAACTGATCTTTGTAAGCCCCAAAGTTTTAAGTCCTTGATTTGGCCAAGCCACTCAGTATCAACAAAGCCTCGGTCTATTTTATTTGCTGAATTATTTCTATACCATGTAAACTTCCGACTTAGCGGGGGAAAATCAACCAGGTCCATGGCTGATTGCCATAATTGGAAATCCCTTATGCTGACTGACATGGTAGTTCCTCCTTTCCTTTCCTCAGGTTTTAAGACTTCATTAAAATATCCTAAGACCATCAATGGAGCATCTAATTCTTTCTTTAGCTCTATCATGTCCTCCCACAATTTTCTCCTACCTTCTCTATTATTCGGACCATAGACTAGAACCACAACCACCATTAAGTCCTTCTCAGTAAGTGTCCCCTTAACACAAATCCACCTATCCCCTTTTTTACTATCTGTTTTTAGGAACAAATTCATGTCCCAAACTAGAATCAATCCTCCTCCTCCTTTGCTAGTTGGGACATCCTCCCAGCTAAAATTATCTCTACCCCACCAAGACCTAATAGATTGCACATTCACTATCGGATGTTTGGTCTCTACAAGACCCATAAGAGCTGGACTCCTAGTAAGGACCATATTATGGATTCCGAAGGCCTTTTCGAATCCTCCTACACCTCTAATATTCCAAGCAATAATATTCATGGACATATTAATTTGAAAACACCCATACCTTAGCGGAGATTTATAGGGCATGCGCTGAGATCTGCTTTATGTACCTACTGCTTCTCCTCAGCTACACAACTCCTCGACAACTTTGTCATCAACCCTTTCGACTATCAGATTGAGCTCTTTTCCAATCTCCCACGCTCGACTAGCTTCAATCTCCTCATCGATGTGCTCTTCATCTGTGTTAGGGCTAAAAATTTCATCAAGACTTTGTGAATCCTTCTTCCTTTGTGATTTTAGATTTATAGTTTTCCTCCCTTGATTTTTCATTTGATTCTTCTTTCCCAATCTCGTATTCGAGCCTTTCCTACTACAGTTTGAGACCAGCTACTTGTTCTATTCCGAATCACAGTATGCTTCCATTGAACCAACATTATGTGATGATGGTGACACACTTAGCATGAAGCCTGACGGCTCATTTGGATTATTTTGATTTTCCCCAATTGGGGCGCCGCTCACCACTAGTTGCTCAATTGATCCAATATCATGGGCATCGTATGACTCTTCTCCAAAAAGGTCCTCACTTGATCCAATATCATGGGCATCATGTGATGAGCCTTTGGATTGAAAACCTTGTGGCCCATTTACAATAATTCTAAACCGCTCTAATATTTCCTTTTCCTGCTCCAGATTCTAACACACGGGAGCTATAGCAGTTTCCACTTGTGACTCTTCTACTTCCATTAGTTGCCTAACCTGGTCCCCATTTAATTCAAAAATCTTGTATCTATAAAGTTCCCTATGTGCCAAATGTTCAACCCCATCATTAGCTTCCAGCATAACTCTTGTATCTTGTGCATACTTCTAGGATTCTTGCTCTTGATAAGCTGTCTTTCCATCTCCCATTAAACTCTCATTTATTGCTCCATGAGAGTCTGCACTTCGATTTGCCACATCATCATCATTCTTCTCCCTCCACTATGCTTCCATGTCTGTTAATGGGACTGTAGAGCACGAAGTCCCTGTCTTTGAGGATCCCACACTTCCTGGCTTCAGGATTTCACATGGAGGTCTATCAATTTCCTTAATAAAAATCTCAAATTTATGGTTGCCAACTTCCAACATGAAGTGAAATTTTATAATAGATTTACTAGACGAAGTTATATTTTTATCATAGTACTATAAGATCTAAGATGTTTATTAAGCACTCACTTTTAAATTTCATCCAATATAACCTATCAATAATATACAAAGCTTAACTCGTGATACCAATGTTAGTAAAAATGGTAGATCTCAAGAAGAATTATAATTGAGAGAGAAAATGAATATTCGTAAGTTGATTGAATGAGAAAGATTACTACAATGAGTGTACTATAGGCCTTTTATCTTGAAGTGTGGATTAACATTATCAGCTTGGGACCCATAGTACAGTCAAAGAAATACAGTACAACTATCTAAATGAAAAAAAAGGTATAAGTCAAGATCACATCGGTATATTAAGGAAAGCTGACAAAGTAAGGGGCAGCGACCAAGGTGCATAACTCCTAGAAGTCTTTGACGTACTTATGGGCCCCTTTGATCTTCTTCCGCCGTCTCTATGGCACTCACTCCAAAAGAATCAAGAAACTCCAATTTTGGGAGCAATCGTCACATGCCACACTATAAGCAAACAAAACTTCACCAAACAGAAGTCATAACACAAGGCTTAACCACTTGACAGAAGCAAGAACATATATCAATGCTTAACCACCCAAGGCAGAAGCTCATATCAAGGCTTAACCATCGAGGGAAGAAGCTTACAACAAAGTCAAAGAGGCTACAAACAATCCTTATAAGAAAAATTGAATCAGTCTTCAAAATGGACTAAACACAATCATTTTCTTAGCACAATTTTCAACTCATCAAATTGACCAAAGAGCAAAGTCAGAGCAGAACGAGGCAACACTTACATCACTAAAAAAAAAAAAAGGAACCAAGACCAAAAAAAGAAGGTATATATTCTCTCTCAATTGAAGCCATCGCCAATAGCAACGAAAATTAAAATGTGAGCCACCACTGCACTTGCACAAGTAAACAAAACACACACAATTCCATATCTGGATCGATCGCACTACAAATACTACACTTTGATTTCTCAGCTAAGAATAGTGATCCGAGAAATTACAGATCCAAATACCAAATTGAGCACTCAACCATCAGATCCACCATAATAGAAACAAAAAATAGGACCAAGAAGTGCCAAGAAACTTCATCAAGAACCACCGTCGCAAAATCTCTACCACCGCAAAAAAACGGCGTTGGAAAACACCATTTCTGACCACAAAGAACCGGAATGCAAATCTGAATACCACACTAGAGAGATCGTAAATCGCAAACACAGAGTGAATTTTCTCGGAATTTTTTTGAGAATTCCAGGAAACGGAAAAAAATGATATGACAAAGAGGAACGAAACCAGACCGAGAAAAAATGATGAAATGTGTTGGATATTTATTTTATTTCAAAAATTTAAATTGGAATTATGAATTTAAATTTAAATGTTTAAATACTCTTTTTATTATCACTCAATTCTTTTAACTATTTCCTTGAATTTCTTTAGTACTCATTTATTTCCTTTAATATATTTAATAACATTATTGTAGAATACAAAGTTTTCAATGTGTTGCATTTCTTGTTCAACATGCATTTGGAAATGATTCAAATGCTTTTATGCCTTTGTAACAGCAAACAGATGCTATAATTTATTAGTTTTGATGGCTGTGAACATTACTTTTTTCTTTCCAATAGATGGTGCTCACATCTATAAAATGGCTCATATGAAAATCAAGTGTGTTGTTATTCTACACATTTTTATAAAAATATTCTTCTTCTTCCCGGGTTAAGATATATTAATGCTTGTTCTTTTGCTGTTCTAAAACCTTGATTTACTCTGGGACGAGCCTGTTAAATCCTGGGGGGTTTTCGTCTTGCACGAATAAATCCTTGAGGACAGTATGATTCCCCACGTCTCAGGCTTTTGAGTTGTTGCATTTTTCTACAGGTTCGTGCTTGTTCGTGATTTGGTGTTGTTATCGTCATGCGAAATTTGGTGCTTAGCCGTTTGCTCAGCTAATTAACCGATGGATCGGTTAATCAGTCGATTCTTTAACTAACTCGCAGTGTTGATTCCCCTTTGGTGTTCAGGTGATATGTTAAGAAAAGGACTTTGTCTCTCAACTATGCGTTCCTAGACTACTCAATAGAGTGTCTAGCGTAGAAGGTGAAAGTAGAAAATTAAGGTTGCATGAAATCAATAAAGGAAAACGATAAATAAAGTAGAGATAAACGTAAAAACTTGTGTTATTGATTGAGTATCCCTTCATATGAACAATTGAACAAGTATTTATAGGCCTAAAACTATCCCTATCGACGACGTTGTCACAATTGATAATGGTCAACAATAGTAATTACCTACTAACTCCATGGTTGTAGTCATAAATATAACTACCCACTAATTTAACCCTCACTAACTCCATGGTTATTATCATGAATAACTACCCACTAATTCAAGTCGGGATAACTCTATGACAAGAATTATTTTTGGTGATAACAGCTGAGTTGATCACCTTCAATTCGAAAACAATCTCAAGGATTTAATATGGACAACGGCAGTGTTTTCTATCATGAACATAATCAACGGCGATGGTGTTTCGTGACTCCGCATTCACGTTTTGCTTCGGCGTTCCCTGCTTGGCATATATGGCCGTCTCTCTCAAGGACACCACAATAGTCTCTTTCTCCCTTAAACATAGTGGCCGACAACATGTTCAACCAGGACCAAAAGGGATAGAAAATATCGCATTTGATTTATTCCCTGCACAGTTTTGGCATATTTTTTTTTTTTTTTTTGCTTTTTGAAATTTCATGTGTTTCTTGTCTTCCAGTCTCTACTTGGTGTGTACACTGAATGATCAGAAGTTCAAAGTCGTTTCTTCGATCAAATCGTGTTTCGTTTGGCCAAAGGAGTGCCTAAGCACCAGTGTTGGACCTTGGGGTTGATCTGCTTCTCATTGGATCTCATTGGATTAGCATATGATTAAATGCTTTCTTCAATCTCCAAATTCACAGGAAATGAAGTGTTCGTGACACATCAGAAAATGGCTACTCCAGTTTTGGCTGGCTCTGCAGACTGGTTCAAGTGGCAAAGGATGATGTTGCACGTGATGGTGAAAAGTGGTTGTGCACGGAGGAGGAGGCTGCTACGACGATTTGTGATGACAAATTGCTTGATGAAATGCTCGAAACAAACGAATTCATGTTTGTCACAAGATGAGGCTTTCCTAGAGGCAATGGAGTAGCAAAGTGTGTCCATTGCGTAGTCGGCCTGGGCTACTTCTCTATTACTAAGGTATGTAAGTATGTTAAGGTATGTTGTGCTTTCCATCATACACTTACCCATTGTGAATGAATGCATACTTTTTGCTTTTAAATGTTTGTCCGATATTGGTTTGTTGGGCTGGAAAATACAAATTTATATGAAACCATTTTATTTCTCCTTTGTTGGCTTTCGGTTTAAGCGATGGGGAGCAAGTTTTTTTTCCATACTGAACATTCGGTGATAGCAGGAATTTGCTGCAGTTTTGGAACTTGGTTGAGCCGTGGTATGAGTAAAAATTTCTCTGTGGGTACCGCAGTAGTTTGCATTAGGGGGTTACGGTAATTTTGGGATTTTTGATGAACTCAAAGCATATTAGGTATTATATTTAATTATATAAATTGCCTATGGATACGTAGATATCTACTGAGGTGGAAAAGATATACAAATGGCATAGCTGAATTTTGGAAATAATATCCTTCCATTGTTGCCTTACTGTTTATGGAGTGAGTCAGTGAGCCTTTGGTTGTTACGGATTTGCTGGAGAGATTTCTTTGGCACAACACCTGGTAGTTGAGATAAAGTCATATCAAGCATGTAGCATGTGTAGTGCATCTTAGCGTTCAAAGAACAATATCTTAGTCATGGAACTAAAATTAAAATAATAAGCTGCTTGTTAATTCTTATTTTACAATTCTCGATTTCATGTGTGCATTTCCTTGTTTATTTTTTTTAAGTCTTTATAAAAAAAAAAAAATGGTGTTTAAGATATTGTAAGGAATTATTATGGGTGGTATATGATTTGCAACATACAGTTGATGAAATCTGTGACACCCTCTTCTGAGGCATATGATTACCCGTTGCGGAAAATAAACTTAATTTAATTATGCTGGTTACTTTCGAAAAATAAGCTTTTTCTAAGTGTTTAACTTATTGTAAAAATCCATGATAAAAATTTTTCTTCTAACTTAACTTACTACACATCAACGTAACATAGATACGCATGGAAATAAATGTCAAGCAGAGTATACATAATAAGTTATCATAATATAATACTTAGGCCTTGTGCTGATGGCCATACACAACATGTCATGGCTTTCATTAGCCAGAGAAATTAACGGACCACTGTTCAAAATAAAATAGGACATATCCTATAGCTGATCTTACTACTAAAACGCGGTGACTTCTCGTACATCACACTCCTTCCGTGCCCTCAAGCGTCAGGAAATGGATTCCCGAATGTTCCGGTAGCATCTTGGAACTCATCTAAAGATGTAAGGGTCAGATACCAATATATGGATTCACTCATGATAACATGTATATCACATCAATAACACATAGACATGAATAATCATAATGTGTAAGGTCCTACTGATAAACAAGTAGTATATCATTGGGTCTCATACCTGACCGTCATTGTCATTTATAAAAATGCATGACACTCCAATATTCATTATCTAATTATTTACTTAATCTCCGGAAAATTCCAACACCGTTGTATAAGAACTGAGTTGATCAGGCTTAAGGTTAATTGGCCCTAGACACAATGACCAGCACCTAAGTGCTTATTCAGAGGTACATGAATATCATGAGATCGCGTTTACATGGAATTATATTCAGCGGTACTTGATAAATTTGTAAATGGTCATACTTTATTGTCCAACTCAAGGCACAATATTCATCGTATGTACACCATTGTCCATCAAGGCCTGCCATCAGGATATCCAGATTAACAACGTTGGCACATCTGCCAAATATTTTAATGCATAAAAAAAATATTTCAAGTCTTGCCACTTTTCTTTGTGTTCGTTCTTTCATTGTCGTAGCTCAAGGCTCTTGACTATTCATCATTTACACCGTTTTAAAACCTTTCACCGTTAACACAGGACGAAACGTTCGAGTGCTCAATCGCGGAGCCCTAGACCGATGCACCAGCCTAAGATCTATGGTAATAGAAAACATCATTCACCTTTAATCATGTTTTCTCATAATAAGAGGAGGACAAATAGTCCATAGGACATGCAGTCCATAACACCGTTGCACGACTTCTCGTGCTATTTTTACAGAACACTAGCATCCCGACGTCTCGTATGTTAGGTTCACGTTTTCATCGTTTATACATCGTTTTTCGTTCTGTGAAACACAAATCCAAAACGAAAACTCCGCAACTCATCCAAGATGTCGGATTTTACACCGTTGGGAAAACTCGTTTTACAGAAAACTTTTCTATTTGAAAATGGTTTGAAAACCAACGAACTCTGATAAAAACTTAATTTTGGTTGGAAGTCCCTTCCCAAAAACCAACTTTTAAAAGGAAATAGCTGAGACCAAAACGTCGTCCCATAACAACATTTCTGTTTTCGAAAACTTTTCCGTAAATCTTTTCGGAATTAAAACATCGTTTTTAGCGTCAAAACGTCCTAAGTTCCAAAAACTTGACTTTTTCCTCTTAATTTTACTTTTTCCACATAAAGATTAATTTATTCTTAAAAACTAATTTTTTTTTTTAAAATAACTTCATAAATTACTTTTGGATCCTCTTTTTCTTTAGAAAACTTCCGTCATTGAAAATACCCAACATTTCCCAAATAAATCTTTATCATTTAATACAAGGCTTTTTAAAGCTTTTATCACCATTAATTAATTGAGCACCGACCACTGTGAGGCTTCTCAATCAACAATCAACATCATAATATGTTTATAGCAGATAATACAGTCAAGACACATATTCAACTACTATAACACATATTAACAAACAATTATCAACAAATCAAATAATTGCCGAAAATAAATAAATCAATCATCACACAACTTAATTACATATATACATATCAAATATGATGACATGCAGTCATCGAGAGAATCCCTCAGGCATTTCCCCTTACCTCTTGTAGTTCCCAGTGAGCGAAAAATCGTCCGATCGATCCGGTTCCTCGTCCGATTACTCATCGACAACCACACACACACAGTCAATCAACACATCCACTTTAAATCACAAGAAACTCTATCATTTACACCCTCCTAGGTTCGGCCTTAGCTAGATAAAATAGTTAGGGATGTCCAAAAATTCTAATCTCTTGGATTTCATCCTTACTAGGTGTGGTGAGGCTAGATCAAAGCCTATTACACCAAAACTTGAACCAAAACTCTACCCACCCACACATAGGGGTTTCGGCCAAAAATACCCATATTGCTAGGAAGCCCCCATGGTTTCCAACTCTTGGATTTAGTTAGACAATCATGAACTAGGTTCATAGAAAGTAATTTGGTATTAAAAGGATTTTTATACAATATCTTATGAATTTTTGAAGTACTAAAGAAAAGAGTATCACTACTTATCAATGGCAGGGATGTGATGTCAATTCTTTCAGCTTACTGCACGATTAATTGCATACAATGGTAACTGCTCGATCATTTTAATTAAGGAAATTGTCAGGTAAAGATGCATTGTTTTTTTTACTATTTCTATCTTAAAATGAAAGGTCCCCTAATTTGCTATTTATAAATCAATGAGGTAATAATGTTATTAGACGTAATTGTGGTATTACATTTAAGTTTTAGATTGAATGTATTAAATTGCGCGAGAGAAATGTCAATATAGCCATAATGAGTAATTAATACCGGTTATTGTTGAATTGTTGAATTATGACATATATATTGTTTTTATCAAATAGATTATTGGAAATTTTTAAATAACATATGTAACATATATGTTGCAAATTCCTTTTCAATCAAATCAATAGCAACAGATCCTCATCATTAATGTTATGTTTGAGGATTAATTTGATATGCTTATCTTATTTTTAAAAACGTGTTGTGTCTTTTTAATGCAAATTTAAATGCATTAATTTTTAAAAACGTGTTCTTAAGTTTTAATTCAAATTTAAATGAATTAATAAGGCTGCAATTATTCTGTTCATAACATGGTGTATAATGATGTGTTTTAGATTGGTTAATCCATAGTACAAATAGTTATGTGTTTTATGCATGATTATGCATAGATTGGGCATGTTGAGAAATCAATATATTGTAGGTCGAAAATATCTATACATAAAAACACGGTGTATATTGATGTGTTTCAATGCATAAAGATTGTCTTAGTGCATACCTTTAAAGAATGATTTGATTCTGATTCCATTAATCATGTCGTTATTTGAGTCTATTACTGTTTGCTGTTTTTAATCCCCATTCATTGAATATCATGTTCAAACTTGATTCCTTGTATATTAAGAGATGAAATTTGAAAGAATATCTCTTCTGACGATCTTGCATGTGGCCATTACATTTTAGTCCCAATGCTTAATTGATTAACATCTGATGAACCTCGGATTTCATTGGAATTGTTTCCCTAGTTGGGATAATCAAACAAAAATTCTTAAAATGGAAAAAAAATGGAAACCTTAGAACTGAATGCCATCTCAAACAAAAAAAATGAATACATAAAATTCCGATAGAGTGATTAAAAGAGCAATAATTAAATTTCGAGGCTCTTGGAATATTTGAACTTTAGCATGAGGTCAGCATCCTTGGTGAGTTTATTTACAGGATAGGATGTTTCCCGTCCTTCCCCAAAAATGCCTTTTACCTTCACCTTGAAGAGGAATGTTTGGCCAACCAGCTTCTCTTGAAAAGATTGGCAGCCTCTCGATTGAATATCACAAAAATTGCTGAATCTGAACCATCTGTTACCCGGCCCTTGATACAATATCTTTGAAAAAACAGTCAAATTCAAAACAAACCAACAAATATAAATGCAAAAAGAAAACACAGGACAATAATCGCACCTGGGAATGGCATTAGCCGAATGACTGTCACAGTGTCGACAATAGTATAAATTAGAGTTGTGGTAGACTCTGTAGTAGCACACACAAGAATGATACCACCAACCATCATTATTAACAATAAGTTCAACTTTACCCAATACGACAAAGTTGGATTCCTGTGAACACGGGGTCTTAGCTTAAAAACCAGTGATAAATCCATACATGATAGAATACCAAACTCACCTTTTTGCAACATTTCAATTCACAAATGTTACATGTTGGTGTCTTTATTAGAAAGTTGTCAGTCTGAGTTCCTCCAAAAGCACGTGTGGCAATATTTTTTGCCATCCGGAAAAACCAAGCAAAACAGGATGTGTTACACATGTCAACAAATGTAGTGAGGGGTAAGGTTGCTATTCGAAAAGGGAACAAATATTTGTAGTCCACACAGATGCTGCTTCTGGTTAATTCTCAAACTGCTAAAATAGGATAAATAATTGATTTTCATCATCAATCAGCTGCTGCATTGTTTGATTTTAATAATTAATAATAAGTTTTTATGGTTGAAACATTGTATTACTGAGTATTTCTCACGAAATTTTATGTTCTTGATATTCTTCACCTCCTCTATTTCCTTTATTGTGTTGATCTTTTTGAAAATGGAACAAATATTTGTTGTCCACACACATTCTGCTGCTGGTTAATTATTGAATTTGTAAAATGGGATAAATAATTGATTTTCATCATCAATCAGCGGCTAGATTGTTTGATTAGGATGTGATTGTTTCAATAATACTTGCAAATTAGGATGGAGGAAAACACAAAAAACAGCTTTGATTATAATAAGAAGGACATCACAACTCAATAGCAAACAAAACCAACCAAGAGTATGAAAAAAATCCAAAAAAATCCAGGTAGGAGATCATTCTCGTACCATTTACTATAAATCCATAATGAAACCTAACAACTTCAATAAAACTACCCAAACAATTCGAAATACCGGTAAGCATCCTAAAATAGGCTAGTCCTTCTCAATTTTGATTTCTTTCTTCAAAAGATTTTCGGTGGAATTTGCCAAGTCCTTGACAGCAAAAGGGCATGGCTTGATAATGGTTGGACTGTCTTGTGAATCGGTGCATAAATCTATAACATCAGCCACCGAGCAGAGCTTCCCCTTATTAGCCTCTATTTCAGCAAATTTGGGCAGTAGGTCCTGTAAATAAAAACATTGAGTTTATTTATTTTATGTTTAATATACTAACATATTATGAAACCAAATCACAAAATATATAGGTAATCCTCATTAATAACACCATCAGTTGAGTCCACAGTTGCACCTTATATTCCTTCCTCACAGGGGATATTCTCCTTTTTTAGAAACAAAAACGTAGGAGTTATGATATAGAAAATACACCAATTTCAGAAGATTGAAGATAGAAACATTATAATGGTGGTACGGCAACCTCAAATTTATGCTTGAGTTTGAACTTTTCAATGATATCTGCATCAGAGCAAACACGCTTGACATGATAAGATCTTTCATAACGTGAACCATTCTTACGGAGACATTCAACTTTAAACAAAAAGGTTTTGTCGATCAAATCTGAAATCACAGTTGGGATTGTGCTTGATCTCGGAAGCTAAAAATTGTAAAAAAAAAAAAAAAAAAAAATGTAAAAATGCAAAAAAAAAAAAAAACAAATATTAATAATCTGGTTTGGGATAATATAATTGATACATGAATTTCAAATTGAAAAAGTGATTTAGTTCACCATGTTCATGGCGTCAATGAATTCAACACATGAATTATTTAGTAAAATAGTGGCTTCACGATCAAAAAGGACAAATGTGGCCGAATCAATATGATCAATAACACGCAATCGAAGGCGAAACCTGATAATTTTTACATGGAAAGGAAAAAAAGATGTTAAACAGCTAAATTCTATATAGTATTCTAAATCTGTTCAAATTACTTTTCACCTTTAGAATACATAATATGTACCTTGGGACCACATCTATACTATATACATTTAGGAATAACCTCATTGATTACTTATCCATGTGGCAGCCTCTAAGCATTCTACATAGAATTTCCTGCACATGTCGCGACCACAATTAATATTGATTTTTTTTTTAAAATTTGTTAATTTTTAATCAAAAGAATAATCAATAAATTTTGAAATTTCAAATTAAATCAATACATTAATGGTAAGTTACTTTTTGACTCATATAATATTTAAGAATCAAATATTAAATGTGGAAGAATCAAACTATTGAATATTGAATGATGGAAGAATCAATATTTGATTTCCATATTCTGGAATAAATGAAAAATTAGTCAATGATTTAAATATGTTAAATTTGGCTTGAATTAATGAAATTATAACATACCAATTTTGATTTTTAGTTTTCAAAATTTGGACAAAAAAAAAAACATAATTGATTGCAAATTTCATCAATTAAAGAAATTTTAACCTGCCAATAAATGTAATTTGAAAAGTAGTCATCGGAATAATTATTAAATGGACACTGTAATTAGAAAATTTGCCAATATATGATCTCACACTAATTATTTCAATCATGACCATTTCATGTTATACAATTTCAAATTTGAAAATAATTATAACCCGTCACTAAAACTGTAATTAAATCAATACATGATTCAATTCAATATATATGTATAGCACAATTGAAACCTTACAAATCAATACCTGATTGAAACCTGTCAAAAAATAAATGAAATTATAACCTGTCAGTAAATGAAATTTGAAATGTGATCTTTTTCTCCTTCCCTACTCCACGAAAGAGGGAAGACCATTGCCTCTATGCATCTCTCTCCACTGTGAGGCCATCACCTACCACCAACCGAAGAAGAAGAAAAAGGTCAGACTACCTTTTCTTTTAAATTTTTTTTCCTACAATCCCTCTTAATTTTTTCCTCTTCGGTTCTTTGAAGGCCATATATATTCGTTCCCTGTTCATTCGGTTTTCTTTCATATAAGGCAATGACGGTCATATCTTCTCCTTTTTTATTATTGTTATTTTTTTTATGTGATTTATGACTATCATTCTTGTGATTTTTTATATTTTTAATCGGTGCAAGGTTCTGAATATTGAAACCCTCTCATTCTCGCTCTGTTTGATTTTTTCAGAGCACCGTCCCAAATCTTCAAATGGTAAGGCACCCTCTCATTCTTCCTATTTCTAATTTCGCTCTTTTTGAAGGTTTAGCCAAATACCATTGGGACTAAGATGAATCTCATAGATGATAAAATAAGATGAAACACTATCTGGTAAGATATTTCTCTATTTATAATTATTTTTTGTTTCTTTATTCTTACAAGTTGTTTATTTGTGTACAAGATTCTTTAACCTGGCGACAATATCTTGCAAGCATGTTTTAGAAAAAATTGTTATACTAGACTTTATTAGTTTTTCATATACTGGACATTGTGGTTTAACCATTTTAATTCGTCATCACAAGCTGTTATAACCCATGTTGAATTTTAAAGCCGATATGTGGAAAGATGATTGATTTGAAGGAGATACTCGAGGTTACTCATGTCGTCATTCGAGCCAATATTTCACTAGCCATAATCGAAAGGAGTGACAGGACCGTGGTGAAGGTGCTGCGAATTTTGCAATTGACACATTCTTTAAAAAAACTCTCTTTAATATTGTTCAATTTCAATGATACAAGAATGATGATTACTTTCTCCACATTTCACAACTCTATTGGAATCTCTAATCTTTCCTGCATTGGTAATGAATGAGAAGGTCAGAATTTTTCTTTAGAAAAATTGTGGATAAACTTTTTGTTTAGAATACTATATTTGTCAGGTTCAGTTGCTTAACCTACACTTTTCTCCCCTTAATTTCTCATGGAAATGTTAACGCGTACGATGTGTCAGAGTGGGGAAAAGACACAAATGAGAATATATGGAAGAATATTTTTTCAAATATTGTATGATAGTTGTTGGTATGTAAATATTGTTGGCAATAACTTTGATGAAATTGTGTTGGATGAGTGAAATGATGTTCTTTATTGAGATAGAAATCCAAGTAGATAATTCTAAACACTTTGCTTCACCTGTGCCTTAATGTAGGATTTTTAATTAGCTCATAGAAATAATTAAACATATTATCTCACAAGAAAGTGTCAATTCTCTGATGTAAACATGCGAGCATTGCATCTTCAACAATCATTAATATGAATATTTAATTTCTGATGTATATAATGTTTATTATATAAAATACAAACATTGTCATTTATACAATCATACCGTCATCATGGAATTGGCTGATAAATGTATAATCATACGGTCGTATATTGTTTTTTTTTTTTTTTGTATTTTGAAAAATATGGAGAAAGTACACCAGGTAAAATATATTTTCTAAAAATGTTTAACTTACATGAGGAAAAGAGGATAAATAAATTAAATAGATTTTTAAGAGAGCATAAAAATAATAATATGATAGAGAATTTTTTTTTTTTTAAATGGTTAACTTGCATGTAAAAAAGATGAGAAATAAATCAAATATACTTTGAAGAGAGACAAACAAAAATAATGTGATAAATAAATATATTTTCTAACAATGGTTACCTTGCACGGAAAAAAAAGCAGAAATAAATCAAATAAATTTTCAAGAGAGAAAACTAATAATATGATCGATAAATATATTTTCCAAAAAAGTTTAACTTTCACTAGGAAATAGGAGAAATAATTCAAAATATTTTCAAGAAATTTTTTTTTCATATGATAGATAAATATATTTTCAAAAAATTCATAACTTGCATGGTAAAAAGAAGAGAAATAAATCAAATAGATTTTTAAGATAGAAGAAAAAAATTCATATTATACGTAATATATTTTCTAAAAATCGTTAACTTGCACGGAAAAAGATGATAAATAAATCAAATATATTTTCAAGAGAGAATAAAAAAAATTCATATGATTACCAAGATATTGCGAAGAGTTTAACATTATTGTTTTAATAAATTACATCGAGAAATGATTAATTAGCTTGAAATATAGTTGAAGCTTTGAAAACATATATATAATATTGAATATTCAAAGAATTATCATACCAAGGTAGTGGAAGAAAAAATGATTAGTGCTAATTTATTAATTTTATTTAAAAAATAAAACAAATTCACCATAATATTGATGTTGAAAGAAGTAGAATACCAAAGTATTGAGAGAAATGACAAATATTAAAAATAATATGATAGATAAATATATTTTATAAAAATTGTTAACTTTTACTGAAAAAGAGGAGAAATAAATCAAATAGATTTTTTTAAGAGATAATAAAAATAATAATATGATAGATACTTAATTTTTTAAAATGATTAACTTGCATACGGAAAAGATAAGAAATAAATCAAATAGACTTTGAAGAGAGAAGTAAAAAATAATATGATAAATAAATATATTTTCTAAAAATGGTTGACTTGCACAGGGGAATGGAGAAATAAATCAAATAGATTTTGAAGAGAAAATAAAAAATTAGTATAGATAAATAAATTTTGTAAAAATGATTAACTTGCTCGGAGAAAAGAGAAGAAACAAATCAAATAAATTTTTAAAAGAGAAGAAAAAATAATATGATAGATAAATATATTTTCTAAAAATGGTTAACTTTCATGGGGAAAAAGGAGAAATAATTCAAAATGTTTTCAAGATTTTTTTCATGTGATAGATAAATATATTTTTTAAAAGGATTTAATTGGTATACACTGCCAGTGTAAATATTTTTTACACAGATAACCAATCAGAATTTACCATATAAGCTAAAGTGTTTGACTCTTATCATAACTACCTTAAAATTCACACACACCAAGATTTCTGATTGTTTGTAAATGTAAAAAAACTTTACACTGATAGTGTATAGCAATTAAACTCTTTCTAAAAATGGTTAACTTGCATGGTGAAAAGAAGATAAATAAATCAAATAGATTTTAGAGAGAGAATAAAAAATTTAATATCATATGTAAATATTTTTTCTATTGCACGGGGAAAAGATAAGAAATAAATAAAATAGATTTTCAAGAGATAATAAAATTTTTTATATGATTACTAAGATATTGTGAAGAGTTTAACATTAGTGTTTAAATAAATTATATCGAGAAATGATAAATTAGCTTGAAAGTGTAGTTGTTGCTTTGAAAACATATTTATAATGTTAAATGTTCAAAGAAGTACCATACGAAGGTAGTGGAAGAAGAAATGATTAATGCTAATTCCTAATTTTGTTTTTAAAAAAAAACAAATTCACTATAATATTGATGTTGAGAGAAGTATAATACCAAGGTATTGGCAGAAATGCCAAATATTAAAAATAATATGATAGAGAAATATATTTCTACAAATGGATAACTTTGACGGAAAAATAGGAGAAATAAATCCTATAGATTTTAAAGAGAAGAAAAAAATAATATGATCGATGAATATATTTTCTAAAAATGTTTAACTAACACCGAAAAAAGAAGATAAATAAATCAAATAGATTTTTAAAAGAAAATAAAAATAATAATATCATAGATATTTATTATTTTTAAAAATGTTTAACTTGCATGAGAAAACGAGAAAAAATAAATCAAATTGATTTTGAAGATAGAGAAAAAAACTGATGTGATGAATAAATATATTTTCTAAAAATGATTAATTTGTACGAGAAAATGGAAGAAATAAATCAAATAAATTTTCAAGAGAGAAATTTTTTTTCATATCATTACGAAGATCATTGTGTTTAATATTACTGTTTAAATAAATTATATTGAGAAATGATTAATCAGCTTGAAATGTAGTTGCTGCTTTGAAAATATATATTTACTATTAAATCTTAAGAGAAGTATGATACTAAAGTAGTGGAAGAAAAAAACATCTTTTTGTTTGATCACAATCTTTTTGATTTTGTTAATCTTTTAAAGTATTATCATTCAATTTCTCATCAAATAAACCTCAGTTTTAAAATAGCATTATTGTTCCTTTATTTATTTTTTTCTCCACATGTAAACATTTTTTATATCTACATTTTAATATTGCATAAAAAAAAATATTGCATAAATATTATGATATTCCACGTAGAATGTGTGCGTCGCCATGTAACATGTTAGAATGCATATTTACAAGACAATATATACTTACTATCTGTATTTATAAGAGTCATTATGGTATCAATAATTATTATTAAGTTAATATTTGTTTCACTTTGTAATTGACGGTTCAAACAAAATAATTTTTTAATAATTTTTTGTATATAATTTTTCACAAAAAATATTAAACCAAAAAAGTGAAATAAGTAATTATATATTTTTTTGATGAAATCCTAAAATATTGCATATTTCCCGTGCATGGCACGGGTCTGAAATCACAGTTGGGATTGTGCTTGATCTCGGAAGATAAAAATTGTAAAAAAAAAAACAAATATTAATAATCTGGTTTGGGATAATATAATTGATACATGAATTTCAAATTGAAAAAGTGATTTAGTTCACCATGTTCACGGCGTCAATGAATTCAGCACATGAATTATTTAGTAAAATAGTGGCTTAACGATCAAAAAGGACAAATGTGGCCGAATCAATGTGATCAATAACACGCAATCGAAGGCGAAACCTGATAATTTTTACATGGAAAGGAAAAAAAGATGTTAAATAGCTAAATTCTATATAGTATTCTAAATCTGTTCAAATTACTTTTCACCTTTAGAATACATAATATGTACCTTGGGACCACATTCACAACGTGACGATTGCACTTCTCACAGAAGTACATGTTAGAGTCTTCATACACCTTCTTGTTACAGCGGCAAGCCGTGTAATACCATTGGCCATCATCAATGATGCAGTTCACTTTACCAAGAACGATAAAGTTGGATTCCTGCAAAATAATAATTGAGTGATATTTCAAAAACTTTGAGCACCACATTATTGTAAACAATATTACAAACATAAACATGTTAAATAACCACATACTTCCTTGTATTCCTTCAAAGCATCAATAGTGATTCCCTGTGTCAGGGTCAGAAAATCTTCATCTATGTTAACAGTGGTGGAGTGTTGGAGTTGACTCAAACCCAAATTAGGGGATTCAGGACTTTCAGCCATCCTGCAAGACAGTAACAACAGTGTTATTATTATCATAATACATGACGATATTCATATAATATAAGATATAAAACATTTACAAATTCACCTATTCTTTAGAGCATTAGCATCAATGTTATCCGGGTTAAACAAAAGCTTGGATGCCTTGATTGAATTTTGAAGAACAGGTTTCCCTGAAACCAATAATTAATAAGAAATGTGGTTGAAATATAAGTGTAAGTAATAAAAGGTATAGATGAACCATTACCATTAAATTCTTTGCACTTCGCAAACAAAACAGCAATAACAGCATTAGTGGATTCACCAGAAGCTATGAATGAGTTTAATTCATCAACATATGGTCCAAACAAAGTAATTTGGAACCGATATCTGATTTTAGAGCAATAATAAAAAAAAAAGGAATTAGTAAAGAGGAATAAATAAATAGTAATAAAGTTATATTAAAAGTTGAATTCACTTGAAAAGTATTACAAAGATTTGGAGTCAATAGCTTATTATTACCCATTGTTATCGAGTTCCATTACATTGACCTTCGTCTTGACACCATTTTTTTCATATTCTCTCTCCTTTCCGATACCAGTGAGAACTCCTATAAGATCTGCATATATTGAAATGAAATGTTTGAAATAAAGAATGAAATATAAGGTTGGATATGTCCGATACTAAAAAAGGAATGATCAAAATACTCACCAACCAAATAATCACTATTAAAATTATCCATAAAGCAGTCAGCAGGTGGGGTAAATTTGAATACATTCATCGGAACATCCACATTATCAATCTTCTTCACTTTGGTAGCATATTGGAAATTCAGCTTAAATTCGTGTCTTGTAGTACGGTAGTTACCCGTATTTGCAGCGACACCAAAATTTTGCATATGATATACAAAACCCTCTTTCAAATCACTCTCGTATCTATAAATTAGTGTCTTACGAATCGTAGCATGAATTTTGTTTCCCTAAAAAAAAAGGCATTGAAAAGTAAACATACAATAGTAATGAAAATGAAATGATTATAAAAATATAGTTGAAGTAACTACCTCGGTGTCAATAAGGACCATTTCAAGGGAGTAAGGAAGCTTGCTTGAACTTAAGTCCAAAACATACCACATCCTAAGAACCCCCACAAGTAAACTCCAGTTTTCATGCCTAGCTTGGATGTTAGAAATGAGATCATACTTAGGAGGCATTTTTTAGGTATTTGTTAGGTATGGTGAATGGATGCAATTTATGTATGTGGTGTGCAAGATGATGCAATGAATGATTGGCTAATGTAATTTATACATATGTTGAAGTTTGAATTTTGAACTCAAACATAAATGTCGATTTTCAATCAAATAAAATGGGACGTGATTGGTAACACCTCGATTTTCGAGTTTTTCTTTTAATCAGTATTTATGAACTTATATTTTATTCAAGGTCTTAGAAAGGGATATAAAATATTCCGAGACCATAATCATGCTCAACGATATCGTAGGAAGCTACGATTAAGTTTTGAGTCGAAAACTCAAACGGAGTCCGGTCTGCGTTTTTACACTGACAGTATGATTTTACTACTCAGATGACCTCAGATGGACCCGTGAACGAGACATTAAGTCTTCAGATTTGATTCTCTACGTTTTGGTTAAATTTCGCAAAAATTTCAAAAAAATCATTTCCTGACCTCCGTTCGAGCGAAATCTTCAATCGAGTGGAGAACGGAGCCGCGTATGGACTTACCAAGACCCGACAACGGATAATCTTGATATCACATCATTTCAAGTCACTTGGGAGAGATGGCCAGAGTCGTCATGACGATCGGGAATTTCGGGACGCGAAATTACCAAAATACCCCTAACTTAAGCCTTTTCACCTTTTACCATTTTACCCTTGGAACCAAATGACCTTTTTACCTTTAATGAACTCTTTAGAAGGCTGGAACAGCCTCCGCCAGCCCCATTATCACGCAGCCAGCCCTCCCAAAACAAGAACTCCATTGTTGTTCTTGAAGAAAAATCCTTTAATTTCCTCCTTGAAAACCTTGATCCACTTGTTGAAATCACTTGATTTCTTGACCAATCTTCCTCCATTTTAAGGTAAGATCACTTCTATGGTCTCATATCTTCTTGAAGCTCTTTCAATATCAAGATCAAACCTCCATTTTCATGAAACTCATTCTTAGATCCAAAACTTTGAAAATTCATAGGAAATTGTAGGAAAATCCTTTGGAGGTGAAACCGAGTTCTTTGAACTCACCTCATCACCCTCTATCTAAACCCAAGATGTCATGATCCAAGTCTCATCCTAGCTCTAAAATCCCAAAATGGCCGAACCTTAGTAGTGGTGATGAATAGTGTTTTTGCTCAAATTGTTGATTTCTAACTCTTAATTTCATCCTTAGCTTTCCTAGTGTCCTTGAATCCAAGTGACGGAAACCAAATCAATTCCTTTCCTAAATTGCCCTATATGGCCGAGAGCTTCATGGGGAAAATCCATGAGTGTTGTTTCACATTTTTGAGTCATAAGACTTGAAATGATGTTCACTAAGTTCATGAACCAACCATCCAAAAGTTTGGAACCAAATGAGATCCCTAACCTTTTTTACCTTTCATGGCCGAACCCTATACCTTTTAGGGGAAGGAAAACTTGTGTTCTTATGTTATAGATTGATGTTGATTTGTTGTTTGAATTGAATTGTGTTTGATTGTTTTAGGCGACGCGAACGGAACCGGAGCTGGAGCCGTGAACCGATCGAGTTTGCATTGAACTTCCTTTGTGAGGTAAAGGGAGGTAGTTCATTTTGAGTTTGGTAGCCTCATGGTATATGATTGAATAATGTGTTATAATTGAATTAAGACTTGATGTATATGTATACTTATATCCTGGATTGATTGGATGTTAAGTGTTGTGCATAATTGGCTATTCGATATAACTGTGGCATAGATGCCTTGAGTGATATCATTGTGATATTGAACTGTTGATATATATCTATACATATATTTATATCCTGGATGAGCATAGGACTGACTATGTCTCAATAATTGTTAAAAGACTCGAAATCCTAAATCTATGTTTTGAAAACCGTGTGTGAAATTAAAAAGTGGTTTTTAAAAAACGTGTTGCTTTTAAAAAAAAGTGAAGTTTCCTTTTTGAAAAGTGTGTTCCTTGAAATTAAAAAGTGGTTTTGTCAAAAGTCGTGCAAAACGTATTTTATTTCAGTAAAGCGTTTTTTAAAAAGACGTGAAATCTTAGAAAGCGGTTTTTGTTTTCAAGAAAGGTGTTTTTCACGGAAAAATGTTCTCTTGATCAAAAAGGGTGTTTTGTTTCAAGAAAACCGAAGTATGTTTTGTTTTCCAAAGTGTTTTGAGAAAATGAACCAAAAGAAAAATGATGAACCTTTGAGACGAACCCGAACCTAGTGGCCGAGACGTCGGGGCTAGTGTTTTGTGGATTGAGCACTCGGACTTCGTGTCCTGTGTTTTTGATTTGAGTGGGCTTAATGCCTTTTTGAAACGAGTCATGGACTTTATGTCTCGACATTTGAAAGAATGAACGCAAAGAAAACATAAAACTTTCTGTGTACATGCATTAACCGGCAAACGTGCCATTTGGAACCAAGTTACAACTTTCATAGTTGAGAATTCAGCCAATTAAGACCACTAGGTCTATAGGGGCATTCTGTGTTCGAGATCCCACAAGTGGCCGGTGGCGTAGCAATCCCGTGTCGTGGTAAATCGGCTGCCAAACACGAATGAACTCGATCAGAGACTGGAGTATTCATGATATGGTGAGATGTGGTACCCTGGAACAATTGGAGTTCGGAACTAAATAGAGAGGCCGACTCATGAGAACAATTGTGTTACGGGTGTTATTACGGCCTATCGCTCGATGTTGGGAAGTTAGAATCTCCGGAGTACATGAATTAGAAAGATGATATTGAAGTCTCATGCATTATTATAACTGATGATAGTGTTTGGGATGTTGTACTATATTATATAAATAACTGTTCATATAACTATATTTATCTGTGGATGTTTATACTGCTGTTTGTCGCTTGTGCGGCTATCGTGATAACTTTATATGAGTATCTCACCTTTGCCTGTACATGTTGGACACCTTGTTGTGTTTTTGGAACACATGTACAGATGTTGATCATAGGTCCCCGCAGAGACGTGAGGACTCGGATGATGGAAATTTTTGAAGGAGCCGACGTTGGGTTGTACCCCAATGGCTATTTTTAGCCGACCAGCTTAGGGGTCTTTTGTTTTGAGTAGTCTTATATTATATTACTGCACACATGTTGAAATTATTTCTAAGTCTGTAATATGTTATACATTAGACCAGGTTTTACGTTATGTTTATGTTTTATGAACAGTGAATATCGATGTGTGATGTGAAATTTATTTCTTCATCTTGAGTTGTTTGCCTATGCATGCAGAAAATTTTTAGAACCGTGTTTTCGAACGTAGCTACTTAATTAAAGTATTTTCCGAAAGCAACCAGCGTTTTATTTTTTCTTGATTTATTCCGCATTAGAGTTTGTATATGTAGCACCCGCGAGGGGGGTGTTACATGATTGATGCTTACAACTTTCTTGATATTTGGTTTTCTTACCTGTATGCGAAATTGGTGCATGCCTTAACCGTCTCTAGCCTTTTGTGAGGTTATGTTCCATAAACATTTTCGAATTTCAAATTTTAATTTGAAAAGATTAGAGGGTTATTTTTTATCATTTATCAATCACGTGAGTTTTATTTTGTCATTTGAAATCTCTTTCGGCCTACCAATTAGACATTAGACATCAATTACGTTTAATTTCATTTTGCAAAATCAGTTAGCAATAATTTCATTGCATTAATTACTAATTGATTTCATTTTGTATTTCTAATGACAAATGCGTTAAGGGGGTTATCATTTATCATTTATCATTCATATTTACTATTTTGTAATTTGAAATCTCTTTGCAAATCATTTTGTATTTAATTTAATTTAGCAAAATCAATTAGAAATAATTTTATTGCATTAATTACTAATTGATTTCATTTTGTATTTCTAATTACGAATGCATTAAAGGGTTATCATTTATCATTAACGTGAATTAATATTTTGTCATTTGAAATCTGTTTCGGCCCACCAATTAGACATTAGACATTAATCATGTTTAATTTCATTTTGCAAAATCAGTTAGCAATAATTTCATTGCATTAATTACTAATTGATTTCATTTTGTATTTCTAATTACAAATGCATTAAGAGGGTTATCATTTATCATTTATCATTCACATTTACTATTATGTAATTTGAAATCTCTTTGCAAATCATTTTGTATTTTTCATTTAGCAAAATCAATCAGAAATAATTTTATTGCATTAATTAATAATTGATTTCATTTTGTATTTCTAATTACAAATGCATTAAAGGGTTATCATTTATCATTAACGTGAATTAATATTTTGTCATTTGAAATCTGTTTCGGCCCACCAATTAGACATTAGACATCAATCAAGTTTAATTTCATTTTGCAAAATCATTTAGCAATAATTTCATTGCATTAATTACTAATTCATTTCATTTTGTATTTCTAATTACAAATGCGTTAAGAGGGTTATCATTTATCATTTATCATTCACATTTACTATTCTATAATTTGAAATCTCTTTGCAAATCATTTTGTATTTAATTTCATTTAGCAAAATCAATTAGAAATAATTTTATTGCATTAATAACTAATTGATTTCATTTTGTATTTCTAATTACAAATGCATTAAAGGGTTATCATTTATCATTAACGTGAATTAATATTTTGTCTGTTTCGGCCCACCAATTAGACATTAGACATCAATCACGTTTAATTTCATTAAGCAAAATCAATTAGTCATAATTTAATTGCATTAATTAGTAATTGATTTCATTTTGTATTTCTAATTACAAATGCTCTAAAGGGTTATCATTTTCTTTTTTGTAATTTGAGATCTCTTTGCAAGTCAAAATTTGTCGCAAAAAAAAAAAATCTATTTTCAATGTGATAGTGACACGTGTACGAAATTATATGTGGAGTGTTATGAGGTTGACACTTGAAGAAGCATTCAATGAGTTTTATTTGTAAATGTATATAGTATAAATTTGTGGTTACAATCAATCCACCTTTCCTATAAATTCTCATTTCCTTTAGTATTAGGTATCAATGATCACTAGCTAGTGAGTGATAGAAGCATCGAGAGAAGAGAGGTGTAACGCCCTTCCTACGTTAGTAACATGTACATCGTAAAAACATTGAAAGTTTCTTTTTCAAATACTTAGGAAAAAATTATTACCAATTAAAACTTAATAATATAAAAATCTAAATAATACCATAGTCTGATAAATATAATAATAATGTTAATAAAAAACCTTACAATAAATAAAACTATTGCCCCAAAACATGACGTCTAATAAAAAAAATAAACACAGCAATAAATAATTAAACATGATTTTAGCCACAAAGGGCTCCATGCACAATAAAATACTAACCAACTAAAAATAGCTAAAATAAAATCTTCTATGTTTTCTTTTAAGCCTTTCACCTTCCCTTTGTTTTCTGAGTATGAACTATGAAGGATTCCCAGCCGATGGTACAGGGTTTAATGTTTTAATCTATGTTTGCACTATATATATATATATATATATATATATATATATATATATATATATATATATATATATATATATATTCTAGGAGCATTTTATTCAAAATATCATATTTATATTGTCCATTGTTATCTTTGTTATACAAAAAGGGTTGGGGCTCCACTGCCACAATACACAACTTCCTGGTCTGGCTTAGAACACGATATAGAGACTACAAACTCTTTATAGAAATTTTCTATTTATAAGCGATATATGTAATTAATTTAAGGATTTCAATTTTGTTTTGAATTTTATCAGTGTATCTTGCAAATCCTATATAAATGCATTGTGTCATTCGTGCACCTATTTATATTTTAGAATTTAACATAATCATGTATTATCGTTTCAAATAATATGAAATTATAACGCTCATGAATATTTCACTCGTGCTTCCATCATCTAATATATTTAACAATAAGTTACATTTTAACACAACTGATTTTTATATATTTATGAAGCGTTACTCAATTGATATCTCCCCTTAATTTTATCACAGGGCTATGGTGGGGACATGATCCCCGTAGAACTTTCATTGAACAAAAATAAAGTGATGATATATTTATACAAGATTCATGAATTTTGTCATTCCTATCTTAAAAGATGAAATCAATTCCCATTAGTATTTCAAGGAAATTGGAAATCACCCCCTATACCTTGTCCGTCAGCACCCTTAGGTGGACTAATTGCAATCCAAAGCAGAGAAAGCGTAATAGCAATGAGACCTGACCAAACAAACACAATGGTGGGTGTCTTCCCTCTCCTTCCCATCAACCCTTTAGCAAATGGGTACAAATGAGCAAGCACCCAGAAACTAAAGAAAGCTCCACCAATGAACTTACTCCATTGTGGGGCAGCACTGTAAACGGTCCTAATAAATGCAACCGCAATAGCAATAACGTTGATCATAGCAATAACAATTGGTGGAATCATCAAAGAGCTCCACTTAACAATATACAAATCAGCAAATATATCATCATCGTCCTCCCCTGAAGATTTGGACGTCAAAGTGAAAGAAATCTCAATACCTGCAATGACCTTAAGGAGTCCTTGCACCACAGCAGCCAAGTGAGCACTGGTTCCAGAAATGAGCCAAAACTGTTCATTCCTCCACCATTGCTCTAACTCTACTCCAGACCATTTTACCTCTAGAATTGCCAGCAAAACTAGGCATACGGTGATTGTGAGCAAGTAGCTTAAGAAGGCAACACTAAGAGTTTGAACAATGAAGAATCCAGACAATAGAGAGAGTGCCGGGAGGAAGCAATATACGACAAGGAAGATAGAGGTGAAGGGGTAGATTCCAACATTGAGGTAAGAGATACGTTGGAGTAATTTGAGTCTCCTGCTAGCAAGAATGGCATTGTTCTTAGAGAAAAAGATTTCGACAGAACCAGTGGCCCATCTAAGCACCTGGTGTAATCGATCTGTGAGATTGATTGGTGCTGATCCACGAAAAGAATCTCGTTTTGTCACACAATACACTGAGCGCCATCCACGGTTGTGCATGCGGTACCCCGTAACCACATCCTCTGTCACTGACCCATAAATCCATCCTACTCGGTCTCCCCATTCTGTCTTGTCCTCGTACCTGTATATATGTAATATATCATTCATTCATTTATATTTTACTAACAAAATAACAAATTTCTTTCAAGCAATGTCAACCATACATTTAAATACTCATATTAATTAAACCAATACAAATGAAATATATTTTATTTGTAAAGATTTAAGTATTTTGTCTCTATACTTTACATTAATTTTCAATTTGTTTCATGTACTTTTATTTTAAGAGGAGTCTCTATAATTATAAAAAGTTTTAGACTACTGTCTTTTTGTTACTATGAGCTATTATATATATGTTTACAACAATATGTTGGATGATATATCTATTTAGCTTTTGACATAGAATAGCTACATGTCACATCATTCATACACTTTTCTTCTAAATAATACGTAACAATGTTATAGTTAGGAGTAGCAGAGAGAGACTAAATTTAACCTTGTGAATTACATACCAACAAGAAATAACTGAGACAGCTTCAGCTACAGCACTAGCATCAAGTGGCTCACGAGGGACCCTAAGAGCACCAGGTGGACGTCCATACTTGACGGCAGGATGATCTGCTAAAGGACGGCCTTGGAACTCAGAGACCGGTATGCTCTCCGCTAGCATGTTAGAATTACCAAAGCGCTTGGGCAGTAGGTTCATGTCTAAATCTTGATCAAACTCACCAACATTCATTGCTGGCATTTCAGAGCCTTCACTCTTTTTAGTATCTTTTTGGTCCACCAAGGGAGGGTCAAAACCATAGAGTGCAAACCGCCTAAACATGCATCCAGTTCCCACATAAAATGGACCTTGTACACCATCAAGGGCTCGCATGTTTCCATCAAAGAAGACAGTGTTGTGATTGGCATAGCGATCTGAGGGATCAATGCCTTCAAATCTTTGTGGGAATTGAATATAACATATGTCCTCTCCACCTCTGTCCATCATGAAGCACATTCCTTCCCGTATTGCTTTGCAATTGTAGATGTAGTGATCACAATCCAGGTTAAGAATGAATGGCCCATTTGATAGAATAGCGGATGCTCGAACTAGTGCATTCATAGCACCAGCTTTCTTGTTGTGATCATAACCTGGCCTCTTCTCTCGAGAAACATATACAAACATTGGTAACCGTGTATCTACCTCTGTGAAGTCTATGATCTTATTGTCTGCACTTCCCATTAATGAATCAGGACTCGGTGGCTTCAACATCACCTATTCATATATACATGAGCAGAGTTGAATTATGCTAATTTAAACATATTTGTAAGAAAAAGTTTGTCATCATGTTGAAATATAAACTTGATTCTGTTTAGTTACTCAAATGGAACTAGAAAATGGCGGGTGTTAGAAAAAATGATGATAAACATAAATAGTTAGTTACTAACTAATATAATCATAGATCATATTATATATATTTATGTTGTTACTAAAATGTAATAGGAAACTAGCCATGTATGTACCTGAAGTATTCCGGCATGGTCACTTCTTGAATGTTCACTAGAAGGAGAAGCCCAAGTACCAGGCCAGTGGGTGCCATCGGCCATCCATGTGGCCTTCAATACTTTGATTATCTCAGAAGGGTCAGCCCCACTCTCTTTCATGTGCTTCATCATTTTCATTTCCTCTCTCGCGTTAAATGCATCAGATCTTCTCCTAATTGAATCTGGAAGACCATTTATGCGTATCTTGAACTCATCGTACTCCCTTTTGACTCTCCTTCTATCTTTCACAAAATCTATTCTACTTTTGTTCTTGGTTGGATCAACTTTTAAGTTGAAGTAAGTCTCTGGATTCCTCGGTTCAATGTTGTGTTTGCGACAAAAGGGAACCCATAAATCGGCAAAACTTGCGGCCTCAGCCATGGCTTCGAAAGTCAACAAAGCACCTCCATCATCAGAAACGTAACATGCAAGTTTCTCCACAGGGTAATCAACAGCTAATATGGAAAGAATGGTATTGGCAGTGACTAGAGGTGGCTCCTTATCAGGATCAGCAGTGGACACAAAGAGGTCCACACCAGGTAGATCAGATCGTCCTGTTGGATTGGATGGTGACGGACTATCAAATTTATCATGAAGGACTTCAAGATCAGTGGTACGGTTGACGGGGCATAGCTTGGGAACTTGATCAAGTATCCATGAGAAAGCAAACCATATCTCACAAACAATTGACATTAGCCACAACCATATTGCATCTTCATTTGGATGCGCCACTCTCCAGTGTAAAAAGAAAAACAATACTATTAACCGAATCAAAATAAGTAACCTACGAAAGCACAATTATAATTAGTATAGTTAATGTTATTTCATTATAATAACCAAAATAGATACAATTATATGGACAATATAAATCTAACTTGTAAGGACTCATGATGGCAGATGGAATTGGTATTTTCCTGCTCAAAGGTTTCCACGGCTTCTCCATTGGATCAATCATTCCTCCTTGTAGGCCATCATCACCTTCATCGTCGTACATATCATCTTGGGGCCAATAAGCATTGCCAACTCCATACGTACCTTTGGTCTCAAACAACCACCTATTGTGGTCAAATTCTCCATTTTGGTTTCTCTTCATAACAGACATGTTGTTTGTAACATGTTTGGGACCATTTGGTGCTGGTAATGGAAGTGCCCCATTAGAATAATCTGGAGTATCATCTTCGTAATCCCCTATTTTGTATGGCTCCTTGCAACCAGGGCAAAGACCGTTTTCTTTTTGTGCATCTAAACAACAATCTCTGCAAATCTTGAACCTAAATTCAAATTATGTCATAAAATTTTATTAGTTTTATTTGATTGCTCAACATTGAAATAAATGTTAAAATCAAGAAATGATGATTATCAATTTCCGTATTATACATGGTATTTCAACAACAATAATATATATATAGCATGTACGTACTTACCTACACTCACATGGAATCACATCATGTCCTCTCTCATCCTTCATGACCTTGCCATCACAAGCAGGCATTGAACATGCAGAGCCCTTGGCACCTGCCATTTGAGGGTGAGTCACTTCAGAATCGATGACCTTATCCATTAGATGGGCTCTGGTTACACTGTTGAATCCTCCTGTGAATAAAGAATTGGAAACATATTGTTCTTCAGCTTTCATAGCAATGGATGTGTCCATGGGTTGATTATCTGGGGTAGGTGGAATATGAACAGTGTAGTTCATATAGTCCCCAGATATGTCTGAGGACATGTCAATGTCATCTCTTGATAAATTCACATATCTCCCACTTGAAGTTCGTCTTGCAAATTTGACACTTGGCCCGCCAGAGTTGCTGCGGGTTCCTTGAGAATTATTTGATCCTGATCCTCCAGAATTACGTAAAGACTTCTTGGACGGTTGGTTGGACAATGATGCCATTGTTTCTAATTGCTACACCTACACCTACTATTTAATTTTCTAGGAACAAAGAAAATCTACGTGTCTCTGGGACTATGATCCCTTGCTAAGAATTGTAGAAGAGGAAAAACTCTTTGTTCCTTATTCTAGTGGTATTTGAAACAAGAAATAGAAATGAAATTATACTAACACTAATTAACCATGGGAGGATCTATTAGACCATATCAATGGCAAATTGAAATACCAGCATTTGCGCTATTGCTACAATGTTGAATATGAAGGAAAGTTCAAATTATTCATGGTAGGAGAACAAAAGTGGTTGGGGAAAAGAATTTTGGTTGGCAAATGAAAGAGATTTCCCACAGTACAGAATGTTGGCCGAGACAAGAAGATGGATTTATGGTGAGAGACCAAGTCCTTCTCTATAATGCTATTTTCAGAGTTATGATTTTCGATTTTCTAGGAGTGTGTTTGTTAAGGAAAAAAGCATGATAAACTATTTTTTTTCGTTGCAATTTCTCTTTCTATGTTAACAGTTTCCATTATTCCATTCATTTATTTAGTTAGAACATTTTTTTACACATTTTTTTAAGAAGAAAATATATATATATATTTCATAAACAATGTAACATTATGTCAACAACAATAAATTTAACTCATTGTAATTATTGAAGGCAAAGCTCTTTAGAATCAGGTTTTATGTTTGAAAAACAAGTATGTTATATAGTCTAGTATTTGATAGTTTTATACGAAGAGGTGTGAGTCAATGGTACGAAGACGAAGGATGAGATTTGGTTGTATGAAAATTTAGAACTTATTATGAGGTCGCACACTATCCGTGGAATTTCTTGGACAAATCCCTGATGTTTATTTATAGGCTTGCTGCACCACACTCATAGGCGGTTTCCAAATGTTTATTTTTCTCGATCTCTCATGATAGTTCTTGTAAGTACAAGTTATTTTTATCAGATTATAATTAGCTAGAACAAGCTGGAAATTTTTTTTTTCATCTTCCACCACCGACTTTTGCTACTACAATTTTCTAGAAACTAAATTGTAACCGCGCGTTGTGCGGTTGCAAATTTTTTTTTTTTTTAAATTTTATTAAATTGGAAATAAATTGAGAATAAATGAAATAATAGTCAAAGATCATATTTGTTTGAAATAGTGAAAGATAATAAAAGGGTTGTTCTAAGTCATGTTAACTGCCACTAAGGCTTTGGTGTCAAAACAAGCTCTATAGCCTTAAACTAATAAACTGGAAATTCCATTGTGAAGTGAATATAAAGCTTTCCCTCCATAAATGGCCTCTGGTACATTGGTCTTCCCTCATCACTAATTGCTTTGTATGAATCTGCATACATGACACAACAAAATTTGCAATTTTTTTATAGCGCGTAATAAAATCATCATTTTGATCACAGTAAAATTGAGGGATAAGCAGGCCAGATGTGACCTATTTACATACCAGGCTTGACAACTTCCTTCGGGTTGGATTTGATATGGAGTTGATGACCATCCAAGTAAGCCATCACAAATTTGAAGTCACACAGTATGCTTTATAGAAAGATCTTCGACCTTTCTTTTGAACTTGGGATGTTTCTTTTACTGAAGGGCAAAAATTGTGACACCCTAATCTGGCATCACATGATGTCCCAAAAACAACATAAAACATGAAATGATAGTTTGCTGGTTACTTTCAGAAAATAAATTTTCTTTACTTAGATCTCACTTACTCCGAAAAATCGTGATAAAATTTTTTCTTCTTACAACGTTAAACTACATGTACTCAAGATATTTGTCAACACTATTTGTGTGTGTGTGTGTGTGTGTGTGTGTATATATATATATCATCAGTTAACCATATACATTGAGAAAACTTGGACAGACTTGTTCGTTTTCAAAAGATAACTAACAGAAAGTAAAATACTATAAATCCTAAAAACTAGCTAGCGACAGTCTGAAAACCATATCTCTAAAATCATGGCCATTAGTAGTCGATAATAGACTACCCAAAAATCGCTAACTCAAAAAGGAAAATCCTAAGCTGGTCCAAAACTAGTGGAATCTGTTGGAGAGTCCCCCGAAGGAGTTCCCAACATCAACATCAGAAGGAAGGTCAGGGGAGTGTATATTCCCATTGACCATCCCAACTCCCCCGGCTCCTGTAGCCGAAAGACCCTCGTCCTCATGAGGATGATACTCAGGAGCCTCCCGAGGATCCTCCTCCAGACCCTCTACCACTAGGACGAATGGAGGGGGAGGAGTCAAGGGTGGCTGCTGCTGCAAAGGCTAAATAGCGGGGATCTCATGCTGTAGAGAACCCAGATCCACAAGTTACTGCAGAATCATCCACATGAGTGGTAGGAGAATCCGGATCATCTCCATCGTGTGTATCCTCTCTTGAGGTCCCGTCTCTATACTGCCACGTAGGGTACAAACCGGTCCAGTGTATGCCGCCCTACTGGCCCTCCGAAGGATGACCCAGGCAGTGGGGTCTTCGCGCTGCTCAAAGACTAGGGAACGGACCCCTGAATGGGCTAGGTTCTCCTGTTCCGGTCCCATCTGTACACAGATAATAATATATGCCATAAAGGAAACAATATAGCCAAAAATACAGCAAGGGTGAGAAACTAATATATGAACTCAAAATGCGACAACTATATACACAATATACAAAACAACAGGTTCATATATATGCATTAACCACGACTCTTAACCATCATAAGCATAACACATAATATCATAATAATAAAGATAAGGCAAGGTTCTCATGCCCAACAGTCATCGTCATTTTTAAAACATATGCATGACACTTCCAAATATATCATCTAGTACTTGATCTTAATTTCCGGAAATCCCATCTTCTTTCAAAAGAGCGGATCAGGCTCGAGGTACATTGGCCATCGGGCAACAAGGTCTAGCACCAATGTGCTATTCATAAGTACATGAACACCATCACACTACGCAATTCTCACATGGGATACATTCAGCGGTACTTAACAAATTGTAATCAGGTCATACTGCATTGTTCAACTCAAGGCACAATGTGTTCCAAAACCTATGACACCATTGTCCATCAAGGCATAATGATACACAATGATTTACAGTCATCACAGGGTTCCCTACCATCAAGGTCCCCTATTCTGATGGCACGTCTGCTCGAAAACAAATGCATGAGAAAACCTTTGTTTTCGTGAGTTTTTCTGTTTCATATGATTATTTCCTTGTTGAAGCTCAAAGCTATCAACCACCACCACAACTTTTAGACTCTTAAGTCTTTTCAACATTTAATCAAAAAGGGACACACAGTCCAAATAGCTCGATCACCAAACCATAAACTGATGCACCAGTTTCGGGTTTTGGATTCTAGAGCATACAAATTGTCCACAAGTTTACAGGACCACATCACTAACACGGATCCTCAGTCCACGTGTTCTGCAAAACACTAGAACCCCGACGTCTCGGTTTCTAGGTTCACTTTCAAATTAACTTTTCTCTTTTGAAATATAAAAACAAAACCCACATCTCCGAAGCTTACACACAAAGTCATCGAGATCGGTTTTTCATAGGGTAAAACTCTTTATCAAAACTACTTTTCTTCCGAAATACTTTGGTAAACTATCAAAACTTTGAAATATAGTTTGTGAAAACTCTTTTTCTTTGGTAAAACAATTTGCTTCTAAAACTGGACCCTTGAAAATACTTTTACTCGAAGTACCATGTTTTGTCGTCTTAACTCTACCGATGGTTTCTAAAGAAAAATTTTCATTTTAAAACTCACTTTTCCTAAACTAAACTTTGTTTTCAAATTTCTTTCCTTATGTCTTTTTCTTTTCATTAATAAAATATATTGCACTTTCTTGTTACTAAAATAAAATGTTAAGACGCGTTGTTTTCAAATGCTTTAAAAACATTTAACCTTTTATCCGCTTAACTTTATGTCTCAAGCTTTTTGAAGCTTTTACCTTTACTTGGTTTTGAACACTAACCAATGTTAGGTTCCTTAGCACAACATCAATCATCATTTCAGTCAACATACCATATTAAGCATAATCAAGCATAATCAAGCGATTAACTAAAGTATAAAGTAAAGCACTCCACAATTAAAGACAGTACATCATAATTTTACAACTTACACACAAAGACAGTACGCAACTGTCAGAAATTAAGTTCCTCAGGTCATCTCCCCTTACCTCTCGAAGGTAATTTCTGAATGAACGTTGTCCGATTCGATCCGCTAGTCCTCCGATCAATCACCCGAAACAATCAACAACCACTAACTTTACACAATCAATTCAAACTTTAACAATCACAAAAATACATTTCCTTGTCTCCTAGGACCTAGGTTCGGCCATGGTGACTTAAAATGGCTAGAGATGTCTAAAAATTTCTAACTCTTGGATGAATGATCCTTAAGCACACATAACACTAAATCAAGTATCTTTACACAAAAACTTGAAACAAAACTCATGATTTCCCAAGGTCATGGTTTCGGCCTCTTCATAAAAAAATAAGCTAGGCATGTTATTTGATTGCATGCTCATGGATAATGATAGAGGATGATGAGATTGGATCATAGAAATTGATTTCACATTGAAAGGATTTTTCTATGATTTTCTAGAGATTTTTGAACATTGAACTTAGAAGCTTAAACTTGTTGATCATGGATTGAAGAACAAGAAATAAGTGAAGAACATGAAGCTCATGGATCAAAGAGAGTAGTCATATCTCTTGGATGATGAAAATGGGCAAGATTCAACACTTTTCTTCACAAAATTTGTTAAGCTTCACTTTGAGAAGATGAGAGAAAGTTAAGAGAAAAGATGAAGTTGTAAGAAAAAGTGGGTAATGGCCTCTTGCATGGTGGTTTGGGCGTGAAGGATGGGAGGGCAAGGAGGTCTGAAAGTGTTCACTTAAGGGGCAAAAGAATCATTTCAATTAGGGACAAAAATGCCATTTAGTGAAAAGTCAAGGGCCTTTTGGTCTTTTCTCAGTGTGAACGCATTTCAGATATTTCCGTTTTCATAATGACTTGGGTGAGTCACTAGCATGCCTTCCTAGGTGAGCTGACCTGATATGACTTCAAGTTTATCCATTAGCAGGTCCCGATAAATCCGTATTCAGCTCCGTTAATTACACGATTTAAGATTTTACCCTTATAACTTATCTTATTTCACTTTTTGGTGAAAAATTTCAAAATTAACAAAGTTGTTGAAATTAGATTTAAAACCTAACTGTTTCGTTCACGAGTCAAAATTAGGTTTTTCGATCAGTAAAATCTTACTATCAGTGAAAACGCAGATCGGGTTCCGTCTGAATTTTCAACCCAAAATTTATACCGTAACTTTCTACGATAACGTAGAGTATAACTATATATGAGCTTGTTTTATTTAAATTCATTTTCTAAAACCTCGGATAAAATACAAACTCATTTATATAGCTTTTCGATCTTAGAAATCATGAAAAATCGGGGTGTTACAAATACGATATCCCGATTAAATATGTCTGACTTCAAAACACAAACAGCTCCTAGTCAGTCTAAATTCTATTATCAATGCAACTCAATATTAGTTAACACCAAGATTCATAACATATTGCATCGTCTGCTTCACCAGGGAATGTAATCTTCTACCTTGCATTCCCGGCTCCACAATAACTTCAAGTACTTTATTCTTTTGGACAACCTTCTCTCCCTTACACTGTGGGTAGCGGTCCCTATAATTGATAGTTTCTCCAGTAACCTTAGATTCATTGCAAGGATGTTGCATTTGTTGAATCATGAAGCTGCCTGATATAGAGACCTTCATACTAGTTCCTTGACAACCAGCACACTTCATAGAAGCACCAGTCTTGGACCCTTTGCTGTAATTAATTATAAGTTTTGACCAACCATTAATGTAAGAAACCTAGATTTTTTATTTGAATTCAAGAAACCCAGAATTTGAAACATGCAAAAATATCATTCAAATAAAATAATGAAATCAAATCATAAGATGACCCATACAGTATTGAAAGCTGAAACTCCATACCTTCATACACGGGGACAAAGACAGAGAGCCATCGCCCTCAACTTTGTAATATTCAGACCATCCCCCCACCCCCCAAAACAAGTTTGTGTGTGGGAGGGGGGGTGCTCAACTCAAGGATTCAACACAATAAAATTTTAGAGAGACCAATCAGCTTAGGTGGGGCCAGGCATTAAAACTTCTAACCTACTATTGGAACATGCTTGCTCTAACTTGTCAATGGCTAGATTAAAAAGAAAATAATAAGATGCAGATGAAAACAAATAATCTTTAACTAATCTGTTCTTTCCAAATGGAATATTGACTTAAAGTTAAACTAATGTTTTGGAGGACATAACATGAAGAAGAAAAGAGTCAACGTAGTAAAGAATGATGATAAATGGAAGAGTTTTTTAGGCTTAAAGCTTGCTTACCTGTAAAATTTTGATAGCATTATCAACAATGCCTCAAACTTTGCTTATACCAATGCCATATTCCGAACTAATAGACATCATTTGCTTATCAGTCCAGTTGGCCACAATTTTTGCATCAAATTCTAAAAATGCAGACCTGCACTTGATTGAAAATTATTAGTTTCCTTCTTTTTAGGGTCAAAAAATTATGTATATGCAAGTGCATTATGCATGTGCAATTATGCATATGAAGGTCTTTTATCAAAATCCAACCTGAAATCTAGGCGTTTCTTCAAGGTTGAGGTCCAATCATATCCAATTTGAGCACCACTTAAAATTAGAAGTTCACTTAGAATCAAAATTAAAACTTAATATGTATTTGTATTAAAAGTTTTACTATCAAATTACCTGAATGGGCTGTGATAAAACTGCATCTATTCTCCTCCTCAAACTCTGTGGACTTTGATCTTCTATAATGTGCAATCTTCATTTTTTCTTTGTGCCTGCTGCAGAGCCATCTCCTAAGAATACATAATTTATTGTAAGGGAAAATTCACTTAACCTCATCATCAGTTTCAGTTTTTCAAAGGAATAAAAAATTATTATGGTCACCTATAAAATATTTTTAAAAATATAAGTGAATTGTATATTTAAATTTCAGGTGCTTTGTAAAAAGCATATAAGTGATAGAATTAACATAAATCTAACTTAGAATGACATAGAAAGCAATCAACATATGGAGAGAGAAAAATTAAACATGTGCTGAAAATATATCATCTTTGGAAGAGACATTGGTTATTATGAGTTGTGAACTTTTGTCGTTTACCGTAGACGATTCATAGACAGTAGGTGATACTTTACTCTCAATTATTATTGTTTTATAAACAAAATTAGTATTTTGAAGAGAGTACAAACGATACTCTAACCCATAATAAAAGATGAAAAGAGTAGCCCCTAAAAACTAACTCAGAGGCATCCCTATACAGTATAGTCAGTAAGCTCACTTGCACAACTAATTGATCATGATGTTGCCAAATAGGAGACATAACATCCACTAAGATGCAAGTAGAAGCTCCCCCTGGCCAGTACATAATTCACGAAAAAGCTAAAAAAAAACCCAGGGCAGTAGCAGAATTCACGTGGAAACTCCCTTGGGATAAGTATATCAACCAGCTAAAGTTAGAAAACCATATTACAAACTCTGAAACAACAATATAATATCAACCATCAACAGAGAAAAATTATATCTAGCTCCAGCCTTAGATAGTACAGTTGATCACCGAAGACACTCAATAGAACATACACACCACATACACACACAACATCCACCGAAGACTCTCTCAATTATGATTTGTAGCCTACGTGTTTTAAAAAATTTGAATTTTCTTGGCTGATTCAATCATGCCACAACTTCTGGAATCTTGTAAGAAAGACATCAACTTGCTACTCAAGGAAAAAATGAAGAAAGTGAAGAACCAGAAAGAAAATTGGAAGGCATAAAAGATTGAACATCAACTGAATCGTCACATTAAATTCTTTGCCACATTACACTTCCACAACAAACCACAAATCATGGGACCTTTCAATTCTATCTCGAAAAAACACTCTCAGTTAATATTCATAAACATTATTGGAATGATAAGTCATAGTTATGGCCTGCAAAAAGTATCTTGGAACATACCACATTACATAAGTTCTTCATTTGTTTCGGTCACAGTTCTTCACTCCCTAATGACTCTGATGAATACCAAAAAGTCAAAAGTTTTCAACCAGAAGTTAAAGCTGAAAATGTTTGCTTGAGAACAAACCACATTACATAAAAATAAAGAGGGGAGCGTCTAACAGAAGAGAGAACAATATAGGGTAAACCATTTTGCTTACTTCTATCCATGACACCAACAAGGTGTAACACCCCCTCCTTGGTGTCACATTTCGTATCTCAACTTTTTTTTTCGATTGTTAACTGAAACTTTTTCGAAAATTACTCAATAGAGTAGTTGCGAAAATCTGATAACAAAGGAAAACTTTAACAACCATATGAAGACAAATTGGAGCTCATCATCTATAAAAGTAATTCAACTTCGCCATAAGGCGTACCGCTATTCAATCCCTTAATACACAACATACTTAGTCACAGTCAAAAAATTTGACTTAAACATCAAAAATCCTAAGAGTTGGTTTGATAAAAAGAACTTTAAGGACACGGGAGCATACTACCTAGTATACATCGTACCAATGAGACTAGGTCTCATCGTCAACAGTCCACACATCTTCGTTGTCGACATCAAGAAACTCAAGCTATAGGGTCCCGAAGTGACCCAGAGGACCGTTGGGAAACATCTGTACACGTATCCAAAAACATAACAGAGGGTCCAACATGTATATAGCAAGGGCGAGTGACCATTATATGGATTTAAACACGATAACTACATGCACGACATACAAAACAACATATAAACATATGTAGTCATAACAACATAAAATTCTAATAAATAAACAAGCGGTTTATCAATGGGTTTCATACCCGACAATCATCGTCATTTTTTTAAGAAATGCATGACACTTCAACGTTCAACGTCTAACTTTTTACTTAATCTCTGTAGAGCCCAACTTCATATAAGAAAGCTGATCAAGCTCGATTGCCAAATAAGGCACACCATGTTTACCATAGCACACTGTCCAACACAAGGCACAGTGATCACCGTATACGGTTTTCATTATCCACCAAGGCACAATGATACAATGTAACATGCTGCCCACCAAGATACCATGCTTAACACCGTAGGCACGTCTGCCAAATAATGCATGTAAAACATTTCATTTCTCGTCACTTTTCTTTTTGTTCTTTCTTTCCTTATCGAAGCTCAAAGGCTCCCGACCATTCGTAATTTTCAACGTTTTAAGATTTTTCATCATCAACACAGGACACAACGTTCAAGTGCTCAATCACGAAGCCTTAGACCGATGCACCAGTCTTAGGTTCGTGGTGATAGAAAACAACATTCACCTTTAACAACATTCATCACAACGTAAAGAGGACACAAAATCCACAACACCGTAACACGGATCCAAGATCTACGTGCTTTTATTACAGAACACTAGTATCACGACGTCTCAGTTACTAGGTTCACATTTCAACGTTTACATCGTTTTCGTTCTGTGAAACACAAATCCAAAACAAAATCTCCGCAACTTATCCAAGTTGTCGGAATTAACACAGTTTGAGTAAAACTCGTTTACAGAAAATCCTTCCCGTTTGAAATTCATTTATAAAACCGTCAAATCACCAATGAATTCATTTTCCTCTGAATGTCTTTTTCCGAAAATACTGTTCTTGAAAGAGAAGTCATTTGGGACTAAATCTCTATCCAAATAAATACTGCTATTTTTAAAAATGCCTTCCGTAAATCTTTTCGGAATTAACCGTCGTGTAGCATTTTAAAACGTTTTAAGTCAAAATTTGACTTTTTCTCTTAAAATAATTTTCTCGTCATAATAATTAAGTTATTTTTGAAATTTAACTTTTTCTAATAACTTTTATTTTATTGTAGAATTTCTTTCGTAAAAACTAGCATCACTAAAAAATTTTCACGGCTACGTCCTCGCTATTACTCATCGATCACTCTTACCCCGATAAATCATTAAAATAATAGTATCTTCAACTATTTCTCAATTAAATATCTGATATTCCTTATGAAGTTTTTTAAGGCTTTTATCTCATTAATTAATTAACCACTGACCACTGTCAGGCTTCTCAATCAACGATCAACAACAATAAAATTGTCACGTTATAACATGCATTAAAATACTATAACACATAACTGCAGATAATCAATTAAAAGCAGATAATTAAAAACAGATAAAATAACAGCTTAAAATAAACTTAAACAACGACAACGAAGCTGAAACAAAATTTTACAGACACTCCCTGATAACATATAGCCATCGCAAAATCCCTCAGGCAAACTCCCCTTACCTCAGAGTATGAATTTTCTGTTTGAAATTATCCTCCAAAGCTTAGCGTACTCCACAAATCACCAAACTATAATTACTCAACAAATCCTTCACCAAACAACATAGTACAAGTTAATCTTTGAAAAAAAAACTTGCTAACCCAAAATGGTGTAGGTTCGGCCATCTATAGAAAAATAGGCTAGGGATTTTATTTTGCTTCAATCTCTCGGATTCAATACATATAGGTAATAGAAAGATGAAATCCATTGTCACTTTCTAAAAATTGAAACAAAATTCATCCACCCTCACAAGTTAGGGTTTCGGCCTTATGAAGGAAAATAGGGAAGAAATTTTAGTTTGATTCATGCTCTTGAATGATGAACATAGAGATCTTGATGAGTTCACAGAAATTAGTTTCATGATCATAGGATTTTTCTATGATTTTCTAGAAAGTTTTGAACATAAAACCCTAGAAATGAAACATGATGATCATGGCCTTGAATCAAGAAAACTAATGAAGAACATAGAGTTTATTGATCAAGGAGAGTAAGGTATACATCTTGGATGTTGAAATATTGCAAGAAAACAAGCAAGTTCTTCACAAATTTGCTTATGGTTACTTTGAGAAAATGAGAGAACTTGAAGAAGATGATGAAGTTAGGGAGCAAATGAATGAAATGGCCTAGGGTGGGGTGTTTTTGGGCGTGAGCCTCAAGGGGAAGGAGGGCCAAAATTTGTTCATTTAGGAACAAAAGAGTAAAATCACTTAGGGACCAAATTGGTATTTAACAAAAGGCTAAGGACATAAAGGTCATATAATCTCTAAAGTCGTCATGACACTGGTGAGTCACCTACATGACTCACCTAGATGAGTTGTCTTTGAAGTGACTTGTTATTTATCCGTTAGCGAATCCCAGTTGTAACACCCCGATTTTCAAATCTTTCCTAATTAAACAGTATTTATGAACTCGTATTTTATTCGAGGTCTTAGAAATGAAAATAAAATATTCCGAGACCATAGAGCTCAACGATATCGTAGGAAGCTATGATCAAGACCTAATTTTGACCCGTGAACGAGACAGTTATTCTTTGAATCATGTTTCATACATTTTCGAAAAAATCCGTCCTGGCGTCCGCAAAATAAAAGTAATATATTATATTCGACCATATACTTGAACTAGGAGGCGTTTGGAGTTGTAAAGGGATTCAACGAGACCCGCCAAGGGATAATCTTGATATCAAATCATGTTATATCACTTGGCAGAGCATGCCAGAGTCGTCATGAAGTTCGGAAAAATCTGGACGCGAAATGACCAAAATACCCCTAACTTAACCCTTTTTCACTTTTACCATTTTACCCTTGAAGCAAATGACCATTTTGCCCTTAAGTGAGTTATTTAGGAGGCTGGACAGCCCCTCGTCAGCCCTCATTCACGCCCAAATTCTGGTCTTAGAGCACCAAGAACACTTCATCTTCTTCCTTAGAGAAAACTCCATTTTCTTCTTGAGTAAAGCTTGAAATCTTTGAAGAAAACCTTAAATCTTTGATCAATCTTCACCCATTCTTAGGTAAGATCACTTCTATGATCTCCTAGCTTCTTGAATCTCTTTCAATCTCAAGATCAAATCTTGTTTTCATGAAAATCAAGTTTATGATCCAAAACTTTCAAAATTCATAGGAAATTGTAGAAAATTATTTTAATGGGAAACCAATTTCTTTGAACTCACTTCATCATTCTCTACCTAAACCCAAGAGCTCATGATCAAACTCTTATCCTAGCTCATTTTCCCCCAAAGTGGCCGAAACCTAGAAGAGATGATGACTAGTGTTTTTGATCAAATTTTTGATTTTTAACTCTTGATTCCATCCTTAACTTTCCTATTGTCCTTGAATCCAAGTGATGGAAAACCAAATCAATTCCTAGCCTAATTTTCCCAAAATGGCCGAGACCTTCATGTGTGTAGAACATGAGTCATGTTTCATATTTTGAGTCATAGGACTTGTATTAGTGTTAACAAAGCTTATGAAACAACCATCCAAAGTTTGGAACCAAATGTGATCCCTAACCCTTTTTACCAAAATTGGCCGAACCTTGAACCTTTTAGGGGTAGGAAAATTTATGTTTTGATGTTGTATATTGATGTTGATTGTTGTTTGAATTGTATTGTGTTGAATTGTTTTAGGCGACACGGATGAAGCCGGAGCCGAGAATCGTTCGAGTTTGGAATAACCAACTTAGTGAGGTAAAGGGAAGTAGTCATTTGAGTTTGGTAGCTTCATAGTGCTTGATTAATAGATGTGTTGTGAAGGTTTTGATTGATGGTTTGGAGATGTGTTTGAATGATATATGGAATTGTTTTACTTAATGAGACATATGTGCACACTTGTTGATGATTTGTGGCATTGATGCCTTGGATTATATTTTGTTATGATTATGGACTATCTGATATCTTTTGTTATGATGTTGCGCTTTTACTCTGATAGGTTTCCTATGCATGCCGTTATTGCTTGTTTGCTTCCGCAACGTTGTTTGAATACCACACTATCGCTTTATATACGGCTAAGCATAGTTAATAATAGTAGAAGTTTGGGACTAATGGGATTATCCTTCTGGGAGAGGAGGGTTGTCTCATTTTGGTGGTATCAGAGCAGTTCGCTTCTAAATCGGACTGTGAGGTCATGTTGTCCGAGCAGTCGAGTCCTGTTAAGACCGCGGACTGTGAAGGTAAGTGTACTGGCTTCAACAGTTGATAACAAGTTGTATCGGCTGAGTCTGGATTGGGTAGAGTGTCTGATGCACTAGTTATCGAAGTGTGATAACTGTTTTAATTCATGAGGCATATGATATGTTTGACTGTTAAGTGCTATTATATGTCTTATGAATTGTAACTGGTAGCTCCTTTTTACAGGAAGCTAGATGGCACATGGAAGAGGTAGAAAGTCGACTGTGACCAGAGGCAATGAAAATAATAACAGCGGTGACCACTCAGGGACAGGAAGTGGCGGTGAAACTTTTGAAGCCATGCGGGCCATGCGGGACTTGGCTACTGCAATGATGTAACAAACTCATTAGACTGCCCAGTATATGCAGCGGCAGGAAGAGAGAGAAGCTAGATAGGATCAGCTACACACAGCCAGAGGAAATGAGACGGTGGATGTAACACCCCGTTTTTTTGTATGGGGGTATATGTGTTGCTGTAATTATAGATATTATTATTATTACCATTATTAGTAGTATAAGATTTGACAATATGTTTGTTTATATCGTCACTGCATTTTATAAGTACCTATATGAATGTATATTTATGTGTGTATATTTTAAGTGATAATATGCACGCTTATGTTTGTATGATTATAAGTGTGTTTACATTTTAATATTAAAATGTTATTATTATTATTATTATTATTATTATTATTATTATTATTATTATTATTATATGTAATTGATTCTTATTGATATGTAAATGATTTATATTAATTATTCTTATATTAATATAAGATTGACTGTATTAATAGATAATTTTGCATAGTTATATTTATATTATTAATTATGTGCATATATTAATACATGATCTTATCTATATGAATATATAAATGATTATATTAATATGTAAGTATGTGATCTCGTGTGCTTATATGTGGTTTTGTATGGACTAATATGATATATGTAATTAATGTGTGATCGTATTTATTTACATGTAATCAATTATATATAAATGTTTATATTAACACTGGATCACTTGTATTAATGCACAATAGAATTATATTAATATACAACTATCTGTATAAATATTTAGATCATGATTATATTAATATAAGATATTTATATTTATGATAATTGTAGTTGTGTTGGTATAAGATCAATTAGATGTCATAGAGATTCAATCATTGAATAGATAAGATTATCCTATCTTAATCTCCTACAAAATCCTATCTAGAAACAACTATCTATTTAATGCTGAACTTGTATCATATTTTTGACCCTGTTAGATTCCGAATTAGGAATAGATTGTGAAATATGATTTTGTAGAAAATGCTCTTAGCTTTCCAACGCCACCAAGAACGCATAAATCGGACACTTGTAGCTCAAGTTAGGGCCAAACCAGTGAGCATGCGTTTTGGGCTCTTCGATTAGTCCGTTTCGCTCTAATTCTTTTTATACCTCTTTTGCTCGACCTACAACTCATAGCCATCTTTCCTAGAGTTAGAAACAGCCATCTTTTATCTTTCTCTTAGGTTCCTTATTGAATCCTTGAGCGTCCTCAATCCTTGTTTGAGTGTTCATAGTCAAGAACATATCCCTGTGGCGTTTGTTGTTGTGTTTGGGGTTAAGCTGCTAGCTTAGTGTTACTTTGAGGTAAGGTAACCAACACTTGTTCATCCTTTCTTGGAATCCCTTTAGTTAATGTTGAACCGTTTTGTCTCTGTCAAACCAGACTTCGTTGTTCATGCGCCATTGTTGTGAACGGGTGCTAGCAGATTAGTTCCCCAGGAATCTAATCGAGGTATATGCATAACCATTGTGTTAATTCCCTTCCCTTTCTTTGTTTTGGAATTAACTACCTTTGTCCTTTCTTGTTGTTCTTGGTCAAAGCTCGCTGAACCTGTTGAACCCGTTTGGAGGAGTCACGCATGGACTTCACTCTTGTTGACTCATAGGTTGGAATCGTCACGCCAGGTATGGGGAGAAGGGATTAGTATAACATATAGGTTCTAGGGTAGCGTAAGATGAGGGTTAACCCATGACCCTATTTGTGTGCTATATGCCTTAATTGCCGTGTGAAATTATTATGGTTGTTTATACTTGTTGTTAATTGTTTAAATGGTTTGTATGATCTTGGCATAATGTTTATGATGTTGTTTATGACGTTGTTTATGATGATGATGATGATATTTCATGATTGTATGAGTTGGTATGTTGGAACTGCCGCTAAATCTATGTTAATAAAAGACATAAAGATGTTAGCGCTAAGCCTAAAACTAGGATTAGTCCAATTGATGTTCATAAACATGAGGATATGAATTGTGGTTTAGATATTAAGATTAAGTTATAATCTTAATAACTATATGATTTGAGGTTTAAATATTAAGATTAAATTATAATCTTATAACTATATGATTTGAGGTTTGAATATTAAGATTAAGTTATAATCTTAATAAGATATGAATTGTGGTTTAGATATTAAGATTAAGTTATAATCTTATAACTATATGATTTGAGGATTAGATATTAAGATTAAGTTATAATCTTAATAAGATATGAATTGAGATTTAAATATTAAGATTAAGATATGAATTGTGGTTTCGATATTAAGAATAAGTTATAATTTTAATAACTATATGACTTGTGGTTTAGATATTAAGATTAAGTTATAATCTTAATGAGATATGAATTGAGGTTTAGATATTAAGGTTAAGTTATAATCTTAATAAATATATGACCTGGGGTTTAAATATTAAGATTAAGTTATAATCTTAATAAGATATGAGTTGTGGTTTAGATATTAAGATTAAGTTATAATCTTAATAACTATATGATTTGAGGTTTAAATACTAAGATTAAGTTATAATCTTATAACTATATGATTTGAGGTTTAGATATTAAGATTAAGTTATAATCTTAATAAGATATGAATTAAGGTTTAAATATTAAGATTAAGATATGAATTGTGGTTTAGATATTAAGAATAAGTTATAATTTTAATAACTATTTGACTTGTGGTTTAGATATTAAGATTAAGTTATAATCTTAATAAGATATGAATTGAGGTTTAGATATTAGGATTAAGTTACAATCTTAATAGATATATGACTTGAGGTTTAAATATTAGGATTAAGTTATAATCTTAATAAATATATGACTTGAGGTTTAAATATTAAGTTTAAGTTATAATCTTAATAAAAGATGAATTGAGGTTTAGATAATAAGATTAAGTATAATAATTAATAAAGATAATGTTAAGTTAAGACTTAGCAAAGAGAACAATTAATAAGACGATGATGTTATTGGTAACGACGTACTGTTACCGATGTTGCTGGTTAAATCATTCTTGATGCTTATTGGTCAAGTTTGATGTTGTTAAATCATCTTTGATGCTTGTTGGTCAAAGTTGATAGCCATGTAATGGTGTTGATGATGCATGGTTGGACATATGTTTGCATGTTGTTGAGCATAGCATGCATCATACGTTGACGTTGATATGTTAGGTGGAAAGCAAACGATGAATCGCGATAGTGGAGGCCACGATGGGTGTTATCCCGGCCTTGCGGGTACATTGGGTAGGGAAATTCCAGGTGACATGGGCTAGCTACCTATTGTCGGAGTGACCTAAAGGAAAGCTTGAGTACCCTGACTAGCCACTATACGTTATCAGGATTAGTGAGAGTGTTCGGGGATGGCCCATGGTCTGGCATATCATCCACGTTGATAACCGGACATGTACTCCTAATCGTCTTTCCAGAGTTAGAGTTGTTGGTGCAACACCCTTTCCCGAGGGTCACATTCCCGAACGTTTATAAGGCCGAAAATATTTATTAATGCGGAAAATATGATTTTTCTTTTTCTTTTCTTTTCATAAAGATGTAATGGGATTAGTAAAGGTAATAAATAATACTAATAAGTGAACTTAGGTTCACTATGCATTACTAGGACATACATACAGTATTATAAATACAGAAACAGAAACAGAAACATCAACATTACTGTATACAGACATAAGTCTAATGTATGACTGACATAAGAAAATACAATAAGTACTAGGAGTCATAGCTCCCAAAAGGTACTACAAAAACTGACATAGTCTGGCCGACAACAAAACTAAAACAGCAAAAGAGTCCACCTCCGAACTCAAAGGGACTGCGGAACCGAACCATCGTCGCGTCCATCTGTTCAAGCATCAACAGCAAGTACCAGCAGAAAACATACAGATATGGGTGAGATTCCCGTTCATCAACACAACAAAACAGCAGTAGTAAAAACGGGACGACTCACCGGGTAACAGCGTACCCAACATGCTTACAAGGTTCTCAATATAAATCATGTTAAGCAGTTAACAACATAATAGCATGCTAAATATTTAACAGCATAATATAAGGCATCCTTAAACAATACAGCGATGTATAATAGTAAACGTAAACATCAATAGCCATAAACATCAATAGCCATGCAATGCAATGCAATGTATATGACTCAATGTCAATGTCACTGGGTACTACTCTGACCCCTACTCCATGGAGCTAACAAAACATTCGGAGAGAGTGAATGGGAGGACATGTTCCGGTTTCTGCCAGCCATGAGCAAGATGCTACAACATTCGTAACGTGCACGTATCTGGCTTTACGGTAACACTCTCGACCAAACATGAAAAGTACGGCATCTGGTAGAGGATATCAGTGTATTGCACGGATTCGCCACGACACAGAAGAATCACCAACTGGTCACATGTCAGCCCTTCCAACCCTGATACCTCCAAAAAGACCATTGAAGATCGTCACCGTAAGATTCGCACCCGCATCAAGGTGTAAGCTCAACTCCTAGGCTCAAGGCCTTACAACTATGCACATGAAATGCCAATGCTTACACAAAGCAGATGCGATAAAACAATGTCTATCCATTGGATAAACCTCAAGGTTCACTAAGGTTCTCTTCCTTAGGAACTACACACATCTTTGTTTTATAAAACATTTATCCATCGGATAAAACATTTATCCATCGGATAAATATCTCGTGATTCCTTTGGAATGATCCAGACTGCTTTCAGAATCGCCGACTGTCCCCACAAACCAACACAAGTCTTTTCAGCGTGTTTTGTCCTCACTCACACGCTTTCTAGGAAATGTCCCAGAAGGTCACCCATCCCATAATTACTCTAAGTCAAGCACGCTTAACTATAAAGTACTTATGTTCTAAGCTCCCGAAAAGAAGATAAATCTTGTTGGTATGGGTAGTACCAACCAATTCTTATATGCCTTCCCTTAACTATACAGTCCCATACCTGCATAGCCTCAGGATTCCTTCCACTGTACAGTCCCATACCTGCACAATCTCAGGATCTCTCTCATTCCGGTCATCACAAGACGGAAACAATTGAACGATTAACCTAGATCCGAATCATCGGTCGGTCATCGAACTACTGTTTCAAAAACCAAAACGTTTCATGTTTGTGTTTACATCTTATGAATTAAGTCTAAAGTCCTAAGCATTATGAATAAGGATTGAGAATCCTCTTAGATAAGTCTTTAAGCCTTTCTAAGATATTAATCCCTTGTTTTTCAATTAAGGAAACAAGTGTTGATTTCACTTAAGTCTTATGAACTCATTGATGTACTAAGTCATCAATGGTATAGCACATGGTCTTGTTCCACCACATACCATACTTAATTAACCCTTGTTTTCAACTCTAAGTTAATTACTTAACTTAGGTTTTTCACCCGTAAAACTTTAAGTTTGAGTTAGAAAACTCCTTTTGTAAACCAAACAACTTTTACAATTGAAAACTCATTTGATTTAAAACAACATTTGAACTACTTACTTCATTTCTAGCATTTTCTGAAACATAAAAATTCGCTTAGCGGAATTCCATTCGCTTAGCGAAAATGAGGCAGTAATGCCTCCTTTGGAACTCCTCTGGTTCGCTCGGCGAGACATAAATCGCGTAGCGAAATATATTGTATTCGCTTAGCGAATATGTATTCGCTTAGCGCAAGTTCAGACGGTTGGACCTCTTTAGAAACACCTCTGGATCGCTCGGCGAGACAGAATTCGCGTAGCGAAACTTCACTTTATTCGCTTAGCGAGAATGATTTCGCTTAGCGAAATGGAGGCGGTTATACCTCCTTTGGAGACTTCTCTGGATCGCTCAGCGAGACTTAATTCGCGTAGCGAAATTCGCTGGGTTGGCTTAGCGAATATGAATTCGCTTAGCGAAAGTGAGGCAGTGATGCCCAACTAAGACTTTCCCTGTTGTTCGCGTAGCGAAAGTAAATTCGCTTAGCGAAAAGTTGCCTCAAAACAAGACATCAACCTTAGGGAACCATTTTGATTCTCTTCATGAAACCACTTCTTTTCTTATTTTGAGTCACTTGATTAGCTAGATGAACTAAGGATAAGGTATAAAACATGTTTCACTTTGGTGAAAGCACTTTGAGATTAAATTCCATTTAAAGTCACTTAGGGTTTTTCTTTGAAAAACACAAGTTATTGAAAACACTTTCTTTACATCAAAACTTGACTTGTCCAAGAACTATTCATATCCTTCCCTTCCTCAAGGTCATGGCTAATAGCCAACTAGGAATCAATGTGAGGTTTTACTTCATCAACCAATCAAAGTATAGCTCACAACACTTACACAATCATGATAACCATAATACACATTACTACATCATAATCAAACATCCAAGTCCATCACACATTATGGTCTCATAATCAACAATAAAAAGTCCATACTTGATCTAATGATCAAAGTAGGTTTTCCAACATACATGAAAATGGTTTTTCATTCAATCATCTCATCATCAACATATACTAAAGCACACTACAACATACTCAAGCATAAACTCATCATGACAACCTTGTTCTCCAAGAGAACTTAACAAAACATAACAACTAAAAGTGAACCCAAACTAAAGGGTTTCACCCACACATAATTTAAACAACCATCTTCACCACCACCATCTTGGTGTGATGAGGTTCTTCTCCCCATACCTGTTGAAGAGCAGATTCCCAGATCAAAGTCGGTTGATCGGTTTGTGAACCTCCTGATAGTTGTCACCAACTACAAACAACCAAACAATCAAACATTAAACAACAATCAAACCAAACTCAACAATTCTCACAAAGAGGGTTTCGGCCACCCTAAAGAGAATAAAGCTAGGAATTGATCTTGGTTTTCCATTTCATGGATTCAAAGGCATTAGGAAAGCTAAGAATGAAATCAAGTGTTAAAAATCAAAAATTGATGAAAACACTATTCATCATCATCAAGAAGGGTTCGGCCCTAATGTGCTTTTTGAGCTATGATGAGAGTTGAATCATAAGCTCTTGGGTTTAGGTAGAGAATGATGAGGTGAGTTCAAAGAACTTGGTCTCACATCAAAATGATTTTTCTACAATTTCCTATGGATTTTCAAAGTTTTAGATCTAAGAAATAATGTTCATGAAAATGAAGATTGATCTTGAAATAAAGAGATATTCAAGAAGCTAAGAGATCATAGAAGTGATCTTACCTTGAAATGATGGAAGATTGCTCAAGGAATCAAGTGATTCCAACAAGAAACCAAGCTTTTTCAAGAACAACAATGGAGCTTCTCAAGGTTGAAGATGGAGTGTGAAAGGAGGGCTGTTTGTGCGTGAATGAGGGGCTGGATGGGCTGAGTTCAGCCTTAAAACAAGTCACTTAAGGGCAAAAAGGTCATTTGCCAAAAGGGTAAAATGGTAAAAGTGCAAAAGACTAAGGTTAGGGGCATTTTGGTCATTTCGCATCTAGATTTTCTCGATCGTCATGACGACTCTGGCATACTCTCCCAAGTGTCCTGGGATGTTGTGATATCAAGATTATCTGTTGGCGAGTCTCGGTAAGTCCATATGTGGCTCCGTTCGTCACCCGATTGAGAATTCCGCCCGAACGAAGGTCAGGAAGTTATTTTTCTGAAATTTTTACGAAATTTAACCAAAACGTAGATAATCGAATTCTAAGACTTACTGTCTCGTTCACGGGTCCATCTGAGGTCTTCTGAGCAGTAAAATCATACTGTCAGTGTAAAAACGCAGACCGGACTCCGTTTGAGTTTTCGACTCAAAACTTAATCGTAGCTTCTTACGATATCGTCGAGCATGACTATGGTCTCGGAATATTTTATTTCCATTCCTAAGACCTCGAATAAAATAAAGACATTAAAATACTGAAGAATTAGAAAACGTGAAAAATCGGGGCGTTACATTCCTACCCCTCTTAAAAGAATTTCGTCCTCGAAATTCCGTGACTTAAAACTAAACCCACTCGATCGCCTCGCGAGACAGTGGGCTAGCCCGAGCAGCAAAGATGCAGCTTCTCTGCCTCGCGTAGCGAAGTATTTCTCGCCCCGCGAACCGCCTAAGCAGTGAAGAATTACAGCTCTCTGCCTCGCGACGCGAGACAATTATCGCCTCGCAATGCAGAAGGTCGGTTTGAAATATAGTTCTCTGCCTCGCGACGCGGGACAATATTCGCCTCGCGGTACAGAGGATCTGTGTAAGGACCAATACAGCTCTTAGTCTCGCGACGCGAAACTTCTGTTCGCCCCACGAGAAAGGAATTTCAAATGAGGTATCACTGCCTTAATTTAGCTAAGCGGATGTACTCTCGCTAAGCGGATTTCACCTTTTAGAAAATGCTAGAAATGAAGTTAGTAGTTCAAATATTGTTTCAAATCAAATGAGTTTTTAATGGTAAAGGTTGTTTGGGTTACAAAGGAGTTTTCTAACTCAATCGTAAAGTTTTACGCATGAAAAACCTAAGTTAAATAATTAACTTAGAGTTGAAGACAAGGGTTAATTAAGTATGGTATGTGGTGGAACAATACCATGTACTATACCATTGATGGCTTAGTACATCAATGAGTTCATAAGACTCAAGTGAAATCAACACTTGTTTCCTTAATTGAAAGACAAGGGATTAATATCTTAGAAAGGCTCAAAGACTTATCTAAGAGGATTCTCAATCCTTATTCACAATGCTTAGGACTTGAGACATAATTCATAAGACGTAAACACAAACATGAAACGTTTTGGTTTTTGAAACAGTAGTTCGATGACGGACTGGTGATTCGGATCAAGGTTAATCGTTCAATTGTTTCCGTCTTATGATAACTGGAATGAGAGAGATCCTGAGACTCTGCAGGTATGGGACTGTCCAATGGAAGGAATCCTGAGGCTATGCAGGTATGGACTGTATAGTTGAGGGAAGGCATATAAGAATTGATCGATACTACCCATACCAACAAGATTTATCTTCTTTTCGGGATCTTAGAACATAAGAACTTTATAGTTAAGCGTGCTTGACTTAGAGTAATTAAGGGATGGGTGACCTTCTGGGAAGTTTCCTAGAAAGCATGTGAGTGAGGACAAAACACGCTGAAAAGACTTGTGTTGGTTTGTGGGGACAGTCGGCGATTCTGAAAACAGTCTGGATCATTCCAAAGGAGTCACGAGATATTTATCCGATGGATAAATGTTTTATAAAACAAAGATATGTGTAGTTTCTAAGGAAGAGAACCATAGTGAACCTTGAGGTCTATCCAATGGGTAGACATTGCTTTATCGCATCTGCTTTGTGTAAGCATTGGCATTTCATGTGCATAGTTGTAAGGCCTTGAGCCTAGGAGTTGAGCTTACACCTTGATGCGGGTGCGAATCTTACGGTGACGTTCTTCAATGGTCTTTTTGGAGGTATCAGGGTTGGAAGGGCTGACATGTGACCAGTTGGTGATTCTTCTGTGTTGTGGCGAATCCGTGCAATACACTGATATCCTCTACTAGATGCCGTACTTTTCATGTTTGGTCGAGAGTGTTACCGTAAAGCCAGATACGTGCACGTTACGAATGTTGTAGCATCTTGCTCATGGCTGGCAGAAACCGGAACATGTCCTCCCATTCACTCTCTCCGAATGTTTTGTTAGCTCCATGGAGTAGGGGTCAGAGTAGTACCCAATGACATTGGCATTGAGTCATGTACATTGCACTGCATTGCATGGCTATTGATGTTTACATTTACTGCTATACATCGTTGTTCTGTTTAAGAATGCATTATATTATACCGTTAACTGTTTAACATGATCTATATTGAGAGTTTTAGTATGTTGTTTAACTGTTTAACAAGTTGGGTACGCTGTTACCTGGTGAGTCGTCCCATTTTTACTACTGCTATTTTGTTGTGTTGATGAATGGGAATCTCACCCATATCTGTATGTTTTCCGCTGGTACTTGCTATTGATGCTTGAACAGATGGACGCGATGATGGTTCGGTTCCGCAGTCCCTTTGAGTTTGGAGGTGGACTCTTTTGCTGTTTTAGTTTTTTTGTCGGCCAGACTATGTCAGTTTTTGTAGTACCTTTTGGGAGCTATGACTCCTATTACTTATTGTATTTATTATGTCAGTCATACATTAGGCTTATGTCTGTATATAGTAATGTTGATGTTTCTGTTTTCCGTTTTCTGTTTCTGTATTTATAATACAATATGTTCTAGAAATGCTTGGTGAACCTAAATTCACTTATTAGTATTATTTATTACCTTTACTAATCCCATTACATCTTTATGAAAAGCAAAGAAAAATAAAAATCGTATTTTCCGCATTAATAAATATTTTCGGCCTTATAGACATTCGGGAATGTGACACTCGGGAAAGGGTGTTGCAGACAAAATCCCGGCCTTCCTCTACTATAGCTAGCAAGGAGCACACAAAGGGGTCAGTTACATCCCCAATAAAGAATGGGAACAAATCTCAACCCTCTCGGGCTCTTGTAGCACATGGTACAGATTTCATAGTCTACCTTAGAGTCCATGTGCTAACAATATTGGGGAATGATCAAGTTATGATTCTCATGAAGGAAGACATTATGGGTTATGAGCACACATTAATGCTCGGTGGTGATATGGAAATCAAAGAAATCCTTAATCATGAATGGCTGGGGTTCTCTGTTATTAGTGTATATCTCAGGTACTACATCAAATTTTAAAGGTTATATCTCGTCTAAAATTTGATTTTATTATTAATATATATATTAATTTGTATACATGTTTTAATTTTAGATACTTGTATCATATGTTCCTGGTACCAGAACAAAAGACTCAAAGGTTCAGATTTCTATGCCCTTTAATAACAGGTATGCAAGTAGGATCTGAGCATAAACAATATATAGTTGATAGCTTGTCATTAGCAAATCCAGATTATGAGACCTTGTTTTTGTCACCATGCAACGTAGGGTGAGTCATTGAATCATAGTATATGACTTAGTTAGCGATATTGTTTTCTTTTGTGAAATGTGATGATTGCTAACTAATAAACCTTTTTGTAGGCAACATTGGGTATTGTTAGCGATCAATCCCAAAGAAGACATAGTCTAGTATTTAGACCCCTTGCATACTGATTATAAGATTCGCCAAAAAATGAAGGATATCTACAATCAGTAAGTATATATGCATTTATTTTTATCTTCATATATATAAATAGTGATCATGATTATGTAACTTAATGAAGTTGTTTGATTTTGAAATCAGGGCTTTGCTAATTCATCGTGCCTGCAGTGGAGGAGCCAAGTCGAGATATTCTAAGTCATCCAAGACTAAATGGATATCTATAGAGGTATTTACAAAAACTATTATGCAATTCTTTAGGTTAAAAATAAACTGAAACTTTTAATTTATTATTTTTGGTTTTATGGTGCCCCTGTCAACCGAATAGCGACGATTGTGGCTACTATGTCCTGAAGTTTATCAAGGATATCGTCGTTCAAAACCAAACGCAAATCCCAACGACGTTAAGTAATTTTAGTTCTAGTTTTATAATTAAATTACACTTACATTTTATCACTAATCGAATGTACTTGAATTCTAATTAACTTGATTTAATTTTCATTTTGCAGTACTTTCCTGAGTGTAAATGTGACAGATATTATGATGACCAACTTATTGAATTCAGGGAAGAGTGGTGTCGCTATGTTGTTACGAATTTTATCCAAAAATAATGGTAGTACACATACTCTGATGTTATACATTAGAGTAGTGCTTCTCCTATATATTAGGTTTGTGTGCATTGTGCAAGTGATTGTGTGTGTATATGAAATTTGTTGATGTGTTGTAAATTTAAGTTGAGTGTATCTTGTGCGCAGGGGCAGCAACAGGCTTGGATATGTGAAGTGCACCTGCAGCTAGCTAGTATAGTGTATAGTATGTAGTGAAGCTATAATATGTAGTGTAAAGTGTTATTAGTGAAGGTATATAGTACATAGTGTTTATAAGTGTTGTTAGTGAACCTGTTAGTATTGTTAGTAGTGTAGTAGAAATTTTAAGAGCATACTTCTTTTTTAAGTTTGCAACCTTACTTTTGCATACTGTGTTAGTAACGTATAGAAATTATACTTAAATGGTTATTTTGGTATATATGTACTGGTTTTGATGAGAAATTGTAGCTGGTATGTGTGTTGGTTTTGATGAGTGAAGGAGGATAATTGAGAAAGCATGTAAACTTAAAAAAAAAAAAAAAATAAAGGTATGAAGCGCTGTCTAAAATATACCAAAAACAGAGCTTCCTCAAGGAAGCGCTGTCTAAAAGATAATTAGACAGCACTTCCTCAAGGAAGCGTTGTGTTTGTGGAGGGCATATAGATAGCGCTTCCTTAAGGAAGCTTTGTCTTAGTCACAACAAAAACAGCGCTTTCTAAAGGAAATGATGTCTAATTATCTTTTAGACAGTGCCTCAGAAACACTGCCTTTGCCTTCCAACCTACCATAGCAGTTACATGGACAGCGCTTGTAAGCGCTGTTGTAGGCAAAAATTAAACGTTGTCTAATCCTTTTTCTGTTGCAGTGCATTTAATTATTAATTAAATCATATTTAATTAACCAATTAAACTAATTCTCTGAATATTTACTCTATGCGTGTGACTCTATAGGTTCTCAATTAATTGGAAATAATATTAATTATTATTAATCATATTAATAATTAATTAATATTATAAATAATGAGCGGCATCGAGCAATACATCATTGCTACCAATTAATTAGAATATTGGTGATATAATTAAAATCATATTGTAACCATATATAATATGAAGTCAACGTCCTTTTGTCACAATGTCTTAATTGAACATAAGGCATAAATGTGTTATCCTTGTTAAATCCAATTATTAATTTCTTGATCTAATAATTGATGTACGATCATGTGGTCCCAATATCTCATATTGCCCACCTTAGCATAGCCATGCATTTCTACGTCGCATACCATCAAGAGGCCTATAGACATTACTCCGGTTATGTAGGAGGGATAAATCCTATCTACATCACTCACATTTCTCAACATGTTTCATTGCAGGCCCAATAACTACCTTTATAGTTGTCCTATTACAAACGTTTAATAATATCAAAGCCTACAACTACATATGTTAGGAATCGTAGTGACTTCAAGTCGAAGGACTACTCCACCATGGTCACCATGAGAATCGCTCATGACACTTACATAACTATTATGCAGCGTTCTTATAGCGGGTCACTCCAGTATAAATATTCCCCTAATAACTATTATGCAGAGTTCTCATAGCGGGTCACTCTAGTATAAATATTCCCCTAAGATTTAATGGCATCTCACGATCAAGTCATACTTGACGTTCCATTAAATGAACTACCTATTCTAAGGACTTTATTATGCTATAAATATGATCATCATATATAACATAATAAATAAATGCCTCATATATATATAAAATATAAAATAAAGTCATGATACAATATATAAATCAAATAAATATATATTGGCAACTAGGGCTTACACCAACATATAGCCTAAGCCGGTTTTGACATAAGGCATTTGTTGTTTACCAAGGAGAGTATTTAAGTTTTTCTTTCTATTAGTGAATATAGCAAGAGAACTCTTAAGATCAATATTTTCTTTTTCAAGTTCCCTGCAATTTTCACAAGTAGATGAGCTAGCCTTAAAGGAGCATGCATATATCAATTGTTTCAATCTCTAGTTTTAGATCATCAATTTATTTATTCAATTTGATATTTCATTTTCAAAACGAGAAATTATGGATTTTTGTCTAGTGACCATTCTAGCTAATCCCAAATATTCTTCATGCAATTCTTCAAAGGCTTGATGCAATTCATCATAATTGTAAGATAATGCAAATTCATCATCACTTACCTCTTGGTCTTCATCATGACTTGCCATCAAACATAGATTAGCTTCTTCACTATCACTACTATCATCACTTGAAGAATTTTGATCATTGTCCTTCCATGCTATGTAGGCTCTTCTACTTTTCTTTTCCTTCTTGGTCTTTTTGTCATTTTTTTTTATTCTTCTTTCGGAAGATTGGGCATTCAAACTTTATATGCCCTGGTTTTCCACATTCATAACATAGAGGTGTTGAGGAAGAACTTTCATCCTTTGATGACTTCATATTGTTGTTAAACTTTTTTCCAATTTCCCTTGTTTTTGAGAAACTTGCCAAACTTTCTTACCAACATATTCAATTTTTCATCTTGAAGGTCTTCATGATTGGAGCTTTCACTTTCTTCATCATTCTCACGTTTGGAGGAAGATGCAACAAGAGCTATACCTTTATTCTTCTTGTCCGCTTCTTCACTCGCATTCAATCTTGTGAGCTCCAACTCATGCTCTTTAAGTTTTCCAAACAAGTTAGCCAAAGTCATGTTTGAAAGATCTTTTGACTCCGCTATTACCGTCACCTTTGGTTGCCAAGATCTATTCTAACATCTCAACACTTTGTTAATAAGATCCTCATTGGTAAAGGTTTTCCCCAAAGCAAATGATTGATTGAACAAGTTGAAATCGTTTTTGCATTTCATTTATGGATTCACCTTGTTTCATTCTAAACAACTCATATTGATGTGTTAGGGTATTTACTCTAAGCCCTTTTTACTTCAATAGTTCCCTCATGGGTAACTTGTAAAGTATCCCAAATCTCTTTTGCACTTTGCCAATTAGAGATTCTAAAGAATTCATCAACCGTTAAAGCGATTGTAAGTATGTTCTTTGCTTCAAGATCTAGTTGAACCTTTCTTTTCTCATCATCGGTCCATAATCTTCTTGGCTTATCTTTTTTTTTCATTCCTAACACCATGTTTAGGAATAAAAGGACCTTTTACAACGGTATCCCATAGATCTAGATCTATGCCTTCAATAAAGATTTTCATACTAGCTTTCCAACATAGATAGCCTTCACCATCAAAAATAGGACTATAGGAGGAGGAGTTGTAGAAATATGTTTATGACCTTTACCTGAGTTTTGTGCCATTTTCACAAGAAATTTTGAAAGCTATTATGCTTTTAACAAGACCTAGCTCTATATACCAATTGTTGGAAAACTCAAGAAGGGGTGAATTGAGTATTTAAAAAATTCTTACAAAAACACTCCTTTTTGTATAGTGTTAAAAAAACAAAGGATACCAAATCTTTCTTTAAAACCAATTACACAAGATTTGCTAATATTACAATATTACAAATCATACACAAAATCACAAGATTAAAATATAAGGCAATATAACTTGCATGAAAGTAAAAGTGTAAGGTAAGAAAGATTTACACAATGTAATTTATACTGGTTCGATCACAACCTTAGTGACCTACATCCAGTCCCCAAGCAACGCTTGAGTATTTCCACTATATCAAGAGTTTTGTAAAACCTAGAGATGCCTCACTCTGCATACAAACCTCAACGTTTATGAGATACCTCACTCACAAAACTTCATGGGATGCCTCACCCACAAATCTCTTTTCTTCAAGGAATACCTCAACCTTGAACCCTTCTTTGGATGCCCGACCAAAGACTTTGATCACCTTCAAGGATTCCTCACCTTGAATGATCATGAATGTTCCTTGTAAAAGATAGTAAGAGATACACTCTAAATTCTAGAGTAAAAACAATATTACAAACGTAACTAAATCTCAAGTATGAAATTGTAAAGCTCAAGTGTATATTTTGGCAGAGTGATAATAGTGTAAAACTTCTTAATTTTCGTGTCACACTTGTGCCAATTTATAGAGAAAATGGTTTAGGAAATGAAGCCCTTGAATTTAAAATTCTGTTTATGCAAATCTTGAAGTAATCGATTACTTTCAAGAAGGTAGTTGATTACTCTTCTCAAGAAACATCATTTTTCTTTAACAGACACAAAGTAGTCGATTGCTTTAACAAGGTAGTCGATTACTTTATTCTAACAGACAACCAAGATTCAGGAACATCATAAGTAGTCGATTACTTTTTCTCAAAACAAAGTTCTTCTTTCTGGAACACTAAAGTAGTCGATTACATTACCAAAGTAGTCGATTACTTTACTTGAAAAATATATTTCCATTTCTGAAATATTCTAGAACTTTGTCTTATCATCTTAGAATCTTTGTTGTTGAACTTATAAACCTTTTTCACTTATTGAATCACTTGTTAAGCTTTAATTTCATTCTTGATTACATTTACACAATAAACCAGCTATCAACTACACCATGACATGTGTCTTCAAGTTCCTTTACTTGCATTTAGTAGGTCTTCATCAAAACCATAGAAAGTTGTATAAGCAATTGCATTGCAACTTCAACCTCTTGCAGCGAAGCTTTAGCACGAACATTGTGAGCATGTTAGTAGCACTAGTTAATCATGAACACTGCTATGGAGAGGGTAACAATTGGATCAACACAGCTACAGCACATCAGATCCGATGAACACTACTGCTACAACCAAAAGAGTAGAGGCTCATCTATCACTAGTATTGCAAGGTGGCAATATCTCTACTCAGTTCACGTAAGCAAACCACCGTCGTAGATAGCGTAGTGCTAGTGTAACACCCCGATTTTCACTGCTTTTAATATCAATAATCTATATAAATAAGTTTATATTTTAGCTGAGTTTTTCAAAAATGAAATTAAATAAACCAAGCTCATAGTTATACTCTACGTTATCATAGGGATTTACGGTTAAATTTTGGGTTGAAAATTCAGACGGAGCCCGATCTGTATTTTCACTAACAGTAAGATTTTACTGATCAGGAAACCTAATTTTGACTCGTGAACGAAACAGTTAGGTATAGAATCGAATTTCCAATAACTTTAGGAAAATTGGTTTTTCGCACTAAAAAGTGAAATAATATAAGTTATTCAGGTGAAACCTTAAATCGGGTAAAGAATGGAGCTGAATACGGATTTATCGAGACCCGCTAACGGATAAACTTGAAGGCACATAGGTCACATCACTTAGGATGGCGTGCCGGTGTCATGATGACAATTGAAAATATTTGAACGCGTTCACACTGAGAAAAGACCAAAATGCCCTTGACCTTTTATGATAATTCCATTTTTGTCCCTAGGTGAAATGTCCATTTTGCCCCTTAAGTGAACAAATTTGGACAGCCTTGCCCCTCCATTCCTCACGCCCAAAAGCTTCATGAGAAGCCATTCTCTCACTTTTTTCCTTATAACTTCATCTTCCTCCTCACTTTCTCTCATTTCTTCAAGTTGAAACTCAACATTTTGGGTGAAGAAAAGTGTTAGAAATTGCTCATTTTCATCCTTCAAGAGGTATGATTACTTCTTTTGATCCATAAACTTCATGATTCTTCTCTTAACTCTGGTTTTCAAACCATGATTACATGTGTTTCAACTTCTAGAACCAATCTTCAAAAATCTCTAGAAAATTGTAGAAAAAGCCTGTGATCATGAAACCAATTTCTATGAACTCACAATGATATATGTATATATATATTGAGCATCTAGAAGCATGAAACCAAAAGAAATTTCCTTCCCCTTTTCCCAAAGCTTGGCGGAACCCCCATCTAATTGGTTTAAGGGGTTTTGGTTCAAATTTTTTATTAAGGAGTATTGATTAGGTTTCTACCATACTTAGAGATCATTGAATCCAGGAGATTGAAGCAAAATGAAATCCCTAGCCTATTTTCTTATAAGATGGCCAAACCCTAGATCAAGTGAGGTAGGTAAATTTATGTTGTTAATGTTGATGTTTTGAATTGATTGTGTGAAGGTATTAGTTGTTGAGTGTTTCAGGCGAGTAATCGGAAGATTTGCAGACTAGTCGGACAATGTTCATTCGGAGGATTACCTTCAAGAGGTAAGGGGAGATTCACTCCAATGAGTTTGATAGCCTCATAAGGCTGTTTATTGGATGATTGTAATTGTGTTATTTGGAGTGATGTTGATGATCCCCTTGTGAATACATTATGTGATATATATGCTTGATTGATCCGGTGAATATGTGATTGGATACTTAAACATGAACTATGGCATTGTTGCCTTGGATGAGATATGTGTATGATGTTGATTTTGAGATTTAATGGATATATATATATATATATATATATATATATATATATATATATATATATATATATATATATATATATATATATATATATATATATATATATATATATATATATATATATATATATTTGCATATCTTGCATTGTGATTTCTTTGACTGGATTGGTTGAGAGCATAGCATTGACTATAGCTTGATAATGAAGATTAAGCTACTTAAAAGTCTTGATCAAAGATTTAGAAATGTTTTGGTTTGAAAGATGAAAAGCTTTTAAGTTAAATGGTATAATGACTAATTTTACTAAAAAGCCACTAAGTTAATAACTCAAAAGGAATTTCGAATAAGACTTAGGAAGTTGAGAGTTGGTGAGGAAAATAGTGAAAAGTTGCTTTATCATTATTTTCTAAACACGTCTAAACAAAAAAAAAAACCTTGAAAAATATTTTAGTATTGTCAAAGAAAGAACCTTCTCTAAATATTTGACCTTTCAAAAAGAAAAAGTCTCTTTTTCGCACTATTTTGGGAAAATTGGTTTTTCGCACTAAAAAGTGAAATAATATAAGTTATTCAGGTGAAACCTTAAATCGGGTAAAGAATGGAGCTGAATACGGATTTATCGAGACCCGCTAACGGATAAACTTGAAGGCACATCAGGTCACATCACTTAGGATGGCGTGCCAGTGTCATGATGACAATTGAAAATATTTGAACGCGTTCACACTGAGAAAAGGCCAAAATGCCCTTGACCTTTTATGATAATTCCATTTTTGTCCCTAGGTGAAATGTCCATTTTGCCCCTTAAGTGAACAAATTTGGACAGCCTTGCCCCTCCATTCCTCACGCCCAAAAGCTTCATGAGAAGCCATTCTCTCACTTTTTTCCTTATAACTTCATCTTCCTCCTCACTTTCTCTCATTTCTTCAAGTTGAAACTCAACATTTTGGGTGAAGAAAAGTGTTAGAAATTGCTCATTTTCATCCTTCAAGAGGTATGATTACTTCTTTTGATCCATAAACTTCATGATTCTTCTCTTAACTCTGGTTTTCAAACCATGATTACATGTGTTTCAACTTCTAGAACCAATCTTCAAAAATCTCTAGAAAATTGTAGAAAAAGCCTGTGATCATGAAACCAATTTCTATGAACTCACAATGATATATGTATATATATATTGAGCATCTAGAAGCATGAAACCAAAAGAAATTTCCTCCCCCTTTTCCCAAAGCTTGGCGGAACCCCCATCTAATTGGTTTAAGGGGTTTTGGTTCAAATTTTTTATTAAGGAGTATTGATTAGGTTTCTACCATACTTAGAGATCATTAAATCCAGGAGATTGAAGCAAAATGAAATCCCTAGCCTATTTTCTTATAAGATGGCCAAACCCTAGATCAAGTGAGGTAGGTAAATTTATGTTGTTAATGTTGATGTTTTGAATTGATTGTGTGAAGGTATTAGTTGTTGAGTGTTTCAGGCGAGTAATCGGAAGATTTGCAGACTAGTCGGACAATGTTCATTCGGAGGATTACCTTCAAGAGGTAAGGGGAGATTAACTCCAATGAGTTTGATAGCCTCATAAGGCTGTTTATTGGATGATTGTAATTGTGTTATTTGGAGTGATGTTGATGATCCCCTTGTGAATACATTATGTGATATATATGCTTGATTGATCTGGTGAATATGTGATTGGATACTTAAACATGAACTATGGCATTGTTGCCTTGGATGAGATATGTGTATGATGTTGATTTTGAGATTTAATGGATATATATATATTTGCTTGCATATCTTGCATTGTGATTTCTTTGACTGGATTGGTTGAGAGCATAGCATTGACTATAGCTTGATAATGAAGATTAAGCTACTTAAAAGTCTTGATCAAAGATTTAGAAATGTTTTAGTTTGAAAGATGAAAAGCTTTTAAGTTAAATGGTATAATGACTAATTTTACTAAAAAGCCACTAAGTTAATAACTCAAAAGGAATTTCGAATAAGACTTAGGAAGTTGAGAGTTGGTGAGGAAAATAGTGAAAAGTTGCTTTATCATTATTTTCTAAACACGTCTAAACAAAAAAAAAAACCTTGAAAAATATTTTAGTATTGTCAAAGAAAGAACCTTCTCTAAATATTTGACCTTTCAAAAAGAAAAAGTCTCTTTAAAAAAGTACGCTCCGATGAAAATCTTTAGAAAAATGTTTCACATGATAGGACCTTTAGAAAAGGCTTTTCAAGTCAAAACCCTTTTGAAAATGAATTTTGAGGATTTAAGCATTTAGAAATAGCTTTGCAAAGAAAAGATTTTGTGGAAATAAGTTTTAGAGCGAAAATGAGTTTTGGTTTATACCAAAGAGATTTTGAGTTTTGTCTTCAAGATTTGATCCACGAAAACGAAATTTTGATGAAACCGGTGATTACCCCTTCACATTGTGAAACACGTGGACCCAATGACCGAGACGTCGGGCTAGAGTTCTGTGAATTGAGCACATGGACTACATGTCTTGTGTTTTGAAATGAACGGACTTTGTGTCCTATATGCGAGTCTAGTGTTCGCGACGTCGGCCTAGTACTTCATGAATTGAGAACTTGGACTACGTGTCCTGTATTTTGAATAAACGGGCTAAATGTCCTTTAAAGCGAATCATAAGCTGTGTCGCTTGACAAAAAGAAAAGAACAAAAGAAAAAGAAAACAGAAAACCATGAGTTACATGCATGAGTTGGCTAACGTGCCATTAGAAACGAGCTACAATCCAAGTGGTTGAGAATATGAGCCAGTTAAGACCACTAGGTTTATAGGGGCATCTTGTGTTTGAGACTCCATAAGAGGCCCGAGGCATCGCAAACCCGTGTCGTGGTAATCGGCTGCCCAACATGAATGAACTTGATCAGAGACTGGACTATTCATGATATGGTTGTGATGTGATACCCTTGAACAATTGGAGTTCAAACCTAAATTGAGAGGCCGACTCATGAGGACAATTGTGTTATGGGAGTATTCGCGGCCTATCGCTCGATGAAGGGAAGTTAGGAATCTCCGGAGAACATGAACTAGAGGGTTGATTGAAGTCTCATGCATTCTTTTGACTTATCTTGACGAATGGGTGTGATCCCACAAAGTGAGATTATCTTGTTGTGATATTGTGTTGAATGTTGATATTCTATAGCATGACTGTGTTGTATATCGATGTATTATTTGTGTCTTGTTTTACTTGTGTGGCTATTACGATAAACTTGTGAACGAGTATCTCACCCTTGCCTGTACATGTTGGACACCCTGTTGTGTTTTTAGAAACATATACAGATGTTTCTCAACGGTCCTCTGGGTCACTTCGGGGCCCTGTAGCTTAAGTTTTCTTGAAGTCGATGACGAAGATGTGTGAACTGTTGACGACGAGACCCAGTCTCATTTGTACGATGTATGTTAGGTAGTATGCTCTTTTGTTCTTAAAGTTCTTTTATCAGAACAACTCTTAGGATTTTTGATGTTTCAGTCAGGTCTTTTGACTGAGACTGATTACGTTATGTATTAAGAGATTAAAAAGATTTATGCCTTATGGCGAAGTTGAATTACTGTTATAGATTATGTGTTTCAATTTGTTTTCATCTGGTTGTTAAAGTTTTACTTCGGTATTAGATTTCGCAACTACTCTATTGAGTTATTTTCGAAAAAGCTTTTAATTAACCGAAACAGGGGAGAGGGCGTGGCACACACAACGGGAGCGGCTACCAGGATTAGCAGCTGCTTGTAACTTGTGTTGTTCTCTAGCCTTATGCTTAAGTGATGGGCATAGCTTTATATAAGGTATCACTCACTAACCCTTTCCCTAATGGGCTCCTGTACTCTACATGCTCATTTATTTAATTATTAATTAAATCACATTTAATTAATTAATAAAATTACTTCTCCGATCATCTGTTCTATGCGTGCGACCCTATAGGTTCTCATTAAGTTGGCAATAATATTAAATCTCATTTAATATTATAAACAATGAGCAGCATCTAACAATACATCATTGCTAGCCAATTAATGAAAATATCGGTGATATGGTACAACCTTAACTGTGACCATATTTACAGTGTAGCCAATGTCCCTTCATCACAATTGCTTAATTGAACAGAAGGCATAAATGTGTCATCCTTATTAAGTCCAATTATATGTTTCTCGACCAAGGAGTAGACGTGTAATCATTTGGGCCCAACATCTCATATTGTCCCAACTTAGCATGCCCATGCATTTCCATGTTTCACACCATCGAGTGGCCATAGACATTACTCTTGTTATGTAGAAGGGACGAATCCTATCTACAACACTCACATCCATTTGCATGATTTACTGCAGGCCTAATTACTACCTTTATAATTATCCTGTTACAGATAACGTTTGATAGCATTATAGCCTACAACTCCTTATGTAGGAATCGTAGTGACTTCACTACTTCACCATGGTCACCATGAGAAACGCTTATGATACTTACACAACTATTATGCAGCATTCTCATAGCGGGTCAATCCAATATAAATATTCCATCAATATTTATACCTGTGTGAAGACATGATATCATATATCCATGATTTGTGAGATGTGGTCATCATGTCACTCACATAATAGTCTTGATGTATTATTATTGTCATAATTAATAATAATACTTGACTACGGATACTTTAAGAATAACATTCTATAGTTTAATGGGTCTCACGATCAAGTCACACTTAATGTTCCATTAAACGAACTGTTTATTCTAAGGACTTTATTATGATATATATATATATATATATATATATATATATATATATATATATATATATATATATATATATGATCATAATAATAACATAATGAATGCCTTGTACATATATCAAATATATGATTAAAGTCATGACACAAATGATTATATATTCAAAATAGATTGACTAATAGGGCTTACACCAACAAACATGATATCGTATATCCATAACCCGTGTGATATGGTCATCATGTCACTCAAATAATAGTCTCGATATATTATTATTATCCTAATTAATAATAATACTTGACTAAGGATACTTTAAGAATAACGTTTTATAGTTTAATGGGTCTCACGATCAAGTCACACTGTTCCATTAAACGAACTGTCTATTATAAGGACTTTATTATACTATATATATGATTATAACAATAACATAATAAATGAATGCCATGTACATATATCAAATATATGATCGAAGTCATAATACAAATGATTATATATTCAAAATAGATTGGCCAGTAGGGCTTATACCAGCATGTCGATGGGAGGCATCGTGGTTGTGACCGAGTGGTTAAGTGTGAGGTTTCCGGTATCAACTCATTATGGATGGATGTTGCATAGCATATCATTGTGGCTAAGTGGCGAGGTTTTATGACTATAGTATGGGCTACAATAATCATACGAAGTTAGTGTACCTAAGTGCAGGTATGAAAAGTGGACGGGGCTGTCTGAAAGAGACCCTAGGGATATAACTGGACTTGAGACCGATCACAAGTGACGGATGGGTTGCTCCTATCGTGTCATGATGCTCGACCAAGCTTGGTTATCCCGACTAATCCTTGAGTTATTTCAAGTCATAGGTGGATGTTCCGAGACGACCAAGACAACCCTCCCTGTCTGGGACAGTGGACTAGTGGTGCACTCTTATTGGTCACCGTGAGCGAAAAGTTACTTCGACGAACTAACTTGGCCAATTGGGGTCGAAACATATTATCCAAAGGGGATAGAGAGATATCGCCAACATGCATAAAGGGGTTAGTATCCCTAGTAAAGATTTGATCTGTGGGTGAGAGTATCTTTGAGTTGGATGTGACTTGGGAGATGTTTGAGTGCATGTTATATATGTGCATATGTCTTGTATGTTCATCTGTTACCATTTCTATGCTACTGCTTTTCCCTTTACATGATGATGATGTGTTCTTATCGATTCTTCTCTATATGTTTTTTTTTGGTTGCCGTCGAGAAGACTTAGTAGACGCGGACACAGATGGACCCCCGAAGGAGGTTATTAGACATGGCGCCTTAGATCCCACTGTTGGGGGATCTAGAACTTATCTACCGTGATCCCGACGGATGGCAGGTCGACCCTGCCTTTTACAGTATACACTAGTCCTATGAGTATACGGTTTCGGTTAGGAGCTTTACTGTTTGGAGACATCATGGGACCGTTTCGAGTCATCCAGCAGCTACCGTTTAATTAGATGTAGTATCCTCCATGATCCAGCACCCACGCCGGTATGTGGGACGTACCCGAGGCTTCACATGCTCGAGCAGATAAGGCTTCGTCTACGGAGGACGCAGATGTCTTAGCGAGCACTTCTTAAGGACCTATCAAAGGCAGAGGATAGTCATGTCTAGCTCCTCGTGGAGTATGTGCCTAGGAGGGTTTATAGGCGCACTTACAACGAGGGCGAAGGTAGTTCTATCCATACCACTGAGGGTATGAGGCCAGCCAATGCGTTCATCTTAGGTGTGTGGTGAGCATACTTTTGATGTATTTTTTAGAGCTGGTGGGTAGTGTGCTGGAGCAGACGAAGAGTTTAGCTACAGGTCTTTTTGTGTACCTTTTTATGTACTTTTCTTATGTTCTACCTTTCTTATACAACGTATGTATACAATACAGTAGACCTACTGACGGGGTATATCGATGCATGTTCATAGTTATGTATATAGTTGTGGTTTTTATCTTGTTGCGTATGCTTTACACTGATGCGTGTTTGTATGGTTTAGGCTTTGTTTTTATCCGCTTCGTTTTTAATAAGTGCTCTAACTTTATAATACGGTTTAAGGTTTAGTTAATACTAAGGTTTAGTTAATACGACATGTCGGGGTATCGATGACAGTTTGGTGGTATCGTTGGCAGTTTGGTAGTGTTGTCGAAAAGCGTGCTGAGATTGTTGTTAGAAGGTGTGTCAAAGTGGTACCAGTCGCGGAGCTGAGATAGGGACTTTTTGCGGGGAAGCGTCTACAGTGTCAGGTGAGGAGAAAGATACCCTATCGTCGGGGAGGCAAGAACTAGTTATATATTTATTGATTGTGTGTAAGGGATCCTTTAACCGTACTAGAGGTTGAGCCCTCGAAAAGTACCTAAACCCTAGGTTTAAGCATCTTTGGGCTATCACTGCTAAGTGGACACCCTAGGTTAGTTGATTATTGATAATTTCTATGAATGGTATATTTGATGCGATTGTTTTATGATTTATATGTTTAGATTTTGGGTTATTATGTTTGAGAACATGATTGATATGTTTGGTTTGTGATTTAGTAGTTATTATGCTAAGTTGAGGATATGCTATAGACATGGCGGTTAAGCTGACAGACGTTGGGAACTGTGATAAGCTATGATTTGATACTGTGGTAGCGGTGCATTGAGGCACGTGAGGTAATCATGGCGTGCTCAGTGTCAACCTAGAGATATTTATCATGCATAGGATGTGCACTGTGCCAGGTGGCGAGCTGTGTGGTATGGGACACACGAGGTTAGTGTACCTGAGTGCGGGTACGGATTACGGAATGGGCGATCTGAAAGATCTTGGGGATGTAATCAGACTCAGGATTATTCATAAGGGACAAATAGTTTGCTCCTATCGTGTCATGAAACCTGATAGAGTCTGGTTATCCCGACTAGACCCTGAGTATTCCAGGTTGCTGGTGGATCTTCAGAGGCGGCCGAGACAGCCCTCCCTGCCGGGGATAGTGGAGTGGTGATGCACTCTTATTGGTCACGACGAGCGGAACGGATTGCCAAAACAAACTAACTTATGAAAGGATCTTAATGGAAAGGAAATGTTGAGGAATTGGCCGACATGCATGGAACAGTAATTGCATCTAGTCTAAGTGTTAACCTTAAAGGAGTTAGAATTGGAGATGATTGTGCATGTGCCTATTATTAGTATTGTAAAGAATGGATTGAATCCTCAACTTGGCTTATTCTGGTCATTATGCAATAATAGATAGTTGGTTTTATTATTCTGTTATGACATTTATTTTTTCAGTTACATATTCTAGTGGCTAAGAAACATATATATATAAGGTGAAATTAAGTCAGCTAAAGAGTGTGTGAAAAAATCAGTTAATGTGAGGCAATTTCTGTAACCCGAGAGTGAGAGGAAATTATAGCTTTGTAATGCTCTAAGTTTGAGAGCCTCTACTGTAACATTCCGAAATCAGTGCATAGTGAAATCCTACCGCTGCGATTTGTGGATGTAGCCCTTATTGGGTGAACCACGTTAAAGTTTTGTGTGTTCTTTCTTTACTTGTACTTTCTGTTTTATTCTTTCTCAAGTCTGGTATTCTTTGGTGCTTCCGCCATTGTGGCATTACTGTTTTACTCTGCATATTGTAACAAACTGGCATCAGAGCTCCCAAACAATCCTAGGAGTTACTAATACAGAACACGAAGAGTTCTTGGTTCAAAAGGATTCATTCAAGATGTTAAATTCCATCAAGATTGAGAAATTCAGGGGCAAACACAGTTTCAGTCTTTGGCACATAAAAATGCGGGCATTGCTGAAACAACAGGGAGTCTGGGCACCCCTATCTGGTCAAGTTGGAAAGATAAGTAAGGATGATCTTGCGCAGCAAGAAGAAAAGGCTCATTCGCTGATCTTGTTGTCTCTTGCTGATGAAGTTCTGTATGAAGTTGCTGAAGAACTGACTACAGCTGGCCTTTGGTTGAAATTGGAGAAGCTCTATATGACAAAGTCTATCTGCAACAAATTGTTGTTAAAAAGACGCCTATTTGGACTTCGAATGAAGGAAGGTACATCTCTAAAAGATCATCTAGATGAGCTAAATTCTATTTTAATGGAACTTCTTGATATTGATGTTAAAATAGATGATGAGGATGCTGCTATGATTTTATTAGCTTCTTTACCTTCTTCGTTTGAAAACTTTATGAGTTCTCTAAGTGTTGGAAAAGACTGTATCACTGTGGAAGAAGTGAAATCAAGTCTTCATTCTAGAGAACTTCGGCACTTGGCATCTGGAAATGTAGATGATGTCTCAGCCTCTGGGTTGGTGGCTACAAAATCTGGTAAATTTCAAAAAAAGAAAGGCAAAAGGGGTTCAAAACAAAAGGACAAAACAAATCCAAGGGACATTTGTAACTACTGTAAAGAACCAGGACATTGAAAGAAAGACTGCCCCAAGAAAAAGAAGAAAGAGTCAGTTGTAGCAAATGTTCAAGAAAGTTACTCATCTGATACTGATCTAGTTCTGACGGCTACTGATCAACAAGCAACTGATAAATGGGTTCTTGACACTGATTGTTCTTTTGATATGTGTCCTCAGAGAAGTTGGTTCTTGACATATGAAAGGAAATCAAGGAGCAATGTATTGATGAGAAACAACTCTTCATGCAAGACAGTTGGTACAGGTTCCATTCAATTAAAATTGGTTGATGGAACTGTCAGAACTCTTACTGATGTCTGTCACATTCCAGACCTGAAAAGGAATCTGATATCAGTTGGAGCATTAGATTCAAAGGGTTTCACCTGCAATGTTAAAGGTGGAGAGATGCAAATCAAAAGAGGGTCGTCTATAGTCATGAAAGGAACCAAGGTGGGGAATTTGTACTTCCTACAAGGTTCTACAGCTGTTGGGTCTGTAGCAGTGGCCTCACAATCAACAGCTCATGAGCTAAAAGAAAGCAGTCTTTGGCACATGAGACTGGGACATATGAGTGAGCAAGGCATGATGATACTCAGCAAACAAAGTCTTCTTGGAAGACATCAGTCTGTACACTTGGAATTTTGTGAACACTGTGTATATGGAAAGAAGCATAGACACAAGTTCTCAAAAGCAGTACACAACACAAAAGGTACTTTGGATTATATTCATGTTGACTATTGGGGCCCTTCCCGTGTCTCATCTATAGGTGGAGCTAGATACTTTCTTTCCATCATAGATGATTACTCAAGAATGACTTGGATTTTCATGATGAAAAACAAAAGTGAAGCTTTCAAGTCATTCAAGCAATGGAAGATCCTAATTGAGAATCAAACTGGAAAAAAGATTAAAAGATTCCAGACTGATAATGGCTTGGAATTCTGCTCCAAGGAGTTCAATGATTTCTGCAGCAAGGAAGGGATTCTCAGACAGCATACTATAAGAAATACACCATAACAGAATTGTGTAGCCGAACGCATGAATAGAACATTACTGAAAAGGGCACGATGTATGCTCTCAAATGCAGGATTGGACAGGATGTTCTAGGTTGAGGCTATCAATACTGCATGTTTCCTCATAAACCTTCCTCCAGCTACAGCTATTGAATGTAAAACTCCTACTGAAATTTGGTCAGGAAAACATGCTGACTACTCTATTCTCAGAATTTTTGGGTGTCCAGCTTACTATCATGTGAATGAGGGAAAGCTAGAACCCAGGGCCAAGAAAGGAGTGTTTATGGGTTATGGAGATGGAGTGAAAGGCTATAGGATATGGTCTCCTTCAGAAAGAGAGATTATCATCAACAGAGATGTAACCTTTGATGAAGACTCTATGCTACATCTCAAGTCAAAACATGAAGTTTATGAAAGAAAAGAAGATGATGCTACCAACCAGGTGGAGTCAGACATCTCAATCAGAAATAATGATGATGACTCATCTCAAACAGATTTGAAAAGGGAATTGGAGATCACAGAAATAGATCAGCAGGATAAATCTCAGCCAGAAAACACATCTGGCAGAAGGTCACAAAGGCAAATTAGACCTCCTCAAAGGTATGGCTATGCAGACATAGTTGCTTATGCCCTACAAGTACCAAAAGAGGTTGAAACTCAGGATCCAACAAGCTATCATGTAGCCATCACCAACAAAGAAGGTGATCAATGGATTGCAACCATAAGTGAGGAGATAGAATCTTTGCAGAAAAATCACACATGGAGACTTGTTGAATTACCAGAAGGCAGAAGAGTAGTTGGCTGCAAATGGATTTTCAAAAGAAAGACAGGGATTCCAGGTGCAAAAGCCATAAGATATAAAGCTAGACTTGTTGCAAAAGGGTATAGTCAAAGGCAAGGTGTTGATTACAATGAGATTTTCTCACCAATTGTGAGACATACATCTATTCGGGTGCTACTAGCATTAGTGGCTCATCTGGACTTGGAACTTGAGCAACTAGATGTGAAAACTGCATTTTTACATGGTGAGCTTGATGAAGATATTTTAATGGCACAACCAGAGGGATTCACTGTTCATGGAAAGGAAAAACAGTTATGTCAACTTCAAAGGTCTTTGTATGGTTTGAAGCAGTCACTTAGGCAATGGTACAAGAGGTTTGACAAGTTTATGGTAACTCATGGATACACTAGAAGTCCATATGATTCATGTGTGTATCACAAACATCTTGAGGATGGCTCTTACATATATCTACTGCTGTATGTAGATGATATGCTAATAGCAGCAAGTCATAAAGAGACAATTCAGAATTAAAATCAATCTTAAGTGCAGAATTTGATATGAAGGATTTGGGAGCAGCTGAAAAGATTTTGGGTATGGAAATCTATAGAGATCGAGCACACAAGAAGCTATTCCTATCTCAGAAGGAATACATCCAAAAAATACTGTCCAAATTTGGTATGTCTAGTGCAAAGTCTCTTAGTACTCCATTACCTGCAAATGCTCATCTTTCTTCAACTCTTGCACCTCAGAATCAGGAAGAATTGGAGTATATGTCTAGAGTCCCTTATGCAAGTGTTGTTGGCAGTTTGATGTATGCCATGGTGTGTACCAGGCTAGATCTTGCAAATGCTGTCAGTGTTGTGAGCAGATTCCTATGTCAACCAGGAAAGGATCACTGGCAAGCAGTGAAAAGAATTTTCAGGTATTTGAAAGGAACAACTGATGTTGGGCTGATATATGGCAGAGACACAAATTGTGTTCTAGCCGGTTATTCAGATGCAGATTATGCTGCAGATTTGGATGCTAGAAGGTCTGTAACAGGTTATGCTTTTACAATTGGTAATTCACTGGTAAGTTGGAAAGCTACACTTCAGCCTACAGTAGCTTTGTCTACAACCGAATCTGAATATATGGCTTTAACAGAAGTAGCTAAAGAGGGTATATGGCTGAAAGGTTTGATAATGATTTAGGCTTCTCACAAGAACATGTAATTATTTTCTGTGCCAGTTTGAGTGCCATACGTTTGGCCAAAGATCAGGTACATCATGAAAGAACCAGACATATAGATGTGAGGTATCATTTCATTCGTACAGAAAAGAGAATCAAAGTTCAGAAAATAGACACTAAAGACAACGCTGCTGACATGTTTACTAAATCTGCTCCTAAGAGCAAGTTCATGCACTGTTTGGAGTTGCTCAATGTTGATTGTTGGAAGTAGTCCTTTGTGGCAAGCAGCAGCAAGATAATCTATACTCAAGCGCATCTAATGATGAAAGGAGAATTCAGTCCAAGGTGGAGATTTGTTAAGAATGGATTGAATCCACAACTTCGTTTATTCTGGTCATTATGCAATAACAGATAGTTGGTTTGATTATTTTGTTACGACAGTTATTTTTCAGTTACATATTCTAGTGGCTAAGAAACATATATATAAGGTGGAGTTAAGTCAACTAGAGAGTGTGTGAAAAAATCAATTAATGTGAGGCAATTTCTGTAACCCGAGAGCGAGAGGAAATTATAGCTTTGTAATGCTCTAAGTTTGAGAGCCTCTACTGTAACATTCCGAAATCAGTGCATAGTGAAATCCTGCTACTGCGATTTGTGGGTGTATCCCTTATTCGGTGAACCACGTTAAAGCTTTGTGTGTTGTTTCTTTACTTGTACTTTTGTTTTATTCTTTCTCAAGTCTAGTGTTCTTTGGTGCTTCCGCTATTGTGGCATTACTTTTTTACTCTGCATATTGTAACAAGTACATATATTTCTAGTATCTTTCCTTTCCTATGATTGGGCCATAAGTAGTTTCTTATCTCCCTATCCTTTCTTTCTATATATGTGTTATGGATCTTCGAGTAGAAGATGAGCAGGAAGCTAAGGATGGCTTCGCAGCATCCACGGACGCACGCCGAGGATTTCGGTCCTGGGAGACTTTGAGTTGCATGACCACGATGAAGATGGAGCGGGCTGGCCGATCGACCCAACCACCTTTACTGTTGTGCACAAGGTTCTCGATATGGTTTATTTTTCGTATTTTTGGAGCCCTGCAAGCTAGTTTGGTAGGAGTGTTCTATATCTCCCAGCGGTTACCTTTTGACAGGATGTGGCATCCACCACCAACCCATCAGCACCTGTATGTGTTCAAAGGTTTGCGGGCTCACAGCGCTGCGTTTCGTCAGCTTTGCTTGCAGCGACACATGTTCGTCTCGAGCAGTTCGACAAAGGCTCCGGGGCAACGAATTTATGTGTGTCTGGTTAGGCGCGGCGAAGGAGCGGGTAGCTCTAGACCTCATCGCGAAGGTGGATAGTGGGCCAGTGCATCCTAGGAGTTGAGAGCATTTTGATATATTTTGGGTTGGGAGTGCGATTAGAGTTGCCTGCTAGGGATGTTCTCTTCCTTTGATGTATTTTCAATTGTACTCTTCATAGATAGGTTTGATGTAGCCCTTGGCAGACTCTATGTATATATGGTTGTATTTATATATCTTTATCTTTCGTTGTGTATCTGTTCATATGCTTATTTAATTAAAGTTTTAATTCCCGCCTATTTCGAGGAATAGTTTTACGTCGTTAAGCTTGATCGCTGTAATAAAATGAACTAAGAACGGTTAACTGGGATTAGACAACTAGGTAACATAAAATGGGACCGGGTCGTCTCAGCATGTATTGCACAAATCTAAGGTAGCACATAAAAGGTGATAGAACTAAACATATTTAACCAAAGTCCTTTTATACTCATAAACTCCAAAAGGAAGGTGATGTTGATATTTGAAAATTTTGCTCAAGCAACAATGCGGCAGATTTGTTCACAAAGGCATTGTCAATTTCAATTTTCAAGAGGCACGTAGCATTGAAATGTGTCAATTTAAGGACATTTTATAATTGATGTATTGGGTAATCACAAGAGAACATGAGAGAGCTAGAGAGAGCCCGAGCGTTTTTGGAGAGTGATCGAGTGAAGTCAGGGAGAGATTGAGATGGGGAGAGAATAAGGAGAGACCTAGGATTCCTTTAGCCAACTGGGATAGGACTAAGTTAGGGATACAGGAACACAAGAATAGAAGAGAAGTGTACTTTGAACCAAAAGGATATATCAAATCCCTCCTCCAGGAAACTACTACTTCTTCAAAAACTTTCCGGATAATCATGGGACAATGGAAATGTGGAGAATCTTCTCAAGGTGGGGAAAAGTAGGGGAAGTGTTTATTCCAGGTAAAGTGGACAAAGCAGGGAAGCGGTTTAGTTTTGTGAAGTTTAAGGCTGTTATGGATGAGAAGAAGATGGAATTGCAACTTAGAAATATTTGGATAGGAACGTACAAATTGCAGGTAAACATCTCAAGGTATGGAGGTAATGGGGAATAGAAAGGAAGGTGAAAAAAGTATAAACCCCTTGGTTTTCGAAAGGAAAACACAGCAAGGATTGCTGTATGCACAAGTACTTATGGACCAGAAAAGGAAAGGGAAGAGACGGGAAGGAAATTTTAGGAAAAAGGCACCATCACATATATATATATAACAAAGAAAATGGAAATGAGTGGAATGGTTTGGAATTTAAAATTGAAGATGAAGACATCACATGGTTAAAAAATTCATATCTTGGTCAACTTCACAGAATGGAGGATGCAGTTTTTATGCAGGAAAAGTTGCTAAGGGAAGGGTATTATACCATTAAGGTAACATTAATGGGCGGGAAATTAGTGCTACTATCTGCAGAGGATAAAGAAGAGAAATGGTAAAGGAAAGATTTGTATGGGTAAAATGCTTTACGGTACCATTACAAGCTTGGAAAGAGGAGTTTCTAAGATGATAGCTTACACTGTTGGCACTTTTGTCTCAGTGGATGAAAGTACTAGGAAAAAGGCAAGATTCGATGTGGGTAGGATCCTAATATCCACAGCAGTGAGAAATTCCATTGATAAGGTAATGAAAATCAAGGTTGGGGAAGAAATATATGAAATTAGGATGCTGGAAGATCATACGGGAAAAACTGTGGCAAAAATTGGCTCTGACTGTGAGACAAAACATCATAACGATTAAGATATGAATGAATCTCTTTCTTTGGAATCTGAGGGTGACTGGCCGGGAAACCAAATGGACTTATTTTCAGGTGAAAGCTTGGTTGGAGAGGATTATGACGTGGCTCTTGATAATTTTGGACTAGGAAAGTTAAAGGATGGAAGGGTGCTGGAAATTGTGAAGGAGTTAAATGACAATGTGGGAGATTGGAATAAGGTGGCTCAAGATTTAGAAAAGGATGAAGGGCTGGCGGCTGGGAATGGCTTCGAGGAGGTCTCACAAAGTGGTGGAGGGTTGGATGGGTTCAAGATTGGTTCACAAGATGCTGGATTGCAAGGTGAAGATTTGGTCAATGGGCTTTTTAATGAGACCGACCCAAATAATTGTGATACCCAATCTTGGGCCGGGAAAGAAAGTGACCACATTAGAAACAAGAGTAAAAACTTGAGTCCACAAAAGGCCAGCAGTAAAGCACAAGAAGCGGGCCATAATATGGATAAGTTATGTGACTCGAACAAGTGTTCCCCTAGTGAGAACTCTAGCAATTGTGAGGAAGAGAATTTAGAGTCTCAGCAGAGTGTGCTTGCTGAATCTGCTCCTCCCTTGAAAAGGAAACACAATCGCACGAGGAATGGAGAAACGGGGAATTTCAAATCAAATATTTAGCATGAACTCCATAAGAATCAAAGCACTGGGAGAGGTGAAAAAAGATTGAAGGCCACTACAAGAAAATCAGCGATTAGCGTCGGCCAAAAGTCCACGTTACAAGCCAAAAGCTGACATCGGCTATGCGACGGTGTCGTGGCCTACGTTTTTTGCTTTGTCGTTACGTTTAGCGAAGGACCATAATGGCCGACGCTAACCAACGCAAAATGGAAGCTAAACATTGCAAGAATTGGCCGACGCTTACGCTAAACCAACGCTATGGCACAACAGTTTAGCGTCGACCTGGCGAAGGCCTAGCCGACGCTGGGTGGTTATGCCATAACGTTGGTTTAGCGTAGGCTTTAACCAATGCTAACTATTTTTTTGCTTTTTTTTTTTTTACAATTTTTATTAATTAGTAACTGTTGAATTACAAAACCTTGAAATGTAAAATAAAATATAAAACTCAACAAAGACATTAAATACCAAAATCAATATAAAATTTAACTTAAATAGTATTTAAGAGATAAGTACGCATCAAAGTTAATGATGCTTAATACAAAGTACTGGAAAGGTAATGCAAAATGTCTAAACTAAGTGAAAACAAAATCAAGGATGTCGACCAGGTGGAGCAGTGCGGCGGCAGCAAGGCGGTGGTGCAACGGCAGCAAGGCTCTCTTTCAAGGAGAGGCCTGTTAACTGTACTCAAGGCTTACAAACTATTTGTGCAGTCAACAATAAATAATCTCAGCTATTAAAAAAAATCAATAACTCAATCCTTAATCAAAGCCTAAAATTAAGTTCCATACTCTATGGCTTATCAATCAACAACCCAAAACTGAAACAATTGAAACATATAACATTGCTCAAGTCAAGAGAAAGATTATTAATTATCACCTGTGTTGAAAAATATGTGCAACAAAAGCAAGGTTAAGGTTTAGGAAACCTTCCACTATATCTCTTGCAGTTAAGTATCGCTTGCAACCTATCTTATCAGCATGTTCAAGAACTAACTTTGCTCGTTCAAAAGGATTTTTGACAGCCAATGTGGATGGATTAGTGAATTCAGGTGCAAGGACATTTAGAAGGTGAGCATATGCCTCTGCATCCTGCAGTTTCAGAACCATATATGTTCAAAACCTACCCATTCACAAGAAATGTGTTTAGAAGCTTCTGTAATAATTAATACCTCATAATACTGACGTGTATAATTACTTGTACTCTCAATATTTTATCATGTTATCTATTCTTTCAACTAGAAATGGTAGAAAGGAAAAAGTAGAACACTGCATTAAAGAATCCTACAAGAAATGTGCCTTTTACTCAAAAACTATCACATATTCACATGACATAATTCAATTCTATTAATGTTCAACACTACAACTTACTTGTTTCTTATTTACCATCATATGAATAAGATTTCAAACCCCTTCAGTTCACCAATATTAAAAATTTCATGAAGGCTGGAAACTGAGCTTTTGAATCTTCCAATGAAATGAGCAAATCATTATTCCACAGATGCTAAGTGAACAAAACATAATTTGAGATCAAATAGTACTGGTGGGACAAAAGCATTGTTCTTATAATCCTCCCAAGCCAAGGATAGCATGAGTACAATCATTTTAAAAAAAAATACTTAGTTACCTTAACATCAGAGGAGAAGTTTGTGACAATCTTCTTGTACCCAGCTTTCTTCAAATGGAAATTCATCCACCTTAGCAAGATCTTTCTGGTGGTAGACTCATCAACTCTCCCATATTCTGTTAATTTCAGAATATGAAGCCAACATATACAATACAACAAGTAATGAAAATATAAAAAGATAATGAAAAACACTTATTTACCTTACTATCACCAACCAACTCCACAAGCTGAGGAGTTTTCTTTAGGTTCAGGTCCGCCAATAATTGCATCTAATTTAACACCACCATTAGGAATGTCAAAAGTTTACTACATAAAATTTAATATGGAAAATGCAGTCTCTGTTAACTCCATTGACCACAAAACTAGAATGCATAATTAGATAAAATTCCAGATTTTTAATAGCCAAAGTATATGACAAAATTATACAAATTTACACCAAAATTAACAAATGATTATGAACATAATTTAATCAATGATCATTTACCTCAATAATTTGAGAAATCAATCCAAGCACCAGATGACGCTGAAATTATAACAAAAGAAATGAGATATCAACCCACAAAATGCACCCAAAAAAATAATCTAAGTATCAAGAAAGATGGAGGGGCAGAGAAATTCCCAAGAAAACATTATGAGAAGCCATTAAAATAAACCTTGCTCTAAAAAAAATTAGTATAACAGTTCTAGATTGGTTATTAAACTTCTTACATGAAACTTGGCAAGGCATAGAGAGGGAGAACATGAATCTACAGTTGGTACGAATCTTCTTTGAGAATTGAACTTACATTATCATAGTAAAGCAAATGTGATTCAAATATGAAGAAAACTAGTAATACAGACACTACTACCTTGCCATAGGCATGTGCTAGCCTAATATAATCACAAAATACTTCTGAGATTCACTGTTATAGTATCCTAGTTACATGCGTGAAACTTACAGAGGAATAGAAGATTGTAAACACCACACGGCATGTTACAAAAATACATTACACTATTATTTGTTATTAGTTATCACTCAATTAAAACTTTGACCTGGCCACAACTACTGAAATTGTTTAACATGTATTAGTCACCAAGTGTCTTTCTGCTTTGTGTAAAAAAAGGAGAACAAGTTTCAAATTTAATCCCCTTATGATGTTTAGTTACTAAAGAAAAGCAATTGAAATACATATGGTTACAGTTCAACATGTTCTGCAGGCAGTAAAATCAAAATATGGTTTCTATTGGTTCCTCTCTTTCTTTCTTTTTCTCTTGTAATTTTACATAAGGAAAACTCTATTAAATCAACCAGCTGATGTTTTATTTTCCTTATTAGCTTTAAATCAAAGGAAAATACCAGTTAATGCAAATTTCTTTTCTTTCTTATAAGATTGGGAGAGATCAAGAAAAGAAAATAATAGATAGAAAAGAGGTGACTTATTGTGGATATGGAATTTTTTAAAAGCAAAAAAGATCCACTATCCATAAAAAAGTTGATACTTGAAAAGGATGACATCAAATCCAGATGATCAATCCCACCTTGACTCTTGAGAAACAATTCAAAATCAACCTCCTCATCTGTGCTCTGATACAAATCCTGGATATAAGAAACTCTCTCTTCTTCACTCAGATTATCTCCCACAACTTTCAACCTTGACATCTTGGAAAGCCAAGTCCTCACCTCTCACTCTCCCTCCTCATGCTTATGAACTGCATCAAACATCAACAATGATCATCATGACCCACAAAACCCAATTGGCACCACAACATAAAAAATCCAATCTTTCTAGGAAAATCAGCAAAGAAAGTAAAACCCAAGATTCAAAAGGTTACATGATTTTAACAATTGGCAAGAACAACATAAAAAAACCCAATCTTTCCAAGAAAACAAGCAAATAAACTAAAAGACAATAATTGAATAATCAAAATGTTCATGCTCAGCAAAACTTCCTTGCAAACCAAACAACAGGGTAGGAACCATGATGAACTTACTTGGGATTTTAAGCTGCGAAGCTCAAATGATTACAACAATGTCCTTGTCCTTGTCCTTATTTGCGATGGTGGAGCGGCGCGAGCGCAAGGAAGGGAGACACTCGCCTTGTAGGTGGAGCGGCTCAGCGGCAGCAAAGCGGTTGTGCGACGACAGCAGTATGCGGTGGTGCGATGGCAGCAAGCCGGTGGTGCCGCAGCTGAGATGGTTTTGGATCGAGATTACACAAAAGAGAGAATAGGGCTCGGGGGATATTTGTTTTAACATAAACCGACGCTGTACTTAATAAGTTCATGTCAGCGTTTAATTCAGCGTCGGTCAACCTCTGGTGTTGGACTGGTCTACACAAACATAATAAAAAAATTAAAAAAAAAATATACGCATTTTAACGATGGCTTAGCGTCCAATTGGCTGATGGTAACTCTCGAAATTAGCTTCGGAGTCGTGGCCGACGCTAAAAGTTCGCAGCTAACTGACTCTTTTCTTGTAGTGGGCAGGCGTTGGTCATCCAAACAGTGATGGCACATATGACATAGGAAGAATGGGAAAAGGACCGGGGGCCGAAGGTTGCCTGCTCCTCCAGTAGCACAACAAGAGTTGAACAGCTCTATTCATGACAGTGACATCAGATTCAAGAATGAGGAACTTACCACAGATAGCTAGAATTGGAATGTAGACAATTCAAAAATATATTCTTGTAAGTCGGCTTATCTCTAGATGCAAAGAACATATCTCCAAGCAGAAAACAGATTCTTTTCATGTTTTTGGTCTAAAGTGGCACCTTGAAAGATTGTAGCGTTTGCTTCAAAGATGGTTCTTGATAGGATACCTTCAAAGAGCAATCTACTTAAAATGAAGGTGCTGGATAATGAGGAGGCTGCTAGGTGTGTTTTTCGTAAAATGAATTATGAGACAACCGAACATGTATTTTTAGATGTAGTCACATATACAGTTTATGGCAGCAGGTTTATGACTGTTCGAACTCACTGTTGTGTGGCAAGGTGATGCCAGAAATCACTTCAAGCAGCATTTGGGCATGGGTTTTTCAAAAGGCAACAAGGAACTTTGGAAATTAGTCTGGTTCTTTGTGGTGTGGTCTATTTGGAAACATGAAAACCAGGTCATCTTTAAAAGGGACCCGATTGACTTGGAACAGGTACTACAACAAATAAAAGTTAGATATGGGTGTGGATAATAGGAAAAAGTGGAAAAATGATGTTTTCATATTATGAGTGGTGGTTGAATCCCAAGCACTGCTTGCTGTCTTATTTCTCATAGCAGGCTCAACAGGTGTTCCTTGAAAGCTCTTAGATGACTCATTATAACAAGCTGTCAGTCCGAGGTTGCTGTGGGATTAATGTTTTTTGGGTTTGAAGGTAAAAGGGCAGAGTCTTCGGGCAATGGTTGTTTTTATAGGTTTGATGGGAGTTGTGGGATTAATATTTTCTGGTCCTTATTGCTGTCAAGCAGTGGCAGTATCTAAGGAAATGCTGGTATGTGCTCTCTGATACCAGGCAAGAATTTTGGCTGATCTTGGTAATGGGCAGGGAATGTTTTTGTAGTGTAATAGTTTATTAGAAAGGAATGTATGGGAACTGGGCAGGGTATATTTTTGTGTATTTGGTTGGGTGTTTTAAGTCAGATTCGTTGTACATTCTTACAATCTTGTATTGGGCTGGGGTACCCCTTGTACTCCAATATTAATATATTTGTCTTATCAAAAAAAAATTCATAATAGATGTATTTTGAGGGGAAGTAAATTAGTACGAATACTACACTCTAAGTTTTAATGAGATATATTCATAGTGTATAATCATCTAAGGGGAAGTGTTATAAAACATGCACATTTTGCATGTGATGGATGACTACCATTATTATAAATTAAGGTGCATTAGTAAGGGTTTATGGTTACAACTTTTCACGTGACTAGTTAAAATGTTACCATTGCACATAATGGTGAATTATATTGTAAAGTGTAACCTCTTAGCTATTTTTGTTTGAAGTCCTATGTTCTAGCATAGAATATAGTACAAGAATGAAAGATTATTACTAGTTTCTATACTTCCTTTGTCTTGATATCTCTCTTTATTTCTTCTCTCTATTTTGCATACAACAATAGAAGTATATTTGAGAGTTACTTTAAAAGATGTAATTGTTGGAACTAAACTGGTTATCGTCCCTTAATCCCTTGAGTTCTGATGTTAAAAAAAGACTAATTTAAGAGAATAAAGATTAGTTGCGGACTAATGTTTTATCTTAAGTGTGCAGGAAAATCTAAGTCCAAAGACTACATAAGTCCTAAAAGACTTACAGACTCGTCCAAAACCGAGTTCTCACTCTTTATGGACTGTAAACTCTCAATGTTGTATTTGTCCAAAGACTCTTCCTTTTACGTGTTCTCTCTATTTAGTCCAATGAATTTTGACTTTTTAGCGCGAACGCTTTTGTAAACGTTTGAATTTATTATTCAATGTGTAAATGCTTGTATCCTATGGACAAACATTCTTTGTAATCTTCGTAACATCGAAAGCTGAATCCAAACTATCCTTGGCACAAAAGGATTTGAATATCTCCAAAAAGGAAAGACAAAAGGCAAATTTCAGCTATCAAGTCTGATACTCTACTTTGCTTATCAGAAGCCTCAACAAGTTATCAGACTCAACGGTCCAAAGCATTTAATGTATGATCAGAACAGATCCTTTTTCAACCGTTGAAGACTGAAGATTGATCAAGGCCAGAAGGCTATAAATGCCTTCTCCTCAAAAGATGCAAAGTTACTGAACTTGAGAAAAATACAAGCATACAAGAAAACAAGCTATCAAGAGAAAATTCAAAGCATACAAGCTTACTCTGCTCTTAAACTTTCATGTCACTCTTTGCGAAGAGTTTTGCTTTAGAGTTTAGAGCTTAAGTCTCAAACCCTCATACTTAGTGAGTCAGTAGAACATCTTTTTCAAAACCTTAGTTGGCTAAGCCTGAAGAGGCTTGTTTAGAAAGAATACTTGAGCCTGAAGCGGCTTTGTAATTTTCAAACTCTCTAATACTTAAGTAAACAGTATTTATGTGTTTGTATTTTATTGAAGAGTCTAGAGAGTGAAATAAAATAATCTGAGACCATAGTCACGCTCTACTCTATCGTAGGAAGCTATGGTTAAAATTTGGGTCGCAAACTCAGACGGAGCCCGGTCTGTGTTTTTCACTGACAGTAGTGTTTTACTACTATAAAGACCTAATTTTGACTCGTAAATGAGACGGTTAGTCTCAGAATCGAATTCTCTACAATTTTGCTAAAATCAGTTCTTGACGTTAAAAAGTGAAAATAATATAAACTATTCGGGCGAATTCTCAAACCGGGTGCCGAACGGAGCTGGACATGGATTTAATGGGACCCGCTAACGAATAATCTTGATGTCACATCAGGTCACATCACATTGGGAAGCATATCAAGTGTCATGGTGATTTTCAAAATATCTGAACACGAAATGACCAAAATACCCCTGACCTTTTTCATAATTACCATTTAACCTTGGGTGAAAAGATCAAATTGCCCCTTCAGTGAATTTTTGTGGACTTCCTTGCCCTTCCTCTTCTCTCACACGCCTCCCCCCTCATGAAAGCCACCATTCTTTCTTTTCTTCATAACTCCATTCTTTCTCTAACTTTCTCATCTTTTCTCTCATTTTCCTGAAGAAATCTTAAGAGTTTTTGTGAAGCAAAGTTGATAACTTTGATCATATTCATCCTCTAAGAGGTATAGATTCTTCATTTGATCTCTCTATCTTCATTTTCTTCCATTGAAACTATGTTTTTCAAGCTTTTGTTCAAGTTGAACTTCAAACTTCAAAAATTCATAGAAAAATGTAGAAAAATCCTTTTAATGTCAAACCAATTTCTATGAGCTAGTTTCATCATCTTCTTTCATAATCTAAGAGCATGAAACCAAAAGAGCTCCCTAGCTCAAATGGGTGAGCATGGCCGAATCTCATCCATTTGGGTGAATGGAGTTTTGTTCATTTCTTTTGTATAATAAGCTTTGATTTAGTTCTATCATGCTTAGTGAGCCTTGAATCCAAGAGTATGTGATCAAAGGACATCCCTAGCTATTTTTATAGCTCCATGGCTGAACCCTATATAAGTAGGATTAGGAGAATTTGTGTTGTTAAATGTTAATGTTTGAATGGATTATGTGTTTGTAGTTGTGATTGGGTAATCGAAGGAGGAATCGGGAGAATTCGCGGGCCGATCAGACGACTTTTGCTCGGAGGATAACTTCAACGGGTAAGAGAAGTTTGCCTGAGGGATTTTTCCTGATAACTATATGTTATCCGTGATTGATTTGTGTAGCTCTATTTGAGCTTTGTTGTGATTGTAATAATGTTCTATGCCTCGTGTATGTTTGTGATGATGTATGCTTAGATGGAAAAGTGTTTTCATGTATGTTGAAAACCATGCTTTGATCTCTAGATCAAGTAAGGATTTTTATGCTTGTTAATGATGGAATGATGTATGATTATTGTTCATAATAATATTGTGAGCTTTCGAGCTATTACATGACAAGTTAGTGAAGCAAAATCTTCACATCTCATGTGTGGGAGCATTCGGCCTTGACCTTAAGAAAAAGGAAGAACATGAGTTGTTCTGGAACATTCACTGTGTTTGGAAAGTTAGAAAATTTTTTGGGCAACTTATACTTCAAACAAAATAAGAAGTGATTTTGATCCAAAGATCAAATAGAGTTTTGACCTTCAAATGTTTTACTAAGGTGAAAATGTATTTTTACTTTAGTCCTAGTTTATCCAATTAATTAAGTGTTTTAAAAATAAAAGGATGAAATGATTTCATGAAAGTAAAAGTAACGAGAAGTTACCTTATGATTAATAGGATGTCACACTCTTTGAAACTAAGTTAACATTCAATCTTCCAAGTATAAAGAGGACCTTGCCCTCAAGTTTGCAGTAATAGAATCATAGTTGGAAAACTAAATGAAATTCCATTTCTTTTACACTAACTTAAATCATGGTTTTACACTACGTTTGTAAGGAAAAACCCTTTTCAAATCAGTTAAAGTTCTACTTTAAGCAAGTAACAAATTTCTTTTAAATCAAATAAGTTTTCAACTAGAAAGGATTTGGTTTGCAAAGTCTTAAATTGAGAGTTTTCAACTCAAGTCGTAAAGTTTTACGCACGGAAACCCTAAGTTAAGTAATTAACTTAGTACAAAAGAAAAGAGGTAAGTAAGTATAGTATATGGTGGAACAAGACCATGCACTATACCATTGATGACTTAGTTCATCAACGACTTCATAAGACTTAAGTGAATCAATACTTACTTCATTACTTGAAACTCAAGGAATTAATATCTTAGAAAGGAACAAAGACTTATCTAAGAGGATTCTCAATCCTTCTTCATAATGCTTAGGACTTGAGACATAATTTATAAGACATAAACACAAACATGAAACGTTTTGGGTTTTGAAACAGTAGTTCGATGACGGACCGGTGATTCGGATCCAGGTCAATCGTTCAATTGTTTCAGTCTTGTGATGACTCGATCCCGGAGGGATCACGAGATTTATCCGGTGGATAAATGTTTTATAAGACAAAGACGTGTATAGTTCCTAAGGAAGAGAACCTTGAGGTTTATCCGGTGGATAGACATTGATTTATCGCATCCGCTTTGTGTAAGCATTGGCATTTCATTGCATGAGTTTGTAAGGCCTTGAGCCTAGGAGTTGAGCTTACACCTAGATGCTGGTGCGAATCTTACGGTGACGATCTTAAATGGTCTTTGGAGGTATCAGGTTTGGAAGGGCTGACATGAGACCAGTTGGTGATTCTTCTGTGTCGTGGCGAATCCGAGCAAAACACTAATACCCTCTACTAGATGCTGTACTTTTCATGTTTGGTTGAGAGTGTTTCCGTAAAGCCAGATACGTGCACGTTACGAATGTTGTAGCATCTTGCCCATGGCTGGCATTAACCGGAACATGTCCTCCCATTCACTCTCTCCGACGATTTGTTAGCTCCATGGAGTAGGGGTCAGAGTTTTACCTTTGTGGCATATGGCATTGAGTCATGTACTTCGCATTGCATTGCATGGCTGTTAGTGATTACATTTACTAATTGTACATCACTATTCTGCTTTCAAAGATGACTTATGCTGCTAATTGATTCATATGATATATTGCAATTTATGGTATGCATATTGGACATGTTGTTACCTGGTATGTTGTCCTGTGTTACTTTTGCTATTGCGCTGTGGATACTACATATGTTCATATGCTGTTTTGTGTGTCATGCATGTAGTTATCATGTTTAAATCCATATTTGGTTACTCACCCTTGCCTGTACATGTTGGACACCCTGTTGTGTTTTTGGATACGTGTACAGATGCTTCTCAACGGTCATTTGGGTCACTTCGGGACCCTGTAGCTTGCGTCTCTCGATGCCGACGACGAAGATGTATGGACTGTTGGCAACGAGACCCAGTCTTATTGGTATGATGTATACTAGGTAGTAGGCTCTATTGTCCGTAGAGTTCTTTTATCAAACCTGCTCTTAGGATTTTCAATGTTTAAATTGAGAAAGTTGGTATACGTGGTCTTGAAAACCTCTGTATAGTTTGGAACTTCTATATGAAAAATAATTTCAGGAAAGCTTATATGTGATGGTGAAATGGTTTATGAATAAACCCAATTTATATGTATTGTCTAGTATAATGTGATTTTATTATTGTGATGTGAGTATTACTTTTCTGAAGTATTATGCCGGAAATTTTTATACCCGAGTTTTCCAATTTAAAGTAAATTATCCTTTTTTCGAAAGCAACCAGCAATTCTCTTTTAAATTTAATTCCGCACTTGTTTAAGATGTAATGCCCAAGGGGGGTGTTACAGGCTTGCCTGTAAAAGAATACTTAGTGTGCCTGAAAAGGTGTAGAATACTTGCCTGAAGAGGTGTTGAATACTTGTAACAAAGGGTTTTTGTTATAGTGGAGAAAAATCTCGAGTAGGGAAGACTGGACGTACCTCTTTGGTGAAGAGTGAACCAGGATAACATCTTTGTGTTCTTTTTCTTTCCCTTACTTTCGCTTTAGTTTATTTTTTGACTAACTCCTTGGGATTGAATTGCTTTCTTATCGTGCTTGTTTCTTTTATCGTAATCCTTCTAAGAGTCCAACCGGTGTTTGGAAACACTTCTTGCGTCCTTTATCTTTTCAACTTCCAACCTTTGCAAAAACTTATATATCTGCTTGCGAAAAGTTTTAAAAATGTAAGAAACACAATTCAACCCCCTTCTTTTGTTTCAAACAGGTTCCTTCAATTGGTATCAGAGCTCAGCCTATGGGTTGAGCACTTAGCCTTGTAGAGGAAAAGATCCCACAACAGTATGGCAAGCAAGGCATGCCAAGTGGGAGTCCGTCTGTTGTGGAAGGCACTTCCATGACCAGACCTCCATTCTTCAACAAAACTCACTATTTGTACTGGAAGGAGAGATTTAAAGGCTTTATCTTAAGTACAAACTCTGCTCTCTGGGCCAGAATCATGAATGGTCCAAATGTGTGTCTCAATTCTGGTGGGATAGAAAAGCTGAAGAAGATTGGATTGATGCCGAAAGAGCCAAAATGGAACAAAATCATAAAGCAAGATATGCTCTGATGTGTGCTCTCAATCCTGATGAATTTTAGAAGATTCACGCATGTGAAACAGTAAAGCAAATCTGGGATACCTTGTCAAATCTCCATGAGGGGACTACCAAGGTAAAAGACTCAAAAATGATTATGCTAGTTGGCCAGTATGAAATGTTCACTATGGCTGAGGGAGAGTTCATTCTGGACATGATGGGTCACTTCCAGACGATCACCAATAATCTAAAGTCCCTTGGGAAAGTTTACACTACCAAGGAAAATGATACTAAAATCCTTAGGAGCTTGCCTAAGGAATGGAGACCACTTGTTACTGCAATCACCCAGGCCAAAGATCTCTCTACTTTGACCTTGGATGATCTTGTAGGAACTTTGCAAGTTCATGAATAAGAGCTTCATCTTGATAATCCTGGAAAGAAAAACAAAGGGATTGCCTTAAAAGCTCAAAAATCCAACAACTCAAAAGCTTTAAAAGCTGATGAGTCTAGTGATGATGCTGATCAATCTGATAATGAAATATCAGATGATGATGAGTTATCCTTTATCTCCAGAAAAATCCAAAATATGTGGAGAAAGAAAAATGGGTTGAAAAGAAAGCAATTTCAAAAGAAAAACTTTAAGGACAATGCTGAGTCCAAGGATAAAAGTCAGTGTGTCTGTTTCGAGTGCAACAAGTCTAGCCACTTCAAGGCTGACCATCCTATGTTAAAGGACAAGAAAAAGTTCTTCAAAAAGAAGAAAAAGAACCTCATGGCAACCTGGGAAGATCTCGACTCTTCTGAGGAAGAATAAGAAGCAAATGAGGAAGCCAATCTATGTCTCTGGTCCAATGATCAAAATGAAGACTCTTCGGATGATGAACAACCTGTTGTTCCCGAAGAAAGAACTCAAGAAGCCACCTCTGAAAGAAGATGGAATGTTCCACCTATTTTCAATGGAACAAATTACTCTTACTAGAGATCTGTATTTCAAATATACGTCCAAGCTCAAGACTTTGAGTTGTGGAACGTATTTACTGATGGAGATCATCGTCCAACAAACACTCTTGAGGACGGCTCAGCAACATCCAAACCTGAAGTTGACTGGACGAATGAAGATATCATTCGGTACTCTCTGAATGCTCGTGCCAACTGGTGTCTCGTCAATGCTCTTGATGGATCAAGGTTGGAGTTGGTGTTGCAATTTGAAACTGCAAAAGCGAATACGGCAACCTTAGATCTTTTATTCGGATCAAGGATCCCTCCTGCTTCAAAACTCAGCCTGATGGCAAACATGTAACACCCCGATTTTCGCTTGCTAGTCAGAAAGTGTTGTTAAATACGTTGTTTAAATTGTTATATATATGTTAGGTGTTGTTATGCATGTGTTCGATGTTTAGGACGTGTTTAGGGTAGTTAAACCTTAGAAACGAGCCTATAAGTGATCCCGTCAGGGTGGCACGCCTGTGCTCTTGTATAGCACGCCCGTGCCAGTTTTTCAGCACGCTTGTACTCCCGAGCAACACGCCCATGCTCTTCGCACGCACCAGAAACACATTTTGGGCTCTTTTGGTCAGCCTATTTCGTCCCAATCCTTTTTATACCTCTTTTGCTCGACCTAAACCCCATAGCTGTCAATCCTAAAGTTAGAAACCACCGTCTTTTACCTTTCTCTTGGGTTCCCATTGAATCCTTGAGCGTCCCCAATCCTTGTTTGGGTGTTCTTCGTCAAGAACACATCCCTGTGGTATTTGCTGTTGCGTTTGGGGTTAAGATGCTAGCTTGGTGTTACTCTGAGGTAAGGTAACCAACTCTGTTCATCCTTTTTCTTTGGATCCCTTGAGTTAATGTTGAACTATTTTGTCCCTGTCAAACTAGACTTCGTGGTTCGTGTGCCAGTGCTGTGAACGGCAACTAGCAGATTAGTTCCCCAGTGATCTAATCGAAGTATATGCATAACCCTTGTGTTAATTCCCTTCCTTTTCTTGTTTGGGAATTAACTACCTTTGTCCTTCTTGATGTTCTCGGTCAAGCTCGTTGTACTTGTTGAACCCGTTTGGATGAGTCACGCTTGGACTTCGCTCTGGTTGGCTCATAGGCTGGTATCGTCACGCCAGGTATGGAGAGAAGGGATTAGTATAACATATAGGTTCTAGGGTAGCGGAAGATGAGTGTTAACCCATGACCCTATTTGTGTGCTATATGCCCTAATTGTTGTATGGAGTTGTTATGGTTATTTATATATTTTGTTAATTGTTTAATTGGTCTGTATGATCTTGGCATGATATTTACGATGTTGTTTATGACGTTGTTTATGATGATGATGATGATGATATGCCATGATTGTATGAGTTGGTATGGTTGAACTGCTCTGAAATCTATGTTAATAAAAGACATAGGGATGTTAGCGCTAAGCCTAAAACTAGGATTAGTCTAATTGATGTGCATAAAACATAAATATGTTGATGAGGGATGAGATTAATGCCAATGGATTAGTCAAGAACCTTAGGATTGATTTGGAGTGTTGAAATCTGGAAATTTGTTAAGTTTGCCAGATCTGAGACGCTGTAATAGCATTGAGCACGCCCGTGCTCTTTGCCCAGTAAAAGCCAGCACGCCCGTGCTCTCAGTAACACGCCCGTGTTGGAAAAACCAGAAAAGTGACGCTGTTTAGCACACCCGTGCTCTCGCAAGCACGCCCGTGCCAGTTGGCCAGCACGCCCGTACTCAGTTCGTGCCACTGTCAGAATTAAGAAAACTTCACTGTTTTAAATAACAAAAGATTTAATACCTTTTTAGGAATAAAATTATGGTGTAGGAGATTATAAAATACGACCTTGAGGATAGTTAATGAACTAGGACAATGATATGGTAAAGTGTAATAATGGAGACTTAATAAAAAGATTAATTAATGAGGAGATGATGTTATGGGTAACGAGTACTGTTACCGATGTTGTTGGTTAAATCATTCTTGATGCTTATTGGTCAAGTTTGACGTTTATGAATCATTCTTGATGCTTATTGGTCAAGTTTGATGTTAATAAATCATCTTTGATGCTTGTTGGTCAAAGTTGATAGCCATGTAATGGTGTTGATGATGGATGGTTGGACATGTGTTTGTTTGTTGGTTGAACAATGCATGCATCATTGCATAGAGATGATAGTTTGGGCGGAAAGCAAATGATGAATCGCGATGGTGGAGGCCACGATGGGTGTTATCTCGGCCTTGCGGGTAAAGTTGGGTGAGTAGGTTCCATATGGCATGGACTTGCCACCCATTGCCGGAGTGTCCTATCGATAACCTGACTACCTTGACGAGCCACAGTACGTCATCAGTATTAGTTGAGAGTATCCACGGACGTCACCCATGGTTTGGTGAGTTTTCCAACGTTGACGCAGGATGGTCAACATAGATATGTGCTCCTAATCGTCTTTCCAGAGTTGATGTTGATGGATCCACATTGCGTATGAAGTAGTGGAGTAGTTATGCATAGCATAGCATGTTATTAATGTGAGATGATGGAGTGTGTTATAATATGTATGTTAGATTATGATGTTGTACATGCTGCATGATCATCTTGCTAACTGCTCTATTACCGTTTATGTTTATACGTATAGTTCCTTACTCCCTACTGTTGTCGTTGTTGTTTTGCAAGTACCTTTGGTTATGCAGAGGATGGTGAGCTGCCAGCTGGGGAGTGATCTCGAGGTGATCGCTTACTCATAGTTTAGTTTAGTTATGTTAGTTGTTTCCAATGTAATACCGATAGTGGTTACCAGCTCTGATTATATGACATCCGGTTTCGGGTTTTGCTTATGTTTATGTTTTCCGCAGTTTTTGTTTTATGTTTTAAAACGTTTTCGGATGATGTGGTACTCGCTACCTTTTATGTTAAAGTTTTATTTAACTTGCATGCTTTATTTAATTTTATCGTATGCGGGGTAGCGGGTGTCACATTTAGTGGTATCAGAGCCAGGTTTGTCCTTCAGGCCGGGGTATGTGTCTGTTATGTTATCTTCTGTGTACTCTTATATGATTGTCTATGACGATAGTATAGAGTATTAAGTGTTTGATGTTTGTTTTGACTTGACTTTTATGTTAAGTGGTTTGTTTTGGATTGGTTGTCTGCCAACCAAGTCCGACCTTGAAGAAATTTTGAGGACGAAATTTTTATAAGGGGATGGAATTGTAACACCCCGGTTTTCGCTTGCTTGTTATAAACTGTTGTTACATACGTTGTTTATTTTGTTATATACATGTTAGGTGTTGTTATGCATGTGTTAGATGTTTAGGACGTGTTTTAGGGTAGTTAAACCTTAGAAACGAGCCTATAAGTGATCCTGTCAGGGTGGCATGCCCGTGCTCTTGTATAGCACGCCCGTGCCAGTTGTTCCGCACACCCGTGCTCTTCGCGCGCACTAGAAATGCGTTTTGGGCTCTTTTGGTCAGCCCGTTTCGCCCCAATCCTTTTTATATCTCTTTTGCTTGACCTAAACCCCATAGTCGTTAATCCTAAAGTTAGAAACAATCGTCTTTTACCTTTCTCTTGGGTTCCCATTGAATCCTTGAACATCCCCAATCCTTATTTGGGTGTTCTTCGTCAAGAACACATCCCTGTGGTATTTGCAGTTGCGTTTGGGGTTAAGCTGCTAGCTTGGTGTTTCTCTGAGGTAAGGTAACCAACCCTGTTCATCCTTTTTCTTTGGATCTCTTGAGTTAATGTTGAACCATTTTGTCCCTGTCAAACCAGACTTCGTGGTTCGTGTGCCAGTGTTGTGAACGGCAACTATCAGATTAGTTCCCCAGGGATCTAATCGAAGTATGTTCATAACCCTTGTGTTAATTTCCTTCCTTTTCTTATTAGGGAATTGACTACCTTTGTCCTTCTTGATGTTCTTGGTCAAGCTCGTTGTACAAGTAACGCCCTGATTTTCACATTTTCTAATTCTTCAGTATTTTAACGCCTTTAATCAAATTCGAGGTCTTAGGAATGGAAATAAAATATTTCGAGACCATAGTCATGCTCGACGATATCGTATGAAGCTACGATTAAGTTTTGAGTCGAAAACTCAAACGGAGTCCGGTATGCGTTTTTACACCGACAGTATGATTTTACTGCTCCGGAGACCTTAGATGGACCCGTGAACGAGACAATAAGTCTTAGAATTTGATGCTCTAATTTTGGTTAAATTTCACAAAAATTTCAGAAAAATTACTTCCTGACCTCCGTTCGAGCGGAATCCTCAATCGGGTGACAAACGGAGCCACATATGGATTTACCGGGAGTCGCCAATAGATGAGCTTGATACCACATCATCTCAGGACACTTGGGAGAGTATGCCAAAGTCGTCATGACATTCGGAAATATCTGGATGCAAAATGACCAAAATGCCCCTAACCTTAGTCTTTTACACTTTTACCATTTTACCCTTTTGGCAAATGACCTTTTTGCTCTTAAGTGAGGTTTTAAGAGGCTGAACTCAGCCCCTCACACCCTTCATTTGCGCACATCCCTCTCAAGAGAAGAACTCCATAGTTGTTCTTGAGAAAACACCATTAATCCTTGAGAAAAGCTTGAATAACTTTTTAGAATCACTTGATTCCTTGAGCAATCTTCCTTCATTTTTAGGTAAGATCACTTCTATGATCTCCTAGCTTCTTGAATCTCTCTCTATTTCAAGATCAAACTTCATTTTTATGAAAAGAAATTCTTAGATCCAAAACTTTGAAAATCCATAGGAATTTGTAGAAAAATCCTTTTGATATGAAACCAATTTCTTTGAACTCACCTCATCATTCTCTACCTAAACCCAAGAGCTTATGATTCAACTCTCATCATAGCCCTAAATCCCCAAATGGCCAAACCCAATGTGATGATGATGAATAGTGTTTTTCATCAATTTTTGATTTCTAACACTTGATTTCATCCTTAGCTTTCCTATTGCCTTTGAATCCACGAAATGGAAAATCAAGATCAATTCCTAGCTTTATTTTCTTTAGGGTGGACGAAACCCTTAGGTAGAATTGTTGAGTTTTGTTTTGATTGTTGTTTAATGTTTGATTGTTGTGTTGTTGTAGTTGTTGACGATTGTCAGGAGGTTGACAAACCGATCAACCGACTTTGATCTGGATATCTGCTCTTCAACAGGTATGGGGGGTGAACCTCATCACACCAAAATAGTGGTGGTGAAGATGGTTGTTTAAGTTTATGTGTGGGTGAAACCCTTTGGTTTGGGTTCACTTTTATTTGTTAATTTGTTAAGTTCTCTTGGAGAACAAGATTGTCGTGATGAGTTTATGCTTTCGCATGTTGTAGTGTGCTTTAGCATATGTTGATGATGTATGATTGAATTAAAATCATTTCCATGTATGTTGAAAAACCTACTTTGATCACTAGATCAAGTATGGACTTTTATGCTCGATTATGAGGCCATGATGTGTGATGGACTTTCATGTGTAATTGTTGTTCATCATTTTTGTGTAAGCTTTTTTAGCTATATCTGCTTAGTTGGAGAAGCAAAGTCTCCATTTTTCATTGGAGTAGGCTTGTGGCCCTAGTAAGAGGAAATATAAGAACATGTGTTGTTCTTGATCTAGCAAGGTTTTGAAGTATGAAAAATGATTTCATAACCTATGTTTTCAAAGAAAAACAAAAAGTGATTTTGAGCCAAAGATCAAATGAAGTTTTGAACCTTTAAAGTGTGTCACCAAAGTGGGAAAAAGTATTTTCTTTAGCCATAGGTCTTTTAATCAAACTAAGTGTTTCAAAAAGAGAATTAATGTAGGAGTTAGGGAAAAATGAAAATAGGGCACTCTCCCAGCGAACCCTGTCTCGCCACACGAGACAGAGTGAGAAAAGGCATTCGCCTGGCTAACATTGTCTCGTCACGCGAGACAGTGGGCTGGCCCGAGCAGCAAAAATATAACTTCTCGAACTCGCGTCGCGACGTTGTTCTTGCCTCGCGAACCTGAAGGACTGCCCGAACAGTGAAAGAGATAGCTTCTCTGCTTCAGGTCGCTATACCATTCTCGCCTCGAGAATAAGAAAGACAGTCTAAACAGTAAAGATAACCTCTCAGCCTCGCGTCGCGAAACATATTTTCGCCCCGCAAGAAATGGTTTTGTTTACAAAAAGTGTTTTTCAATTCAAACTATAAAGTTTTACGCATTAAAACCTAAGTTAAGTAATTAACTTAGAGTGGAAGACAAGGGTTAATTAAGTATAGTATGTGGTGAAACAAGACCATATACTATACCATTGATGACTTAGTACATCAACGACTTCGTAAGACATAAACACAAACATGAAAGTTTTGGGTTTTGGAACAGTAGTTCGATGACGGAGTAGTGATTCGGACCCCGATCAGTCATTCAATTGTTTCAGTCTTTTGATGACTCGATCCCGGAGGGATCACGAGATTTATCCGGTGGATAAAGGTTTTGTTTTTCAAAGATGCGTATAGTTCTTAAGGAAGAGAACCTTAGTGGACTTCGAGGTTTACCCGGGGGGTAGACATTGCTTTTCGCATTTGCTTTGTGTAAGCATTGGTATTTTATTTGCATAGTTGTAAGGCCTTGAGCCTAGGAGTTGAGCTTACACCTTGATGCGGGTGCGAATCTTACGGTGACGATCTTCAATGGTTTTTTTGGAGGTATCAGGGTTGAAGGGCTGACATGTGACCAGTTGGTAGCTCTTCTGTGTCGTGGCTAATCCGAGCAATACGCTGATATCCTCTACTAGATGACGTACTTTTCATGTTTGGTCGAGAGTGTTTCCGTAAAAGCCAGATACGTGCACATTACGAATGTTGTAGCATCTTGCCCAAGGCTGGCGCTCACGGAACATGTCCTCCCATTCACTCTCTCCGACATTTTGTTAGCTCCATGGAGTAGGGGTCAGAGTAGTACCCAGTCACATTGACATTGAGTCAAATACATTGCACTGCATTGCACGGCTGTTGATGTTTACATTTACTGTTATACATTGCTGTATTGTTTAAGAATGCCTTATATTATACTATTAACTATTTAATATGATATTATGCTGTTAACTGTTTGACATGATTTATATTGAGAATTTTAGTAAGCATGCTGGGTACGCTGTTACATGGTGAGTTGTCCCATTTTTACTATTGCTGTTTTGTTGTGTTGATGAACGGGAACTCACCCATATCTGTATGTTTTTTGCTGGTACTTGCTGTTGCTTCTTGAACAGATGGACGTGACGATGGTTCAGTTCAGCAGTTTCCTTGAGCCCGGAGGCGGACTCTTTTTGTGGTTTAGTTTTGAAGTCAGCCAGACTGTGTCAGTATCTGTGGTACTTTTATAGTACCTTTTGGGAGCTACAACTCCTAGTAAGTATTATTTCTTGTTATCAGTTATACATTAGACTTATGTCTGTATACAGTAATGTTGATGTTTTTGTTTTCTGTTTTCTGTTTCTGTATTTATAATACAATATGTTCTAGAAATGCATGGTGAACCTAAGTTCATTTACTAGTATTATTTACCTTTACTAATCCCATTACATCTTGCGAAAAGAAGAAAAAAGAAAACATTATTTTCCGCATTAATAAATATTTTCGGCCTTATAAATGTTTGGGAATGTGACACTCGGGAAATGGTGTTGCAGTACCTATTGAATCCGTTTGGAGGAGTCACGCCTGGACTTCGTTCTGGTTGGCTCATAGGCTGGTATCGTCACGCCAGGTATGGGGAGAAGGGATTATTATAACATATAGGTTCTAGGGTAGTGTAAGATGAGGGTTAACCCATGACCCTATTTGTGTGCTATATGCCTTAATCGTTGTATGGAGTTGTTATGGTTATTTATATACTATGATCTTGGCATGAGATTTATAATGTTGTTTATGACGTTGTTTACGATGATGATGATGATGATGATATGCCATGATTGTATGAGTTGATATGGTTGAACTGCTCTTAAATCTATGTTAATAAAAGGCATAGGGATGTTAGCGCTAAGCCTAAAACTAGGATTAGTCTAATTGATGTGCATAAAACACAAAAATGTTGATGAGGGGTGAGATTAATGCCAATGGATTAGTCAAGAACCTTAGGATTGATTTGGAGTGTTGAAATCTAGAGAATTGTTAAGTTTGCCAGATCTGAGATGCTGTAATAGCATTGAGCACGCCCGTGCTCTTTGCCCAGTAAAAGGCAACACACCCGTGCTCTCAGTAGCATGCCCGTGTTGGCAAAAGGAGAAAAGTGACGCTGTTTAGCACGCCCATGCCAGTTGCCCAGCACGCCCGTGCTCAGGCCGTGCCACTGTTAGAATTAAGAAAACTTCACTCTTTTAAATAAAAAAAAGATTTAATACCTTTTGAGGAATAAAATTATGGTGTAGGAGATTATAAAATACGACCTTGAGGTTAATTAATGAACTAGGACAATGATATGGTAAAGTGTAATAATGGAGACTTAATAAAAAGATTAATTAATGAGGAGATGATGTTATGGGTAATGAGTACTGTTACCGATGTTGTTGGTTAAATTATTCTTGATGCTTATTGGTCAAGTTTGACGTTTATGAATCATTCTTGATGCTTATTGGTCAAGTTTGATGTTGATAAATCATCTTTGATGCTTGTTGGTCAAAGTTGATAGCCATGTAATGGTGTTGATCATGGATGGTTGGACATGTATTTGCTTGTTGGTTGAACATTGCATGCATCATTGCATAGAGATGATAGTTTGGGCGGAAAGCAAACGATGAATCGCAACGGTGGAGGCCACGATGGGTGTTATCCCGACCTTGAGAGTAGAGTTGGGTGAGTAGGTTCCATATGGCATGGACTTGCCACCCATTGCCGGAGTGTCCTATCGATAACCTGACTACCCTAACGAGCCACGGTACGTCATCAGGACTAGTTGAGAGTATCCACGGACGTCACCTATGGTTTGTTGAATTTTCCAATGTTGACGCAGGATGGTCAACATAGATATGTACTCCTAATCGTCTTTCCAGAGTTGATGTTGATGGATCCACATTACATATGGAGTAGTCGAGTAGTTATGCATAGCATAGCATGTTATTAATGTGAGATGATGGAGTGTGTTATAATATGTATGTTAGATTATGATGTTGTACATGCTGCATGATCATCTTGCTAACTGCTCTATTACCGTTTATGTTTATACGTATAGTTCCTTACTCCCTACTGTTGTCGTTGTTGTTTTGCATGTACCTTTGGTTATGCAGAGGATGGTGAGCTGCCAGCTGGGGAGTGATCCCGAGGTGATCGCTTACTCATAGTTTAGTTTAGTTATGTTAGTTGTTTCCGATGTAATACCGATAGTGGTTACCAGCTCTGATTATATGACATCGGGTTTCGGGTTTTGCTTATGTTTATGTTTTCCGTAGTTTTTGTTTTATGTTTTAAAACGTTTTCGGATGATGTGGTACTCGCTACCTTTTATGTTAAAGTTTTTATTTAACTTGCATGCTTTATTTAATTTTATCGTATGCGGGGTAGCGGGTGTCACATTTAGTGGTATCAGAGCCAAGTTTGTCCTTCAGGCTGGGATATGTGTCTGTTATGTTATCTTTTGTGTACTCTTATATGATTGTCTATGACGATGGTATAGAGTATTAAGTGTTTGATGTTTGTCGTGACTTGAATTTTATGTTAAGTGGTTTGTTTTGGATTGGTTGTCTGCCAACCAAGTCCGACCTTTTAGAAATTTCGAGGAAGAAATTTTTATATGGGGTTGGAATTGTAACCTCCCAGTTTTCGCTCGCTTGTTATAAACTGTTGTTACATACGTTGTTTATGTTGTTATATACATGTTAGGTGGTGTTATGCATGTGTTAGTGTTTAGGAGGTGTTTTAGGGTAGTTAAACCTTAGAAACGAGCCTATAAGTGATCCTGTCAGGGTGGCATGCCCATGCTCTTGTATAGCACGCCCATGCCAGTTGTTCAGCATGCTCGTGCTAAAAGTTAGGACACCCGTGCTCTTCGCGCCCACCAGAAACGCGTTTTGGGCTCTTTTGGTCAGCCCTTTTCGCCCCAATCCTTTTTATACCTCTTTTGCTTGACCTAAACCCCATAGCCGTTAATCCTAAATTTAGAAACAACCGTCTTTTACCTTTCTCTTAGGTTCCCATTGAATCCTTGAGTGTCCCCAATCCTTGTTTGGGTGTTCTTCGTCAAGAACACATCCCTGTGGTATTTACTCTTGCGTTTGGGGTTAAGCTGCTAGCTTGGTGTTACTCTGAGGTAAGGTAACCAACCCTGTTCATCCTTTTTCTTTGGATCCCTTGAGTTAATGTTGAACCGTTTTGTCCCTATCAAACCAGACTTCGTGGTTCGTGTGCCAGTGTTGTGAACGGCAACTAGCAGATTAGTTCCCCAGCGATCTAATCGAAGTATGTGCATAACCCTTGTGTTAATTCCCTTCCTTTTCTTATTCGGGAATTAACTACCTTTGTCCTTCTTGATGTTCTTGGTCAAGCTCGTTGTACCTGTAACGCCCCGATTTTCACGTTTTCTAATTCTCCAGTATTTTAACGCCTTTATTTTTTTCGAGGTCTTAGGAATGGAAATACCATAGTGATGCTCAACGATATCGTATGAAGCTACGATTAAGTTTTGAGTCGAAAACTCAAACGGAGTCTGGCCTGCGTTTTTATACCGACAGTATGATTTTATTGCTCCGGAGACCTCAGATGGACCCATGACTGAGACAATAAGTCTTAGAATTTGAGTCTCTACGTTTTGGTTAAATTTCACAAAAATTTCAGAAAAATCACTTCCTGACCTCTGTTCGAGCGGAATCCTCAATCGGGTGACGAACGGAGCCACATATGGATTTACCAGGACTCCCCAACGGATGAGCTTGATACCACATCATCCCAGGACACTTGGGAGAGTATGCCAGAGTCGTCATGACGTTCGGAAATATTTGGACGTAAAATGACCAAAATGGCCCTAACCTTAGTCTTTTACACTTTTATCATTTTACCCTTTTGGCAAATGACCTTTTTGCCCTTAAGTGAGCTTTTAAGAGGCTGAACTCAGCCCCTGACACCCTTCATTTTCGCACAGCCCTCTCAAGAGAAGAACTCCATAGTTGTTCTTGAGAAAAAACCATTAATCCTTGAGAAAAGCTTGAATCACTTGTTAGAATCACTTGATTCCTTGAGCAATCTTCCTTCATTTTTAGTTAAGATCACTTCTATGATCTCCTAGCTTCTTGAATCTCTCTCTATTTCAAGATCAAACTTCATTTTCATGAAAAGAAATTCTTAGATCCAAAACTTTGAAAATCCATAGGAATTTGTAGAAAAATCCTTTTGATATGAAACCAATTTCTTTGAACTCACCGCATCATTCTCTACCTAAACCCAAGAGCTTATGATTCAACTCTCATCATAGCCCTAAATCCCCAAATGGCCGAACCCTATGTGATGATGATGAATAGTGTTTTTCATCAATTTTTGATTTCTAACACTTGATTTCATCCTTAGCTTTCCCATTGCCTTTGAATCCACAAAATGGAAAACCAAGATCAATTCCTAGCTTTATTTTCTTTAGGGTGGCCGAAACCCTTAGGTAGAATTGTTGAGTTTTGTTTTGATTGTTGTTTAATGTTTGATTGTTGTGTTGTTGTAGTTGTTGACGATTGTCAGGAGGTTGACAAACCGATCAACCGACTTTGATCCGGATATCTGCTCTTCAACAGGTATGGGGGGTGAACCTCATCACACCAAAATAGTGGTGGTGAAGATGGTTGTTTATGTTTATGTGTGAGTGAAACCCTTTGGTTTGGGCTCACTTTTATTTGTTAAGTTTTGTTAAGTTCTCTTGGAGAACAAGATTGTCATGATGAGTTTATGCTTTCGTATGTTGTAGTGTGCTTTAGCATATGTTGATGATGATATGATTGAATGAAAATAATTTCCATGTATGTTGAAAAACCTACTTTGATCACTAGATCAAGTATGGACTTTTATGCTTGATTATGAGGCCATGATGTGTTATGGACTTTCATGTGCAATTTTTGTTCATCATTTTTGTGTAAGCATTTTGAGCTATATTTGCTTAGTTGGTGAAGCAAAGTCTCCATTTTTCATTGGAGTAGGCTTGTGGCCCTAGTAAGAGGAAATATAAGAACATGTGTTGTTCTTGATCTAGCAAGGTTTTGAAGTATGAAAAATGAATTCATAACCTATGTTTTCAAAGAAAAACAAAAAGTGATTTTGATCCAAAGATCAAATGAAGTTTTGAACCTTTAAAGTGTGTCAACAAAGTGGGAAAAAACCTTTTCTTTAGCCATAGGTCTTTTAATCAAACTAAGTGTTTCAAAAAGAAAATTAATGAAGGGTTAGGTAAAAATGAAAACAGGGCACTCACCCAGCGAGCTCTGTCTCGCCACACGAGACAGAGGGAAAAAAAGGCATTCGCCTGGCTAACATTGTTTCGTCACGCGAGACTGTGGGCTGGCCCGAGCAGCAAAAATATAACTTCTCGGCCTCGCGTCCCGACGTTGTTCTCGCCTCGCGAACCTGAAGGACTGTCCGAACATTGAAAGAGATAGCTTCTCTGCTTCGCGTCGCAATACCATTCTCGCCTATCGAATAAGAAAGACTGTCTAAACAGTAAAGATAACCTCTCAGCCTCGCGTCGCGAAACATATTTTCGCCCCGCAAGAAATGGTTTTGTTTATAAAAAGTGTTTTTCAGTTCAAACTATAAAGTTTTACGCATTAAAACCTAAGTCAAGTAATTAACTTAGAGTGGAAGACAAGGGTTAATTAAGTATAGTATGTGGTGAAACAAGACCATATACTATACCATTGATGACTATCAATGACTTCATAAGACATAAACACAAACATGAAAAGTTTTGGGTTTTGGAACAGTAGTTCGATCACGGACCAGTGATTCGGACCCTGATCAGTCGTTCAATTGTTTCAGTCTTGTGATGACTCGATCCCGGAGGGATCACGAGATTTATCCGGAGGATAAAGGTTTTGTTTTTCAAAGACGCGTATAGTTCCTAAGGAAGAGAACCTTAGTGGACCTCGAGGTTTACCCGGGGGGTAGACATTGCTTTTCGCATCTGCTTTGTGTAAGCATTGGCATTTCATTTGCATAGTTGTAAGGCCTTGAGCCTAGGAGTTGAGTGTACACCTTGATACGGGTGCGAATCTTATGGTGACGATCTTCAATGGTCTTTTTGGAGGTATCAAGGTTGGAAGGGCTGACATGTGACCAGTTGGTAGCTCTTCTGTGTCGTGGCTAATCCGAGCAATACACGAATATCCTCTACTAGATGCCGTACTTTTCATGTTTGGTCGAGAGTGTTTCCGGAAAAGCCAGATACGTGCACGTTACGAATGTTGTAGCATCTTGCCCAAGGCTGGCGCTCACGGAACATGTCCTCCTATTCACTCTCTCCGACGTTTTGCTAGCTCCATGGAGTAGGGTCAGAGTAGTACCCTGTGACATTGGCATTGAGTCATATACATTGCTCTGTATTGCACGGCTGTTGATGTTTACATTTACTGTTATACATCACTGTATTGTTTAAGAATGCCTTATATCATGCTATTAACTGTTTAATATGATATTATGTTGTTGACTGTTTAGCATGATTTATATTGAGAATTTTAGTAAGCATGTTGGGTTCGCTGTTACCTGGTGAGTCGTTCCGTTTTTACTATTGTTGTTTTGTTGTGTTGATGAACGGGAATCTCATCCATATCTATATGTTTTCTGTTGGTACTTGTTGTTGCTGCTTGAACAGATGGACGTGACGATGGTTCAGTTCAGAAGTTTCCTTGAGCCCGAAGGCGGACTTTTTTTGTGGTTTAGTTTTGTAGTCGGCCAGACTGTGTCGGTATCTATAGAACTTTTATAGTACCTTTTGGGAGCTACGACTCCCAGTACATATTATTTCTTATTATTAGTTATACATTAGACTTATGTCTGTATATAGTAATGTTGATGTTTCTGTTTTCTATTTTCTGTTTCTATATTTATAATAAAATATGTTTTAGAAATGCATGGTGAACCTAAGTTCATTTATTAGTATTATTTACCTTTACTAATCCCAATACATCTTGCGAAAAGAAACAAAAAAGAAAACAGTATTTTCCGCATTAATAAATATTTTCGGCCTTATAAACGTTTGGAATGTGACACTCGGAAAAGGGTGTTGCAGTACCTGTTGAACCCATTTAGAGGTGTCACGCTTGGACTTCGCTTTGGTTGGCTCATAGGCTGGTATCGTCACGCCAGGTATGGGGAGAAGGGATTAGTATAAAATATAGGTTCTAGGGTAGTGTAAGATGAGGGTTAATCCATGACCCTATTTGTGTGCTATATGCCTTAATTGTTGTATGGAGTTGTTATGGTTATTTATATATGTTGTTAATTGTTTAATTGGTCTGTATGATCTTGGCATAATATTTATGATGTTGTTTATGACGTTGTTTATGATGATGATGATGATGATGATATGCCATGATTGTATGAGTTGGTATGGTTGAACTGCTCTTAAATCTATGTTAATAACAGACATAGGGATGTTAGCGCTAAGCCTAAAACTAGGATTAGTCAAATTGATGTGCATAAAACATAAATATGTTGATGAGGGGTGAGATTAATGCCAATGGATTAGTCAAGAACCTTAGGATTGATTTGGAGTGTTGAAATCCAGAGAATTGTTAAGTTTGCCAGATCTGAGATGCTGTAATAGCATTGAGCATGCCCAAGCTCTTTGCCCAGTAAAAGCCAGCACGCCCGTGCTCTCAGTAGCACGCCCGTGTTGGAAAAAAGAAAAAGTGACGCTGTTTAGCACGCCCATGCTCTCGCACAGCACGTCCGTGTCAGTTGGCCAGCACGCCCGTGCTCAGGCCGTGCCATTGTCAGAATTAAGAAAACTTCACTGTTTTAAATAACAAAAGATTTAATACCTTTTTAGGAATAAAATTGTGGTGAAGGAGATTATAAAATATGACATTGAGGATAGTTAATGAACTAGGACAATGATATGGTAAAGTGTAATAATGGAGACTTAATAAAAAGATTAATTAATAATGAGATGATGTTATGGGTAACGAGTACTGTTACCGATGTTGTTCGTTAAATCATTCTTGATGCTTATTGGTCAAGTTTGATGTTGATGAATCATTCTTGATACTTACTGGTCAAGTTTGATGTTGATAAACCATCTTTGATGCTTGTTGGTAAAAGTTGATGGCCATGTAATGGCGTTGATGTTGGATGGTAGGACGTGTTTACTTGTTGGTTGAACATTGCATGCATCATTGCATAGAGATGATCGTTTTGGCGGAAAGCAAACGAGGAATCGCAACGGTGGAGGCCACGATGGGTGTTATCCCGGCCTTGAGGTAGAGTTGGGTAAGGAGGTTCCATATGGCATGGACTTGCAACCCATTGCCGGAGTGTCCTATCAATAACCTGACTATCCTGACGAGCCACGGTACGTTATTAGTATTAGTTGAGAGTATCCACAGACGTCACCAATGGTTTGGAGAGTTTTCCAACGTTGATGCCGGATGGTCAACATGGATATGTACTCCTAATCGTCTTTCTAGAGTTGATGTTGATGGATCCACATTGCATATGGAGTAGTTGAGTAGTTATGCATAGCATAGCATAGCATAGCATTTTATTAATGTGAGATGATAGAGTGTGTTATAATATGTATGTTATATTATGATGTTGTATATGTTGCATGATCATCTTGCTAACTGCTCTATTACCGTTTATGTTTATAGGTACGGTTCCTTACTCCCTACTATTGTTCTTGTTGTTTTGCATGTACCTTTGGTTATGCAGAGGATGGTGAGCTGCCAGCTGAGGAGTGATCCTGAGGAGATCGCTTACTCATAGTTTAGTTTAGTTATGTTAGTTGTTTTCGATGTAATATCAGCAGTGATTATCAGCTCTGATTATGTGACATCGGGTTTCGGGTTTTGTTTATGTTTTTGTTTTCCGCAATTTTTGTTTTATGTTTTGAAACATTTTCGGATGATGTGGTACTCGCTATATTTTATGTTAAAGTTTTTATTTAACTTGCATGCTTTATTTAATTTTATCGTATGCGGGGTAGCGGATGTCACATTTAGTGGTATCAAAGCCAGGTTTGTCCTTCAGGCCTGGGTATGTGTATGTTATGTTATCTTCTGTGTACTCTCATATGATTGTCGATGACGATGGTATAGAGTATTAAGTTTTGAAATTTGTTTTGACTTGACTTTTATGTTAAGTGGTTTGTTTTGGACTGGTTGTCTGCCAACCAAGTCCGACCTTGTAGAAATTTCGAGGACGAAATTTTTATAAGGGGGTGGAATTGTAACACCCCGGTTTTTGCTTGCTTGTTATAAACTGTTGTTACATACGTTGTTTTTGTTGTTATATACATGTTAGGTGTTGTTATGCATGTGTTAGATGTTTAGGAGGTGTTTTAGGGTAGTTAAACCTTAGAAACGAGCCTATAAGTGATTCTGTCAAGGTGACGAGCCCGCACTCTTGTATAGCACGCCCATGCCAGTTTTTCAGCATGCCCGTGCTACCATGCAGCACACCCGTGCCGGTTGTTCAGCACGCCTGTGCAAAAAGTTAGCACACCCGTGCTCTTCGCGCGCACCAGCAATGCGTTTTGGGCACTTTTGGTCCGCCCATTTCGCCCCAATGCTTTTTATATCTCTTTTGCTCGACCTAAACCCCATAACCGTCAATCCTAAAGTTAGAAACAACCGTCTTTTACCTTTCTCTTGGGTTCCCATTGACTCCTTGAGCGTCCCTAATCCTTGTTTGGGTGTTCTTCGTCGAGAACACATCCCTGTGGTATTTGCTGTTGCGTTTGGGGTTAAGCTGCTAGCTCGGTGTTACTCTGAGGTAAGGTAACCAACCCTGTTCATCCTTTTTCTTTGGATCCCTTGAGTTAATGTTGAACCGTTTTGTCCCTGTCAAACCAGACTTCGTGGTTCATGTGCCAGTGCTGTGAATGGCAACTAGCAGATTAGTTCCCCAGTGATCTAATCGAAGTATGTGCATAACCCTTGTGTTAATTTCCTTCCTTTTCTTATTTGGCAATTAACTACCTTTGTCCTTCTTGATGTTCTTGGTCAAGCTCGTTGTACCTATAACGTCCCGATTTTCACGTTTTCTAATTCTTCAGTATTTTAACGCCTTTATTTTATTTGTGGTCTTAGGGATGGAATTAAAATATTCCGAGACCATAGTCATGCTCGACGATATCGTATGAAGCTACGATTAAGTTTTGAGTTGAATACTCAAACGGAGTCCGGTCTGCGTTTTTACACCGACAGTATGATTTTATTGCTCCAGAGACGTCAGATGGACCCATGAACGAGACAGTAAATCTTAGAATTTGATTCTCTACATTTTGGTTAAATTTCACAAAAATTTCAGAAAAATCACTTCCTGACCTCCGTTCGAGCGGAATCCTCAATCGGGTGACGAACGGAGCCACATATGGATTTATCGGGAGTCGCCAACGGATGAGCTTGATACCACATCATCCCAGGACACTTGGGAGAGTATGACAGAGTCATCATGTCGTTCGGAAATATCTGGATGCAAAATGACCAAAATGCCCCTAACCTTAGTCTTTTACACTTTTACCATTTTACCCTTTTGGCAAATGATCTTTTTGCCCTTAAGTGAGCTTTTAAAAGGCTGAACTCAGCCCCTCACACCCTTCATTTTCGCACAGCCCTCTAAAGAGAAGAACTCCGTAGTTGTTCTTGAGAAAACACCATTAATCCTTGAGAAAAGCTTGAATCACTTGTTAGAATCACTTGATTCCTTGAGCAATCTTCCTTCATTTTCAGGTAAGATCACTTCTATGATCTCCTAGCTTCTTGAATCTCTCTCTATTTCAAGATCAAACCTCATTTTCATGAAAAGAAATTCTTAGATCCAAAACTTTGAAAATCCATAGGAATTTGTAGAAAAATCCTTTTGATATGAAACCAATTTCTTTGAACTCACCTCATCATTCTCTACCTAAACCCAAGAGCTTATGATTCAACTCTCATCATAGCCCTAAATACCCAAATGGACGAATCCTATGTGATGATGATGAATAGTGTTTTTCATCAATTTTTGATTTCTAACACTTGATTTCATCCTTGGCTTTCCTATTGCCTTTGAATCCATGAAATGGAAAACCAAGATAAATTCCTAGCTTTATTTTCTTTAGGGTGGCCGAAACCCTTAGGTAGAATTGTTGAGTTTTGTTTTGATTGTTGTTTAATGTTTGATTGTTGTGTTGTTGTAGTTGTTGACGATTGTCAGGAGGTTGACAAACCGATCAACCGACTTTGATCCGGATATCTGCTCTTCAACAGGTATCGGGGGTGAACCTCATCACACCAAAATAGTGGTGGTGAAGATGGTTGTTTAAGTTTATGTGTAGGTGTAACCCTTTGGTTTGGGTTCACTATTATTTGTTAAGTTTTCTTAAGTTCTCTTGGAGAACAAGATTGTCATGATGAGTTTATGCTTTCGTATGTTGTAGTGTGCTTTAGCATATGTTGATGATGATATGACTGAATGAAAATCATTTCCATGTATGTTGAAAAACCTACTTTGATCACTAGATCAAGTATGGACTTTTATGCTTGATTATGAGGCCATGATGTGTGATGGACTTTCATGTGTAATTGTTGTTCATCATTTTTGTGTAAGCTTTTTGAGCTATATTTGCCTAGTTGGTGAAGCAAAGTCTCCATTTTTCATTGGAGTAGCCTTGTGGCCCTAGTAAGAGGAAATATAAGAACATGTGTTGTTCTTGATCTAGCAAGGTTTTGAAGTATGAAAAAAGATTTCATAACCTATGTTTTCAAAGAAAAACAAAAAGTGATTTTGATCCAAAGATCAAATGAAGTTTTGAACCTTTAAAGTGTGTCACCAAAGTGGGAAAATGTCTTTTCTTTAGCCATAGGTCTTTTAATCAAACTAAGTGTTTCAAAAAGAGAACTAAAGAAGGAGTTAGGGAAAAAAGAAAACAGGGCACTCGCCCAGCGAACCCTGTCTCGCCACATGAGACAGAGGGAAAAAAGGCATTCGCCTGGCTAACATTGTCTCGTCACGCGAGACAGTGGGCTGGCCCTAGCAGCAAAAATATAACTTCTCGAACTCGCGTCGCGACGTTGTTCTTTCCTCGCGAACCTGAAGGATTGTCCGAACATTGAAAGAGATAGCTTCTCTGCTTCGCGTCGCGATACCATTCTCGCCTCTCGAATAAGAAAGACTGTCTAAACAGTAAAGATAACCTCTCAGCCTCGCGTCGCGAAACATATTTTCGCCCCGCAAGAAATGGTTTTGTTTATAAAAAGTGTTTTCCAATTCAAACTATAAATTTTTACGCATTAAAACATAAGTTAAGTAATTAACTTAGAGTGGAAGACAAGGGTTAATTAAGTATAGTATGTGGTGAAACAAGACCATATACTATACCGTTGATGACTTAGTACGTCAATGACTTCATAAGACATAAACACAAACATGAAAAGTTTTGGGTTTTGGAACAGTAATTCGATGATGGACTAGTGATTCGGACCCCGATCAGTCGTTCAATTGTTTCAGTCTTATGATGACTCGATCTCGGAGGGATCACGAGATTTATCCGGTGGATAAAGGTTTTTTGTTTTTCAAAGACGCGTATAGTTCCTAAGGAAGAGAACCTTAGTGGACTTCGAGGTTTACCCGGGGGGTAGACATTGCTTTTCGCATCTGCTTTGTGTAAGCATTGGAATTTCATTTGGATAGTTGTAAGGCCTTGAGCCTAGGAGTTGAGCTTACACCCGAGTGTGAATCTTACGGTGACGATCTTCAATGGTCTTTTTGGAGGTAATAGGGTTGGAAGGGCTGACATGTGACCAGTTGGTAGCTCTTTTGTGTCGTGGCTAATCCGAGCAATACACTGATATCCTCTACTAGATGCCGTACTTTTCATGTTTGGTCGAGAGTGTTTCCGTAAAAGATAGATACCTGCACGTTACGAATGTTGTAGCATCTTGCCCAAGGCTAGGGCTCACGGAACATGTCCTCCCATTCACTCTCTCCGACGTTTTGTTAGCTCCATGGAGTCAGGGTCAGAGTAGTACCCAGTGACATTGGCATTGAGTCATATACATTGCACTACATTGTACGACTGTTGATGTTTACATTTACTGATATACATCGCTGTATTGTTTAAGAATGCCTTATATTATGCTATTAACTGTTTAATATGATATTATGCTGTTAACTGTTTAACATGATTTATATTGAGAATTTTAGTAAGCATGTTGAGTACGCTGTTACCTGGTGAGTCGTCCCGTTTTTACTATTGTTGTGTTGATGAACGGGAATCTCACCCATATCCATATGTTTTTTGTTGGTACTTGTTGTTGCTGCTTGAACAGATGGACGTGACGATGGTTCAGTTCCGAAGTTTCCTTGAGCCCGGAGGCGGACTCTTTTTGTGGTTCAGTTTTGTAGTCGGCCAAACTGTGTCGGTATCTATAGTACTTTTAAAGTACCTTTTGGGAGCTACGACTCCCAGTACTTATTATTTCTTATTATCAATTATACATTAGACTTATGTCTGTATACAGTAATGTTGATGTTTCTGTTTTCTGTTTTCTGTTTCTGTATTTATAATACAATATGTTCTAGAAGTGCATGGTGAACCTAAGTTCATTTATTAGTATTATTTACCTTTACTAATCCCATTACATCTTGCGAAAAGAAAAAAAAAACAGTATTTTCCACATTAATAAATATTTTCGGCCTTATAAACGTTTGGGAATGTGACACTCGGGAAAGTGTGTTGCAGTACCTGTTGAACCCGTTTGGAGGAGTCACGCTTGGACTTCGCTCTGGTTGGCTCATAGGCTGGTATTGTCACGCTAAGTATAGGGAGAAGGGATTAGTATAACAAATAGGTTCTAGGGTATTGTAAGATGAGGGTTAACCCATGACCCTATTTGTGTGGTATATGTCTTAATTGTTGTATGGAGTTGTTATGGTTATTTATATATGTTGTAAATTGTTTAATTGGTCTGTATGTGTTTATGACGTTGTTTATGATGATGATGATGATGATATGCCATGATTGTATGAGTTGGTATAGTTGAACTGCTCTTAAATCTATGTTAATAACAGACATAGGGATGTTAGCGCTAAGCCTAAAACTAGGATTAGTCTATTTGATGTGCATAAAACATAAATATGTTGATGAGGGGTGAGATTAATGCCAATGGATTAGTCAAGAACCTTAGGATTGATTTGGAGTGTTGAAATCTAGAGAATTGTTAAGTTTTACTAGATCTGAGACGCTATAATAGCATTGAGCACACCCGTGCTTTTTTCCCAGTAAAAGTCAGCACGCCCGTGCTCTCAGTAGCACGCCCGTGTTGGAAAAACCAGAAAAGTGACGCTGTTTAGCACGCCCATGCTCTCGCACAGCACGTCCGTGCCTGTTGCCCAGCACGCCCGTGCTCAGGCCGTGTCATTGTCAGAATTAAGAAAACCTCACTGTTTTAAATAACAAAAGATTTAATACCTTTTTAGGAATAAAATTATGGTGTGGGAGATTATAAAATACGACATTGAGGATAGTTAATGAGCTAGGACAATGATATGGTAAAGTGTAATAATGGAGACTTAATTAAAAGATTAATTAATGCTGAGATGATGTTATGGGTAATGAGTACTATTACCGATGTTGTTGGTTAAATCATTTTTGATGCTTATTGGTCAAGTTTGATGTTGATGAATCATTCTTGATGCTTATTGGTCAAGTTTGATGTTGATAAATCATCTTTGATGCTTGTTGGTCAAAGTTGATAGCCATGTAATGGTGTTGATGATGGATGGTTGGACATGTGTTTGCTTGTTGGTTGAACATTGCATGCATCACTGCATAGAGATGATAGTTTTGGCGGAAAGCAAACGATGAATCGCAACGGTGGAGGCCACGATGGGTGTTATCCCGACCTTGAGTGTAGAGTTGGGTAAGGAGGTTCCATATGGCATGGACTTGCAACCCATTGCCGGAGTGTCCTATCGATAACCTGACTACCCTGAAGAGCCACGGTACGTTATCAGTATTAGTTGAGAGTATCCACAGACGTCACCCACGGTTTGGTGAGTTTTCCAACGTTGATGCAGGATGGTCAACATGGATATGTACTCCTAATCGTCTTTTCAGAGTTGATGTTGATGGATCCACATTGCATATAGAGTAGTGGAGTAGTTATGCATAGCATAGCGTGTTATTAATGTGAGATGACAGAGTGTGTTGTAATATGTATGTTATATTATGATGTTGTATATGTTGCATGATCATCTTGCTAATTGCTCTATTACCGTTGATGTTTATACGTACGGTTCCTTACTCCCTACTGTTGTTCTTGTTGTTTTGCATGTACCTTTGGTTATGCAGAGGATGGTGAGCTGCCAGCTGAGGAGTGATCCCGAGGACAAAATTTTTATAAGGGGGTGGAATTGTAACACCCCGGTTTTCGCTTGCTTGTTATAAACTGTTGTTACATACGTTGTTTATGTTGTTATATACATGTTAGGTGTTGTTATGCATGTGTTAGATGTTTAGGACGTGTTTTAGGGTTGTTAAACCTTAGAAACGAGCCTATAAGTGATCCTGTCAGGATGGCACGCCCATGCTCCTGTATAGCACTCCCATTCCAGTTTTTCAGCATGCCTGTGCTCCCGTGCAGCACATCCGTGCTCTTCGCGCGCACCAAAACTCGTTTTGGGCTCTTTTGGTCTGCCCGTTTTGCCCCAATCCTTTTTATACCTCTTTTGCTCGACTTAAACCCCATAGCCGTCAATCTAAAGTTAGAAACCACCGTCTTTTACCTTTCTCTTGGGTTCCCATTGAATCCTTGAGCGTCCTCAATCCTTGTTTAGGTGTTTTTCGTCAAGAACACATCCCTGTGGTATTTGCAGTTGCGTTTGGGGTTAAGCTGCTAGCTTGGTGTTAATCTGAGGTAAGATAACCAACCCTGTTCATCCCTTTTCTTTGGATCCCTTGAGTTAATATTGAACCGTTTTGTCCCTGTCAAACCAGACTTCGTGTTTCGTGTGCCAGTTCTGTGAACGACAACTAGCAGATTAGTTCCCCAGGGATCTAATCGAGGTATGTGCATAACCCTTGTGTTAATTCCCTTCCTTTTCATATTTGCGAATTAACTACCTTTGTCCTTCTTGATGTTCTTGGTCAAGCTCGTTGTACCTGTTGAACCCGTTTGGAGGAGTCACGCTTGGACTTCGCTCTGGTTGGCTCATAGGCTGGTATTGTCACGCCAGGTATGGGGAGAAGGGATTAGTATAACATATAGGTTCTAGGGTAGCGTAAGATGAGGGTTAACCCATGAATCTATTTGTGTGCTATATGCCTTAATTGTTGTATGGAGTTGTTATGGTTATTTATATATGTTGTTAATTGTTTAATTGGTCTGTATGATCTTGGCATGATATTTATGATGTTGTTTATGACGTTGTTTTTGATGATGATGATGATGATATGCCATGATTGTATGAGTTGGTATGGTTGAACTGCTCTGAAATCTATGTTAATAAAAGACAGAGGGATGCGCTAAGCCTAAAACTAGGATTAGTCTAATTCATGTTCATAAAACATAAATATGTTGAAGAGGGGTGAGATTAATGCCAATGGATTAGTCAAGAACCTTAGGATTGATTTGGAGTGTTGAAATCTAGCGATTTGTTAAGTTTGCCAGATCTGAGATGCTGTAATAGCGTTGAGCAAGCCCGTGCTCTTTGCCCAGTAAAAGCCAACACGCCCATGCTCTCAATAGCAAGCCCGTGTTGGAAAAACGAGAAAAGTGACGCTGTTTAGCACGCCCGTGCTCTCGCACAGCATGCCCGTGCCAGTTGGCCAGTACGCCCTTGCTCAGGCTGTGCCACTGTCAGAATTAAGAAAACTTCACTCTTTTAAATAACAAAAGATTTAATACCTTTTTAGGAATAAAATTATGGTGTAGGAGATTATAAAATACAACCTTGAGGAAGGTTAATGAACTAGGACAATGATATGGTAAAGTGTAATAATGGAGACTTAATAAAAAGATTAATTAATGAGGAGATGATGATATGGGTAACGAGTACTGTTACCGATGTTGTTGGTTAAATCATTCTTGATGCTTATTGGTCAAGTTTGACGTTTATGAATCATTCTTGATGCTTATTAGTCAAGTTTGATGTTGATAAATCATCTTTGATGCTTGTTGGTCAAAGTTGATAGCCATGTAATGGTGTTGGTGATGGATGGTTGGATATGTGTTTGCTTGTTGGTTGAACATTGCATGCATCATTGCATAGAGATGATAGTTTGGGCGGAAAGCAAACGATGAATCGCGATGGTGGAGGTCACGATGGGTGTTATCCCGGCCTTGAGGGTAGAGTTTGGTAAGTAGGTTCCATATGGCATGGACTTGCCACTCATTGCCGGAGTGTCCTATCGATAACCTGACTGCCCTGACGAGCCACGGTACGTCATCAGGATTAGTTGAGAGTATCCACGGACGTCACCCATGGTTTGGTGAGTTTTCCAACGTTGATGCAGGATGGTCAACATGGATATGTATTCCTAATCGTCTTTCCAGAGTTGATGTTGATGGATCCACATTACATATGGAGTAGTGGAGTAGTTATGAATAGCATAGCTTGTTATTAATGTGAGATGATAAAGTGTGTTATAATATGTACGTTATATTATGATGTTGTATATACTGCATGATCATCTTGCTAACTGCTCTATTACCGTTTATGTTTATACGTACAGTTCCTTACTCCCTACTGTTGTTCTTGTTGTTTTGTATGTACCTTTGGTTATGCAGAGGATGGTGAGCTGCCAGCTGAGGAGTGATCCCGAGGAGATCTCTTACTCATAGTTTAGTTTAGTAATGTTAGTTGTTTCTAATGTAATATCGGTAGTGGTTACCTGCTCTGATTATGTGACATCGGGTGTCGGGTTTTGTTTATGTTTATGTTTTCCGCAGTTTTTGTTTTATGTTTTAAAACGCTTTCGGATGATGTGGTACTCGCTACCTTTTATGTTAAAGTTTTTATTTAACTTGCATGCTTTATTTAATTTTATCGTATGCGAGGTAGCGGTTGTGACAAAACACCTCATCAGACGCTGAATCAGATGAAGATGAGGTATCTATTTCTTATTCTTTTCAAGAAGCATATGATGAACTGCTTAATGATTCCTCCTTACTGCATCATCAATATATAATGCTTAAAAGAAAGTTTGCAAAAATAAATAAAGAACTGGAAGATACAAGGAAGCAAAATAAGCAGCTCATTGAAGAAAACAATAAGCTGAAAGCTGAGAATATTAGTCTAACTGATAAACTCACCTCTTAGTCCAGTGAACCTCACGAGGTAACTAGACTCAAATAAGAGGTATCTTATCTAACCAAAAGCGTATCAAAGCTTGTTGGAGGGTCAGAGAAGCTAAACTTGATATTGAGGTACTCAAGATAACCTCACGATAAGTCTGGCTTAGGCTATGACTTTAAGAAACAAGAAGCTTCTCACAAAATATCAAGGCCCAACCATTATCATAAAGTTTCCCAATTTCATAGAAAGCAAAATGAAACCAAACAGCATGCATCAAATGTCTATTGCAATCTATATGAGAAAGTGGTCACATCTTCTCAAATGCATACACAAAAAGAAAAACGCTATGCATGGACGAAGACCACAGACTAACCAAATAGGACCCCAAGTCTATCTGGGTACCTGAAAACATGATAATCCTTGTTGCAACACAAAGAACACCCCAGTCCTGGTACTTGGACAGTGGATGCTCACGTCACATGACTGGGGAAAAGTCTATGTTCCAAGAACTACGTGAAAAGACTGGAGGATGGGTCACCTTTGGAGGAAACCAGAAAGGAAAGATAGTTGGAATTGGTAAGATTGGTAAGCATCATTTTCCTTCTATTGATAATGTTCCGTTGGTTGAAGGACTAAAACACATCTTACTTAGCATAAGTCAATTATATGATAGTGGGTCTGATGTTTCCTTTAACAAAGGTGAGTGTATAGTCAAGTACCCTGATGGGTCCATCTTATTTACTGTCAAGAGGCAAAACAATCTGTATAAGATTAACTTGGGGGAGCTCTCAAATCAAAGTGTACCGTGCCTAGTGTCTGTAGAACATGAGCGATGGATTTGGCACAAAAGACTTGGTCATGGGAGTCTGAGATTAATCAAGACTAAACAAGCATAACCTCGTAAGAGGTCTACCAAAGATTCTATATAGATCGGACGCTCTCTGCGATGCATGCCAAAAAGGAAAACAAGTTAAGAACTCCTTTGAGTCCAAGAACATTGTTAGTACTTCAAGGCCACTAGAGCTGATGCATCTTGTTTTGTTTGGTCCAACAAGAACTGCCTCTGTTAGTGGTAAGAAATATGGACTTGTCATAGTAGATGACTACACAAGATGGACATGGGTTAAGTTCCTTTCTCACAAGGATGAGTCTATAAAAGTATTTACTATATTCTGTAAGCGAGTCCAGAATGGAAAAGGCATATGTATAAGCTCAATCAGAAGTGACCATGGAGGCAAATTTGAAAATGAGCTTTTCCAAAGATTATGTGATGAAAGTGGTATTCATCACAATTTCTCTGCCCCTAGAACACCACAACAGAATTGTGTTGTTGAGAGAAAGAACTGATCTCTTCAAGAGATGGCTAGGGTAATGCTCAGTGATAATTCTGTTTCCAAACACTTCTGGGCTGAAGCTGTAAATACTGTCTGCTACATTCAAAATAGAATATATATAAGACCTGTCTTGAATAAGACTCCTTACGAACTTCGGAAAGAACGCAAACCCAACATTTCTTAATTCCACCCTTTCGGATGTCAATGTTTCATTTTAAATACTAAGGATCAACTTGGTAAGTTTGATGCCAAAGTAGATAATGGAATATTGTTAGGATAATCTGAAACATCCAAAGCTTTTAGAGTCTATAACTCTAGAACTTTAGTTGTTGAAGAATCCATTCATGTTAAGTTTGATGCCAAACAACCTGATAAGAGATTATTAGAGCTAGATGAATCTTTTACAGATATAAATTTGAACGATATAGAAGATTGTCCAACGCTCAAAGAAGATGGAGCATCAGACGCAACTCCAGACGCATCAACGTCTCAGCAAGTAGCTAACACCCCTCGTTCGTGGCAATTTAGGACTTACCACTCTGAGGATCAAATAATTGGCAAACCAAATGACAAAGTCCGGACAAAGTCAATCTTTAGAGAACAAGCTGACTCAGCCTTCATCTCTGAATTGGAACCAAAGTCAGTGGACGAAGCCCTAATGGATGAATGTTGGATCCTCGATATGCAAGAGGAGCATAAATAGTTTCAACGTAGTGACGTTTAGACGCTGGTCTCCTTGCCAAAGGATAAGTCTGTCATTGGAACTAAGTGGGTCTATCGAAACAAGCTGGACGAAGATGGCAAAGTCGTAAGGAATAAATCAAGGTTAGTTGCTCAAGGCTACTCACAAGAGGAAGGTATTGATTATACTGAAACCTTTTCTCCAGTAGCTAGACTAGAGGCGATACGCATACTACTCTCATATGCTGCACACAATAACATCATGATTTACCAAATGGACGTAAAAAGTGCTTTCTTAAATGGTTTCATTAATGAAGAAGTATACGTTATACAACCACTTGGTTTTGAGGATCAAAACCACCCTGAGCATGTATATAAGCTTAAGAAGGCTTTATACGGACTCAAACAAGCATCTAGAGCTTGGTATGAGAGACTCAGCACATTCCTAATGGAGAATGGTTTCTCACGAGGAAAAGTGGATACAACTCTTTTTAGAAAAATAAGTAAAAAGAATTTTATTGTTGCACAAATTTACGTTGATGACATAATATTTGGTGCAACTGATGAATCTCTTTGTCAAGAGTTTTCTAAACTCATGCAGAAAGAATTTGAAATGAGTATGATGGGAGAACTAAAATTCTTCCTAGGACTTCAAGTCAAACAAACATCGGACGGAGTGTATATCCATCAGATGAAATACACAAAGGAGCTTCTAAAACACTTAAAGTTGGACGACTGTAAACCAATGAATACCCCTATGCATCCAACATCTGTACTAAACAAGGATGACAAAGATAAAAACATAGACCAAAAGGTATACAAAGGTATGATTGGATCCCTCTTATATCTAACTGCGTCCAGACCTGATATCATGTTTAGTGTTTGGTGCTCGATTTCAATCTGATCCAAGAGAGTCTCACCTCTCAGCAGTTAAAAGAATCTTTAGATATCTTAAAGGTTCTACTAGTCTGGGTCTGTTGTATAAGAAGTTTAATGAACACAAATTAGTTGGTTTTTGTGATGCTGACTATGTTGGGGACAGAATAGAAAGAAAAAGCACCAGTGGAGGTTGTCACTTCATTGGAACCAATTTAATCTCATGGTCCAGCAAAAGGCAAAGCACAATTGCCTTATCAACTGCTGAAGCTAAGTACACGACCGCTAGCTGCTGCTCACAACTTCTATGGATTAAACATCATTTGGAAGACTGTAATGTTTTTGTAAGTAACATTCCAATAATGTGTGATAATACAGCTGCTATTAATCTATCTAAAAATCCCATATTGCATTCTAGAGCAAAGCATATAGAAATCAAGCATCATTTCATTAGAGATTATGTGCAAAAAGGAATAATTGATATTCAATTTGTTAATACTGACCATCAATGGGCAGATATCTTCACCAAACCTTTAACTGGAGATAGGTTCACATTATAAGAAAATATTTGAACATGCATTTCATTGATTAATTATGAGTCCAATGCATGCGTCCAATATTTGCTTTAGTCCAATGAATGTGAGTCCAATGTATCTGTTGATTGCTTCGTCCATTGCATTAACTGAACTAAATCTTTGTCGAAGGCATATTTATTTCTAATTCCCTAACTGAGTCAGTTCCGTTTTCCATAATTGCAAAATTGCTTTTTATGGTTTCAAAGTTTGAAACATGCGTCAGACATTTAATGCACGTCCCTTCACCCATTTTTTTTGTTTAATTTTTTTTTTGTATTTGAAAAATACGAACCGTTTTCTGTTCTATAAAACCGTATTAGATAAAGGTGGAAACTTTACAAACTCTTCATCTTCATCCTTCTCTTTGAAAAACTCTCTTGTGAAAAAGTTTCTTTCTCTGAAACATTGACTTCTTCGTCCTCCATGATCGTTGCTACTAAGAGCAAAGGAAAGGAAAGGCTCTTGATGTTAAGATTGCTGAAGTTCTGGTTGAGTTCAAGTTTAGTCTGAAGTTCTTCGCTGACCACGGGATACATGTTTCCCCAAACATTCAAGCTGCTGGTTGCTCAAGCTTTTTTGAGGGTACTCCTATCATCTACCCAGCACTTGTAAGGGAGTTCTGGACCAACCCTACTATCTCGGCAAAGGAAATCAGAAACATTGTCCTCAACACCGAATTAATCGTCTCCGAAGCAACCATTTCCACTGCCATTGGTTGTGCCCAATCTGGAATCACATGTGAAGATAAATGGGAAGAAGAACAGGGTGGTTCGGACACCATCTAGGAATGTCTTCTGAAGAATTTGTCTGACAAACTAATAGCCTCGAGAATGACTGACAAGGCTAGGGTTCTTCATCAGATACTGAACAAATCCATCCTTCAAAAAGCTGGCTCGAAGGACTCTGTTTCAAAAGCGCACCAGTTCTACCTAGTGTATCTGATTCTGGAGAGGCAAATAAATCTCCCACACCTTCTCTTCACTTGCTTTAAGTACACCATTGAAGGCTCTGGGAAGAATACTGCCATCATCTTTGCTGGCCTTCTTTGAAGAATATTTGAGAAGCATCTAGTGTACAACGATGTCATGTCCCTGACCCCAGAACAAAAACTTAAATATATAGGAGATCATGGCATTGATCGTGTACTTCAACCAGAGTTCAGCAAGCAAAGCTTGACGATGATGAGGCTAGACTGTATTGAAAAGTTCAAAAAAGAAGGCAAGTTAAAAGATGCTTAGACGCAAGGTGATAATGAAGTGTCTGATCAACAATCCATTTTTGGCCGCTCGATAGAGCCTACTCGTCCAAAGGCTAAATCATCTTCAAGTCGTCCAATGACAGACTCTGATTCTGTCCAACCTGCAAGAAAAAGAAAGCTAATTCTTGCATCTGTGGAAGAAGATGATGATGATGATGATGATCAACTTATCTCTAAGGTGATGAAAGGTCTAAAAAAGGATTCTGCTCCTGAAGCTGCTCGGTCAAAATTTCTACACAAAGGCAAAAGACCACTCGGTCTAAAACTCAAGGTAATACTAAACCTCAATCTTATTCAGTTATTACACCAACCCATTGTGGTTGAAGATTTGGCAATGGACTCACAACCGTCCATAGGTATTTCACCCCCCACCTCACCTCAAACACAAACCATCCCTTCACCACAAAGACCAACCTCATCCCCACCTACCCTTGAACCTTTTCAACCTTGTGGTGCACCCTTTCCCAAAATTCTCTACCCCAAAAGAAAATATAAACGCATACCTAGGATAACCTTTGAAAACGAAAGCTCAAACTGGGTTGATGTTAAAAGAAGATTTCCTCCTCTCTTCCTCAAACACACACCTCCCTCTACTTCCCAACATCCAAAAGGTCCAATCCCTCCACCAGAATATCAATACAAAACACCTTCTCCTCAACCACAAAACCCTTCCGGTGCACCTCCTGAACATGGCTATTATCCCATCCCCTACACACCCTCTGGACCACTGCCAAGCCAACTCTACAATGCTCACGAACCTTTTCTAGTCCGCCTTGAGCAGAAGAAGTTCCCTCTGAAGAAGCTCTATCCTTATCTCATTAAGGACAAAGCTTTCCAATGGTGTCACTACAACATCATCAAACATGTGATACCCCTTGATGAAGAAAAGAAAGGTTACAAAAAGACTGAAGAAAGAAGATCTAGAACCTTTGGCTTCAAGGACTTCATTGTTGATCATGATGTGAGCTTCATTCCTAGCTATCCTTCTGAGTGGAAAGAATACTCTGACGTAAGGGACTTTTTACCTTACTATGCCGTCAGAAAGGAATGTGACATGACAAGAGAAGCTAAGATTCATCATAACCTGGCAAAAAGCTTCTAGAGAAGAACGGCTAACACAGCAGTGGGAGTTTTCCCTCCTCGTACTTATCCAAGGATCCCGATGTTGGACCCTAACAAGAATAAAGATAGAAGAAAAAGGCTTGAAACAAGGATGTTGCCTTACAGAACTGCCTTTGATCCCTTGTTTTGGACTAGACCAATAGATGACGCACAAGAACTAGCTCACATATGGAAAAAGGATCCCTATGAGAGATATTGTGACACCCTAATCTGGCATCACATGGTTACCCAAAAACAACATAAAATATGAAATAAAAGTTTGCTGGTTACTTTCGGAAAACAGAATTTCTTTACTTAGATCTCACTTACTTCAAAAATCGTGATAAAATTTTTTCTTCTTACAACGGTAAATAACAATTACTCAAGATCAACATTAATATAACTCGTATACATATATATATGCATCGTAAGGAAGTTATGTACATAAGAAATTGTGGTCAACATGTCCATTTCAAAAAGAAACTAACAGAAAAGAAAATACTATCAACTCTAAAAACTAGGCAGCGACAGTCTGGAAAACCGCATCTAAAACTCATGGCCATCAGTAGCTGATAACAGACTACCCAAAAACCGCTGCCTCAAAATCTAGCACTCTAAGCTAGTCTACGCCTAGTGAAACCCGTTGAACAGTCCCCCGAAGGAGGGTCCAACATCTACATCAGAGGAAGGATCAAGGGAATCTACATTCCCATCCTCCTGAGGTTGAGGCTCAGGGGCCTTCAGAGGAGGGTACTCAGGGGCCTCTTGAGGGTCCTCCTCAGGGTCCTCTCCCTGCCCCTCCGCTACCAAAACGAACGGTGGGGGAGGAGTCGAGGGTGACTGTTGCTGCAAGGGTTGTGCAGCTGGAATGTAGTGCTGAAGCTGCCCCTGATCCACCAAAAACTATAGAATCATTCAAATGGGCGGTAGAGGGATCTGGATGGTCTTTACTGTGTGGGTCCTCTCATGGGCCCCCACTTCGACGGTTCCTCTCAGAGTGCAAACAGGTCCTGTATAAGCTGCACTACTGGCACCTAGGTGAATAACCCATGCAGCTGGGTCCTCCCGCTGATCAAATACGAGTGGGCTAAGATCTCAGGTACTGGGTCCATCTGTTAACAAATCATAATATATGCCCAAAACAAATACAGGATGGCCAAAAATACAGCAAGGGTGAGAAACCAATATATGAATTCAAAGTACGACAAACTACATGCCCAAAAACACAAACAACATATTCATACATCAAACACAGTTATTAAGCATGACAAACATATCACAGAATATCATGATAATAAATAAAAACACAAGGGTCTCGTGCCCAACAATCATCGTTGTTTTCAAAACGTATGCATGGCACTTCCACATATATCATCTAACACTTAGTTCTTAATTTCCGGAAATCCCATCACCTTTCAAAGAGCGGATCAGGCTCACAATTCATTGGCCCTCAGGCAACAATGAATAGCGCTAACGTGCTAAGCAGAAGTACATGAATCCCATGACACTACGCGATTCTCACATGGGGGCGCAATCAGAGGTACTTAACAAATTGTAATCAGGTCATACTACATTGTCCAACACAAGGCACAATGTGTTCCAAAACATATGACACCATTGTCCATCAAGGCACAATGATACACAATGACTTAAAGTCAACATAGAGTTCCCTGCCGTCAAGGTTCCCCATTTAGATGGCACGTCTGCTAGACACCACAATGCATGAGAAAAACCTTTGTTTCCGTACATTTTTCTTTGTCATATCATTATTCCTTCGTTGAAGCTCAAAGCTATCAACCACCACAACTTTTTGACTCTCAAGTCTTTATAACATTTCTCAAAAGGGAACACATAGTCCAAAATCTAGAAAGGGACACACAGTCCAAGACAGCTCGAACCCAAAAACCATCAACCGATGCATCAATCTCAGAGTTTGGGCTCTAGAGCACACAACTCGTCCACACGCCTACAGGACCACAAAGATTGTCCACAAGCCTACAGGACCAAAATAATAACATGGATCCTTGATCCACGTGTTCTGCAGAACCCTAGAACCCCGACGTCTCAGTTTCTAGGTTCATATCCAAAACAATCCATTTCTTTTTGAAAACCAAAAACCAAAATCCATATCTTCGAAGCTTACATACGAAGCCTTCGGGATCGATTTTCCATAAAAACAACTCTTAGATCAAAACCACCTTTCTTTTTGAAATACTTTGGTAAACCACAACATTTTGAAATACGGTTCGTGAAAAACCCCTTTTTCTTGGATAAAACAATTTATTTCAAAACTAGATTTCTTGAAAACACTTTTGCTTGAAATGATTCGCTTTATTACTTTAAAAATGGTCGATGTATCCAAAACGCACTTTTTACTTCAAAACCTTACTTTTCTTGAACTAAAGTTGTTTTCCCCTTTATGTCTTCTCATTCTTTAATAAAGCATGTTTTGTTTTACTCATTCTCAAAAAGTTATCAATTTCCTTTTTGTCTTCAAAATCCTTTGAAACCTTAGCCTTTTATTTTCTTATTTTACGTTCCAAGCTTTTTGAAGATTTTAACTTTACTCGATTTTTAACCCTAACCGATGTTAGGTCACTGAGCACAATATCAATCATGGCGAGCATACATAATGTCATCCACCATAATTAAGCATAACAAAACAAAATCATGCATAATTAGGCATAACCAAATACAAGCAAGCATAAAATAAATCACTCCACATCGACACAACACATTTACAATATTACAAACCATATACACAAATACAGAACGCATCTGTTGAAAATTGAATTCCTCAGGTTTATCCCCTTACCCGTTGAAGTTATCCTCCAAACCAAAAGTCGTCTAATCGATCCGCGATTTCTCCCGATTACTCGTCCGATTACCCAACCACAACTACATACATACAATCAAGTCAAACATCAATATTACACAACATAATTTCCCTATTCCCCTCTACCTAGGGTTCGGCCATAGGGTCCCAAAATTAGCTAGGTATGTCTAAAAATTCCTATCTCTTAGACGAATGATCCTTAGGTAACCAATCAAGTGTCTTTATTCAAACTTGGATAAAAAATTCATGTTTTCCCCAAATGGGTGGTTCAGCCACTCTTTGATCAAATATACTAGGGAAGTTTTTTGATCACATACTCTTGCATTTGAGGCCCTGTAAGTGTGATAGAACCTAATCAACACTTCTTAGACAAATATTTGAACAAAACCCTATTCATCCAAAAGAGGGGGATTCGGCCATCCATACCCATATGGGTTAGAGAACCCCTTTGGTTACAAGCTCTTGGATTATGAGAGAGGGTAATGAAACTAGCTCATAGAAATTGGTTTGACATCAAAAGGATTTTTCTACAATTTCCTATGAATTTATGAAGTTTAAGCTTCAAACCTAAACATAGCTTGAAAATGAAGTTTCAATGGAAGAAACATGAAGATTGAGAGATCAAGAATGAGTCTATACCACTTAGAGGATGAAGGTGAGTGAAGCGATCAACTTTGCTTCTCAAAGTTCTTGAAGATTCCTTAAGAAAATTGAAGAGAAAGTGAAGGAGAAAAGTGTTAAGGAGAAAGAAATGAAGGTTGATGTTTATGATGGTGGGGCATGGGGCTCATGGAGGTGGGACAAGGATGTCCACAAAATTTTAACTTAAGGGTAGAAAGGTCATTTCACACAAGGATCTAAGGGTAATTTCCATGAAAGGTCAAGGGTATTTTGGTCATTTCACGTCCAAATATTTTAAAAACCATCATGACACTGGCACACTTTCCTAGGTGACTTGATTTGACGTGACTTCAAAATTATCCGTTAGCGAGTGCCGATAAATCCCTATCCAGCTTCATTCGTCACCCGGTTTGAGATTTCGCCCGAATAACTTATATTATTCCGCTTTTTAGTGTGAAACACCAATTTTAGCAAAATTGTAGGAAATTCGATTCTAAGCCTAACTATTTCGTTCACAAGTCAAAATTAGGTCGTCTGAGCAGTCAAATCATACTGTCGGTGAAAAACGTAGACCGGGCTCCGTCCGAGTTTTCGATCCAAAATTTAACTGTAACTCCCTACAATAGCTTAGAGCGTGACTATGGTCTTAGTTTATTTTAATTCAATCTCTAGAACCTCTGATAAAATATAAACTCATTCGTACCATTTATTGATCTTAGAAAGCTTGAAAAATCGGGGTGTTACATTACTACCCTACTAAAAAAAAATTACGTCCTCGAAATTACGTACCTTGAAAAAGATATGGATATTGCACTCTCATCTTGTCTTCAGCTTCCCATGTTGCCTCTCCGGTTTATTATCCCAAATAACCTTGACTAAGGATATTTGTTTTCCCCTGAGCTGTCTGATCATCTTATCCACGATTAGTATAGGTGAAGTCTCATAAGACAGGTTCTTTTTCAAAGGTATTTGATCGGGTTGAATTACATGAGACGGATCAGGAATGTATTTCCTCAATTGTGAAACGTGAAAGACATAGTGAAGATTCGAAAGAAATGGGGGTAAAGCAATTTGATAAGCCACTGGGCCAATACGGCGAAGAACTTAGTAAGGTCCAATGAATTTAGGAGTGAGTTTTCTGGATTTGATAACCCTACCTACCCCAGTCGTGGGGTGACTCTCAGAAATACATGTTCACCTTCTTGAAACTCGAGAGGTCGTCTTCGTCGGCTAGAGTAACTCTTCTGCCTACTTTGGGATGTCTTCATCTTTTCGCAATTTGCCTGACTTTCTCCGTTGTTTGCTGCACGACTTATGGACCTAGAATTGTGCTATCTCCATCTTGATACCAAGAAAGAGGCATTTTGCATCTTCTCTCATATAGTGCCTCATATGGTGCCATCCCTATGCTCAAGTGATAACTGTTGTTGTATGTGAATTCGATTAACGGTAGCAGCTCATCCCAACTTCCTCGATTTTCTAAGACGCATGCCCTCAGCAAATCTTCTAACGATTGAATCATTCTTTCGGTTTGTCCATCAGTTTAAGGATGATATGCCGAACTTAAGCATAACTCAGTTCCTAACACTTGATGTAAGCTCTCCCAGAAACGTGAAGTAAACTTAGGGTCTCAATCTGAAACAATACTTGAGGGTACTCCATGGAATCTAATCACTTCTCTAATATACACCTCGGTTAGGTTCGCTACTGTGTAGTTAATCTTGACAGGTAAGAAATGTGCCGATTTTGTTAACCTATCAACGATTACCCAAATCGAATCAAAACCCCTAGGAGATCGCGGTAAACTCACCACGAAATCCATTGATATACTTTCCCACTTCCATTCTGGTATGTCTAGCGATTGTAGCATTCCTCCAGGTCTCTGATGTTATACTTTGGCTTTCTGACAAGTTAGACATGATGCAACGTATTCCGCTACTTGCTTCTTCATGCCTGGCCACCAAAATCTTTGTTTCAAGTCTTGATACATCTTGGTTGAACCAGGGTGAATACTCAAATTACTCTTGTGGGATTCCTCTAGAATCATCTTTCTCGTATCAGGATTATGGGGTACATAGACTCGTCCATTGTATTTCAAAATTCCATCTGGTCCTAAGCTAAACTCATTAGTTTTTCCTTGTTCCATCAACTCCTTCTTCTATTAAAGATGTTCATCTGCAGCTTGTTGTTCACGTATCTCTTCCATTAATCCACTGGAGATTTTGATCATTCCAAAACTTAGTCGTTTCTTCGAACTTATCTCCATGCCCAAGTTGAGATCACGGAATTATTCAATTAACTTTAATTCCTTCACCATCATAGTTGAAATATGAATGGCTTTCCGGCTCAAGGCATTTGCTACTACGTTAGCCTTTCCAGGATGGTACTGTAACGTGAAGTCGTAATCTTTTAAAAATTCCATCCATCGTCTCTGCCTCATGTTGAGATCCTTCTGATCAAACAGATACTTTAAGCTTTTGTGATCACTAAAGACGTCAAACTTAGCACCATATAAATGATATCTCCATATATTTAGTGCAAAAACCATCGCAGCTAACTCCAGATCGTCTGTGGGATAGTTCCTCTCGTGAGTCTTTAATTGCCTTGACGCATACACCATCACTTTGCGGCGTTGCATCAATACGCAACCTAAACGTTGATGCGAAGCATCACAATACACTTCGTAAGGTTCACTTCGTCCAGGAAGTATTAACACTAGCGAAGTCGTCAAAAGTTTCTTTATCTTTTGGAAACTTTCTTCGCACTTGGCAGTCCACGTAAAAGGTTAGTCTTTCCTCGTGAGTTGAGTCAACGGTCCTACGATTTTGGAAAATCCTTCGATAAACCGTCTATAATATCCAGCCAATCCAATGAAACTGCTTATTTCCATTACTGTCTTTGGCCATTCCCAAGAAAGTACAGCTTCCACTTTAGCAGGGTCAACAGAAATCCTTTCCTTCATTATGACGTGTCCTAGAAATCTGACTTCCTCAAGCCAAAACTCACATGTGAAGAGTTTCGCATACAGCGTCTTCTGTAACACCCTGATTTTTGCTATTTTCTAATAACGGTAAAAATATATATCTTTTATATTTTTATTCGAGGTTTAGAAAATGATTTTGGATAAACCAAAATCATAATCATACTCTCCATTATCGTAGGGAGCTACGGTTAAATTTTGGGTTGAAAGTTTAGGCGGAACCCGGTCTGCGTTTTCACTGACAGTAAGATTTTACTGATCAGAAAACCTAATTTTGACTCGTGAACAAAACAATTAGGTTTTATATTTTATTTGCAAAGATATTGGTTATTTTGAAAATTTTCGAAATAAATAAGTCGTTATACGTTATTTGTAACATCATCAAAAAATAAAAATAAATAAAGATTATAATATGAGGATTATTATAGAGTTTCTGGGAGGTTTAGAATATAGGTTTTAAGCCCTTGAAGATATTAAAAGTGATTAAAAATAATTAAAAGTGGTTAAGAGTGATTTTTTAAGGGAAATTCATTTTCTGGCGCAAGAGCACGCCCGTGCTCAATATCAGCACGGTCGTGCTAATTGTTAGCACGCCCGTGTCGGAAAATGAACAATATTTGACTCAGTTTGGCACGCCTATGCTCATGTTCGGCACACCCATGCTCATGTTCGACAAGCCCGTGCCGATAAAGCATGGTCTGAGCCGCGCCGTGCTAACTAATAGCATGTCTGTGTCAGAAATTATGCAAACTTTGACACTGATTGGCACGGCCGTGCCAATCGAGAGCACGCCCGTGCTCTATGTCAGGATGCGTCAAAAATAGGTTTAAAAATAGGGGACCAGTGCGACACTATATATATACCATCTTATAACACCCTAGTGCGGCTAGAAACCCTTTTTACACCCTAAAACACCTTAGTAACGGCTGTGGAGCATCCTCATGCTTGGGAGATGGGGAGGCAACAAACAATGAATTTGGAAGGAGAACAACAACAACAACAACATCAACAACCACAACAACAAGAAGAGATAGAAGAAGAAGAAGAAGAAGGAGAAGGAGGAGGAGGAGGAGATTCATGTTTGAGGAAGGCGACATCTAGGATTCGCCATGGGGTATACTTGGAGATTCTTGGAGGTCTTCAACAGGTGAGTAGAAATACTCCTTATCACCCTTTCCATGGTGCAAATTGTCTTGGGGTTGGGTTATGCTTTCAAAAATATGTTTTTTTTTTGGAAAATAATCCTGGTTTAGTCAAATCCTGATTTTACAAATTTGGGGGTTTTCCTTCTAAGGCGTTTCTGCTGTCAATTAAATGTTTATTATTGAGATTGATGCTATGATATGCATGATTAGTATATGATTTGGTTGATTGACATGCTATATTTGAATTATATGATTATATTGGTGATATTGGCATGATTCAATAACTGTTAAATGTGATGAATGTTGTTTACTGCAATACCGCCTATGATAAGAGTACCGAAAGTAACATCGCCACACGTTGGGATGTCGAAATGAGTAATACCACCATTGTACAATGGTTGGTATCAAAATGAGTAATGTCACTGAAGAGAAGGTGACATCGAAATACCTTCATGAGTAAGGTAAGCAATGAGACACCATTGTTATGTGCAGTTTGAAAGTCATGTGACATATGAGGATGTTGAGATTATTTGATAGATGAGATTTTGTCATACTTGCTTGTGATTTTTTGTTTAATAATTATTGTTAATATTTGATGTGAATCTAGAATGGAAACCCTTGACAAGAATTATGAAGCCCGAAATGAAAAAGGAAGAACAAAATTGGTATTTGCAGAAATTGTTATTTTTATTGAAAATTACTTGTCTGTCTTGTTTTGGATGATTCAGGAGCTACAGAAGTCCAAATGATGTGTTTCTTGATGCGTTAGAAAGATAACAAAATGTTCTACAAATTATATTTCACGCTTCTTGACCAAATTCGGCATCTATCATGGTGGAAAATGGGCTGGAAGTTGAAGACGAAATTCTGGACGGATTTGATTTTGATTTTTATTAGTCTTTTGGTTTGCATAAGTTACATGAGTTTGTTAAGTAAAAAAATGGCAACGGGTTTCATTTTTTCTGCTCTCAGAAAGGAGATGGAGAATCAAACCATGAATCACTTGACGGTGGAGGCCATAATCAACCTGCTGACAAGAAAACTAAAGTCTCCTTTAGAGACATGGTCCTAGGAAAGAAAGATATTCCATTAGCAAGGCCAAGAGTTGATCTCCTAAAGGAAAACTTTGCAAGGATAGAATATGAAGATGGCAATCCTTTTAAGCCCAAGGTGCATATTGCAGAATCAGTGTTTGAAGGTCTTTACACTCCATGGCAAGATGCGTTAGTGATTAGTCTCTTGCGCAAAAATATTGGCTACAATACTTTAAGAGATAGATTAGCGAGATTATGGAAGTTAATGGCTGGGTTTAAAATCATGGATATTGGCAACAATTTTTTCATGGTGAAGTTTGAGGAGGAAGCTGATAGAGCTAAGGTGATGGATGAAGGGCCTTGGATGATATTTGATCACTATCTTACTATGCAAACTTGGTCTCCTGAGTTCATGTCTCCAGTTGCTAAGATTGATAAAACAATGGTATGGATTAGGTTTCCGGGTTTGAATTTGTTCTACTATGACGAAAGCATTCTTCTTACCCTCGCTACAGCGGTTGGAAAGCCTGTAAAGGTTGATATCAATACATTAGATGTTCTCAGGGGCCATTTTGCAAGGTTATGTGTTGAAGTGGATCTGAACAAGCCAGTGGTGGGAAAGGTATGGATGAAAGATTATTGGTATAAGGTGGAATATGAGGGTCTGCACAGAATTTGTACCATTTGTGGTTACTATGGACATCTAACAAGAGAGTGCAAGAAAAAACAGGAGTGTAACCAGGTTCCTCCACACCAAACGGCTACGGTGGGGGTTGATATGGTGGAACAGAATGCAACCGTGGCGGTTTCATCCCAAGTCCAGCCGTTGCCAGCGAAGGTTAATGCTGATAATAATGGTGAGGGATCGCAGGCGGATATCTCGGGGATAAAAGCTGGCAACGTTACAAGTGATAGCACGGATTTGGTGCATAGTGAATGGCTTATTGTCAAGCGCAAGCAACAGAAAAGTAACAAAGTCATTAAAGGCAATGATATCAAGGAGCAAATAGGGAAGGCTATCAGTAATGGTAACGGGAGGAAAGATAAATCCCTTCCGAATAGGGATTCTCCAGCAACTAACCCTTCTAAGAAGCATACTCCTCTCAAGGCAAGGGACCCACCAGGTGGTAAAAAGGATGTTGCTAAGGTGAATTCGAAAGATAAAAATAAAAGGCAAAGACAAGAAACTGAGTCAAAAATATGGAAATCTTTCAAACCTGTTTCAAAGACAGGAGGTGGTAGCTCTTTCAATGTGAAGGAAAACGTGGGGCCCAATAATGTGGAGGTCAGCATCACTGAAAAAGTGTGCACTCCTTTACTGCATGTGTCAGGCGCAAACTCAGAGGCCATGCACGTAACGAGTTTACACTCCTCTTAGGCCATACAAACTCCTACTTTTTGTGAAACCAGGTTGGATCCGGATGTTAAAACCATCATGAATATTGAGCAAATAGCACCAAACAGGTTTAGATTCATTGATGACCTCCTAGATTCCATGCAAGGGACGAAGGTGCAGAAGGATGCAAACCGAGTTGACTCAATTGAGATTGTGCCGGAGACGCAGCAAGGTTTGGAAATGGAGGTCGAGGTAGCTAAGCAATGATTTCCTTTCTTAGTTTATTTCCTTACCTCTTTATTACTCTTATGGATATGATGCTGGAATTCAAAGATACTTCCATCCTCTCTTGGAATATTAGAGGGGCTCAAAATTCTAGAGCTAAGCGCCATATGAAGGGTCTGATTAGAAAAGTTCATCCCACTTTCCTTTTTATTATGGAAACTCACATTCAGTTTGGTAGAACTCAAGCTTTTTAGAACTAGGTAGGGTATAGTCCAGTCTCAATCATTGAAGCTCAAGGTCAGGCAGGTGGCTTATGGGTTCTCATGCAGATTGGTGTTAACTATACAGCTACTGTTTTGGATGTTTGTGCTCATGGTGTGACTTTCAGTATTTCTTTGGGAGCTAAAAGTTGGACTTGTACGGGTTTGTATGCTAGTCCAATTCCATCGAATCATCAAAATTTTTGGCAACATTTGTGCAATCTCAGTCCAAATATAACTTCACCTTGGCTGCTCTTAGGGGATTTTAATGAAACTCTTCTTCCTGGTGATCAGAGAGGTGGGCTCTTTTCAATTTCCAGGGCAGAAGCTTGTGCTAATGTTTTGTGTAACACCCTGCTTTTTCGATTCTATGTACATATGTGTTAATACTTGCTTATAGATGCTTGCATATGTTGTTTTTGCTTGTTTTTGGTGCATAAGTTCATAGTTGTAATAGTTCAGCCTTTAGAATAATCGATCCATCCTAGTCTAAATAACTTGTTTCATGGTTTTGGCCATATCTTGAGTTCTAGACATCCGATCGAGGTGATCTTGGATGCGTTGGAAAGCTTAGAGAATTATCTACAAGTTTTATTCAGGTGTCGATGCCAAAAATCGATTGGGAAATCGATTTGGGAAATCGATTTGTGGAATCGATTTCCATGTGAAGAAATCGATTTCCAGAAAGTGGAAATCGATTGTTTAAAGGGAAAAATCGATTTCTTTGATAAGAAAATCAATTTGGCCCATGGAAAATCGATTTCCATGGTTGTGGAATCGATTCCCATGTGTGTCAGAGCTTGTGTACGCGTTTGGGTCACCGAGCTATGCTGTGTACGGCCCATTCGTCCTAAAACGTTCCTAACAGTTATATATACATAGCGTATGACCTAAACCTAGTTTCCACACCCTATTGTACTCACTAGTTGCCTCTTCTCATCCCTAAGAGCTCTAACTGATCTCTTGCTCTAGAAACACGCCATTGTTTGGCTAGTCTATCCCTGCTGCTAGAGTTAATCTCCTAAGTTAGAAACCAAGGTGAGTTTCCAATCTTAGATTTGTTTTCCCTTTCAATCCTTAACTTAAAGATCGACTCTGCTTTCCAGTGTTGCGATCGTGATCAAGTGCTGAACCCGTAAGAAGGAGCCGTAGCAGATCTTGGCTCTGTTCTCTTTCCCTTAGGCTGTGAATCGTCATACCAGGTATGGGGGGGAGAAAATTGATCATGAGTATGTGGGTTTTGGGATAGGTTAAGATGAAGGGGTTAACCCATGACCCCTATATGTTTGCCTATATGCATTGTAAGTGCCTATGAATGTTGTTATGTTGTTTTATGGCTGTACGAATATTGATTGATGAATAATCTGATGTCATAACATGTTTATAACTATGAGTACATGATTATTATGAATGTTGATGAATTGATGATGATGAACATGTTGTTTATGCCATGATATGGTGTTTTGTTAATCCTATACTATTAGAACATAGTTATAGGGAGAAAATAAATAGGCATTGTGAGATTGATGACCAAGGATTAGTTTGAGAACCCTTAGGTTATGATTCATGAGTGTTGAACTAATCAAATTGATGATAAATAGCTTAAGCTCGAATGATCTGTTAATTAGAGAACGTAGACTGGTCTATAGCGGAGGAAACCCGCTGCTGTATGAATTGACACCCAGAAATCGATTTCCAGCACATGGAAATCGATTTGAATCAACCAAGAATCGATTTCCAGAACGTGGAAATCGATTTGGCCTTGTAGAAACCGATTTTTAGAATCGATTTTCCCTTGTTCAAAATCGATTGGGGAAATCGATTTGAACATGCTGAAATCGATTTTCAGAGATTGGAAATCGATTTTGAAGACTTGAGAAATCGATTCCAGAGAATGGAAATCGATTCTCACGTGCCCAGGAACAGTTTTAACCCCTTATGCTTGATGGATAGTGTTATGAAGATTAAGTTACAATCTTAATGAACATATGACTTGAGGTTTAAATATTAAGATTAAGTTATAATCTTAATAAAATATGAATTGAGGTTTAGATATTAAGATTAATTTATTATCTTAATAACTATATGACTTGAGGTTTAAATATTAGGATTAAGTTATAATCTTAATAAGATATGAATTGAGGTTTAGATAATAAGACTGTGTATAATACTTAATGAAGATGATGTTAAGTTAAGACTTAACAAAGAGAACAATTAATAAAACGATGATGTTATTGGTAACGACGTACTGTTACCGATGTTGTTGGTTAAATCATTCTTGATGCTTATTGGTCAAGTTTGATGTTGATAAATCATCTTTGATGCTTGTTGGTCAAAGTTGATAGCCATGTAATGGTGTTGATGGTGGATGGTTGGACATGCGTTTGCATGTTGTTGAGCATAACATGCATCATGCGTTGACGTTGATACGTTGGGTGGAAAGCAAACGATGAATCGCGATAGTGGAGGCCACGATGGGTGTTATCCCGGCCTTGCGGGTACATTGGGTAGGGAAATTCCAGGTGACATGGGCTAGCTACCTATTGTCGGAGTGACCTAAAGGATAAGCTTGAGTACCCTGACTAGCCACTATACGTTATCAGGATTAGTGAGAGTGTTCGGGGATGGCCCATGGTCTGGCATATCATCCACGTTGATAACTGGACATGTACTCCTAATCGTCTTTCCAGAGTTATAGTTGTTGGCCATATGCATACGGAGTAGTGATGTTGCATTCGCATTGACATGCATCTTTGATATGCTATATATATATATATATATATATATATATTGATTATACATGTGTTGATTGACGTATGTTGTATGTCATCTTAATTACTATTCCATTCCGTTTACATATATTTATGATCGTATTTCTCACCCCCATCTTTTGTTGTTCTTGTGCATATGATGTTGCATGTGCAGAGGAGGGTGAGCATGCTGACGAGGAGTGATCCCGTGGAGATCTCTCTTAGTAGTAGTAGATAGGATTTACGTTCAGTTGTTTAGTTTTATTCCGATGTATTATCGGTATATGTATACCAACTCTGATTATGTGACATCGAGTTTCGGGTTATGTTTATGTTAACGTTTTTCCGCAGTTGTATTTATGTTTAAAATGTTTCCGGATCATGTGATACTTGCTGCCTTTTAGGTTAAAATTTTATTTAACTTGCATGCTTTATTTTATTTTATCGTATGCGGGGTAGCGGGTGTCACATTTAGTGGTATCAGAGCCGGTCTGTCCTACAGGCCGGGGTATGTGTCTGTTGTGTTCTCTTCTGTGTACTCTTATATGATTGTCCATGACAATGGTATAGAGTATTAAGTGTTTAGTCTTGCTTTGCTTAACTTTCGATGTTGAGCAGTTTGCTTGAATGATGCAGGAAGTTATGGCAGGTAGAAACGATCGTGCGATTGCTGATGCCCTGGAAGCATTAGCTAATGCCATAGGGCAGAATCAGAATCACAACGGAGGTGGACCTGCTGAATTTCAGGGTTTGGATAAATTACATAGGAATAATCCGCCATCCTTCAAGGGAGCTTATGACCCTGAAGGTGCTCAGACATGGATCCGAGAGCTTGAGAAGATCTTTGGAGCCATGGCATGCACCGATGCCCAGAAGGTTACCTTTGCTACCTTCATGTTGGTAGAGGAAGCTGAACATTGGTGGGAGAATTGTCGCCAACGTTTAGAAGCTGAAGGCACCGTTGTTATTTGGGATGCCTTCGAGGAGAGATTCTTGGGGAAATATTTCCCTGCTGATATACGTGACAAGAAGGAGATGGAGTTTTTGGCATTGACTCAGGGAAACATGTCCGTTGGGGATTATGCCGCTAAATTTGAGGAGCTGTCACGTTACTATCCACTCTATCAGTATTGTAATGATGATCGCTCCAAATGTGTGAAGTTCGAGAATGGTTTGCGTCCAGAGATTAAGCAAGCCATCAGCTACCAGGAGATCCGTGTTTTCCCCACCTTGGTGAACAAGTGCAGAATCTTTGAGGAAGTCTACAAGTCCAAAGTTTCTCAGTTCAGGAGTTCTGGTCCCCAAGGTAGCAAGAGGACGACCCAACAGGACAAAGGAAAACAACAGTTGGCACCAGTTGGTCGTGGATTCAAGTTTTCCAGCAAGAAATCGCAGTATACATCGGGACCAACCAGTGGCGGAGGATTTGCCTCTTCTAGGCCAATCAGGTGTGGCAAGTGTGGTAAGGAGCACCTTACTCGTGACTGCAAGGAGACAGACATCATCTGCTTCAAGTGTGGGAAGCTTGGTCATATCAGTAATGATTGTAGTGGAGCAAAGATGGAGCCACAGAGTGCCAGCAAGAGTTCTCAAGCCAATCGACAGAGGACAAGTGGAAGAGTCTTCACTCTCAGTGGAGCTGAAGCCTCAGAATCTGAAGACCTGATTCAAGGTAAGTGCCTCATCAAAGGGACTCCTTTAATAGTGTTGTTTGATTCGGGTGCATCGCATTCCTTTATATCACATGACTGTGTTGAGTACCTTAGATTACCTGTTGCCCAACTTGAATATGATCTAGTTGTTGCTACCCCTACCAATAAGCCTGTTGTTACCTCACATATTTGTAAAGGTTGTTGCATTGTCATTGATGATAAAAATTTCATAGTTGATCTTATATGCTTACCCCTTAAACAACTTGATGTTATTCTTGGTATGGACTGGTTATCTGCCAATCATGTCCTTTTAAATTGCTTTGATAAAACTGTTGTTTTTGGAACTGCTGTCGATCCTAAGGATCCGAGTTTTCTGACTGCCAACCAAGTCAAGGCTTCTATTAGAGAAGAAGCCCAAGTATACATGATCTTATCTTCCCTGGAAGTAGAGAGAAAGGCTGAGGTTAAGGATGTGCCAGTTGTGAGAGAGTTCCCATAAGTTTTTCCCGAGGATATTTATAGTTTGCCACCTGAGAGAGAGGTTGAGTTTAGCATAGACTTAGTGCCAGGTACAGGACCTATATCCATAGCACCATACAGGATGTCCCCTCTAGAGCTAGCTGAGTTGAAGAAACAGTTAGAGGAATTGCTCCAGAAGCAGTTTGTTAGGCCTAGTGTGTCTCCGTGGGGAGCGCCAGTGTTGTTGGTGAAGAAGAAAGATGGCGGCATGAGGTTGTGTGTCGATTACCGACAGCTCAACAAGGTGACTATTAAGAATAGGTATCCTCTTCCTAGGATAGATGATCTTTATGGACCGGCTGATTGGAGCGTGTGTGTTTTCTAAGATAGATTTGAGATCAGGCTATCACCTAATTCGAGTCAAGTCTGAGGACATTCCAAAGACTGCGTTCAGAACGCGCTATGGCCATTACGAGTATCTAGTTATGCCTTTTGGTGTGACTAATGCCCCTGCTGTGTTCATGGACTACATGAACAAGATCTTTCATCCATACTTGGATAGGTTTGTAGTTGTCTTCATAGATGATATCCTAGTATACTCTAAGACTAAGGAAGAACATGAGGAACACTTGAGGATAGTCTTGGAAACCCTTAAGGAAAAACAGTTGTATGCCACGTTGTCCAAGTGTGAGTTTTGGTTAGAAGAGGTGAGTTTCTTAGGCCACATCATCTCTAAAGGAGGGATAGCCGTGGACCCAGCTAAGGTAGAAACCGTGCTCCGTTGGGAAGCACCTAAGTCAGTGACCGAGGTTCGAAGTTTCTTGGGTTTGGCCGGATACTATAGGAGGTTTATAGAAGGATTCTCTAAGATAGCTTTGCCTATGACCTGCCTTACTAAGAAAGGTTAGATCTTCGTGTGGGACTCTAAGTGTGAGGAAAGTTTTCAGGAGTTGAAGAATAGGTTAACATCTGCACCTGTGTTACCCAATCCTAATGAACCTTTTGTAGTGTACTGTGATGCTTCGAAGCAAGGTTTAGGTGGTGTGTTGATGCAGAATGGTCAGGTAGTAGCTTATGCTTCTAGGCAGCTTAAGACCCATGAGAAGAACTACCCCACTCATGACTTGGAGTTAGGAGCTGTAGTGTTTGCCTTAAAAATTTGGAGGCATTATCTCTATGGAGCTAGATTTGAGGTCTTTAGTGATCATAAGAGTTTGAAATACCTGTTTGACCAAAAGGAGCTAAATATGAGACAGCGTAGGTAGATGGAATTTCTTAAGGATTATGAGTTCGAGTTGAGTTACCACCCAGGTAAGGCCAATGTAGTGGCTGATGCTTTGAGTAGAAAAACCTTACATATTTCAGCCTTAATGGTTAGAGAGATGATTTTGATAGAGGAGTTTAGAGATTTGAGTTTAGCTTGGGAAGTTACCCCTAAGAGCATTAGGCTAGGAATGTTGAAAATCACTAACAGTTTAATGGATCAGATTAGAGAAGGGCAAAAGATAGATGTATACCTTTTAGACCAGAGGGAGTTGATTGCTCAAGGTAGAAATCTCAGTTTTAAGGAAGGGACTGATGGAATTTTGAGGTTCCAGGATAGAGTTTGTATACCTGATGTTCCAGAGCTTAGGAAGTTGATCCTTGAGGAGGGACATAGGAGTGGTTTGAGTGTTCACCCAGGAGCCACAAAGAAGTATCAGGATCTGAAACGGATGTTTTGGTGGCCTAGAATGAAAAAGGATGTGGCTGAGTTTGTGTATGCTTGCTTAGTGTGTCAGAAGGCTAAGATAGAGCACCAGAAACCTTCAGGTAAGTTGCAACCTTTGAGTATCCCTGAGTGGAAGTGGGATAGTATCTCTATGGATTTTGTGTCTGGACTCCCTAGGACTCCAGCTGGTTGTGATGCCATATGGGTTGTTGTGGACAGGTTAACCAAATCTGCCCATTTCATTCCTATGAACATGGAATACCCATTAGAGAAGTTGACTGGGTTGTATATCAGAGAAATAGTTAGATTGCATGGTGTACCCTCTAGCATAGTTTCAGACAGAGATCCTAGATTTACCTCTAGATTTTGGAATAGTTTGCATGAGGCCTTAGGAACTAAGCTTAGATTGAGTTCAGCTTATCACCCACAGACCGATGGTCAATCTGAGTGAACAATCCAATCCTTAGAAGACTTGTTGAGGGCGTGTGTGCTAGAGCAGTCTGGTAGTTGGGATAAGTTTTTACCCCTTATAGAGTTTACCTACAACAATAGCTTCCATTCCAGTATTGGGATGGCACCTTATGAGGCTTTGTATGGGAGGAGGTGTAGGACACCCTTGTGTTGGAATGAGCCTGGAGAGAATGTTGTGTTAGGACCTGAGGTAGTGCAGGAGACTACAGAGAAAGTGAGGATGATACAAGATAAGATGAGAGCGGCACAGAGTAGGCAAAAGAGTTACCATGATAAGAGAAGAAAAACTCTCGAATTCCAGGAGGGGGATCATGTGTTCTTGCGAGTTACTCCAACAACTGGGGTTGGCAGAGTAATGAAAGCGAGGAAACTTACTCCTAGATTCATTGGCCCTTACCAAATCCTAGAAAGAGTCGGTGAAGTCGCCTACCAGATAGCCTTACCCCCGTTCTTGTCAAACCTTCATAATGTGTTTCATGTGTCTCAACTTCGAAAGTATGTTCATGATCCAAGCCATGTGATAGTACCCCATGTTATTCCACCAAAGGATAACTTGACCTTTGAGGTGTTACCACTTCGGGTTGAAGATCGAAGGGTCAAGCAGCTGGTAGGGAACGAAATTCCCTTGGTCAAGGTCATTTGGAGTGGAGCTATAGAAGAAAGTGCAACGTGGGAGTTGGAGAGCAAGATGAAGGAGTCATACCCGCATCTGTTTACTCAAAGTGAGTAGAAATTTTGAGGACGAAATTTTTATAAGGGGTTGGAATTGTAATACCCTGCTTTTTCGCTTCTGTGTACATATGTGTTAATACTTGCTTATAGATGCTTGCATATGTTGTTTTTGCTTGTTTTTGGTGCATAAGTTCATAGTTGTAATAGTTCGGCCTTTAGAATAATCGATCCATCCTAGTCTAAATAACCTGTTTCACGGTTTTGGCCATATCTTGAGTTCTAGACATCCGATCGAGGTGATCTTGGATGCGTTGGAAAGCTTAGAGAATTATCTACAAGTTTTATTCAGGTGTTGATGCCAAAAATCGATTGGGAAATCGATTTGGGAAATCGATTTCCATGTGAAGAAATCGATTTCTAGAAAGTGGAAATCGATTGTTTAAAGGGAAAAATCGATTTCTTTGATAAGAAAATCGATTTGGCCCATGGAAAATCGATTTCCATGGTTGTGGAATCGATTCCCATGCGTGTCAGAGCTTGTGTACGCGTTTGGGTCACCGGGCTATGCTGTGTACGGCCCATTCGTCCTAAAACGTTCCTAACAGTTATATATACATAGCGTATGACCTAAACCTAGTATCCACACCCTATTGTACTCACTAGTTGCCTCTTCTCATCCCTAAGAGCTCTAACTGATCTCTTGCTCTAGAAACACGCCGTTGTTTGGCTAGTCTATCCCTGCTGCTAGAGTTAATCTCCTAAGTTAGAAACCGAGGTGAGTTTCCAATCCTAGATTTGTTTTCCCTTTCAATCCTTAACTTAAAGATCGACTCTGCTTTCCAGTGTTGCGATCGTGATCAAGTGCTGAACCCGTAAGATGGAGCCGTAGTAGATCTTGGCTCTGTTCTCTTTCCCTTAGGCTGTGAATCGTCATACCAGGTATGGGGGGAGAAAATTGATCATGAGTATGTGGGTTTTGGGATAGGTTAAGATGAAGGGGTTAACCCATGACCCCTATATGTTTGCCTATATGCATTGTAAGTGCCTATGAATGTTGTTATGTTGTTTTCTGGCTGTACGAATATTGATTGATGAATAATCTGATGTCATAACATGTTTATAACTATGAGTACATGATTATTATGAATGTTGATGAATTGATGATGATGAACATGTTGTTTATGCCATGATATGGTGTTTTGTTAATCCTATACTATTAGAACATAGTCACAGGGAGAAAATAAATAGGCAATGTGAGATTGATGACCAAGGATTAGTTTGAGAACCCTTAGGTTATGATTCATGAGTGTTGAACTAATCAAATTGATGATAAGTAGCTTAAGCTCGAATGATCTGTTAATTAGAGAACGTAGACTGGTCTATAGCGGAGGAAACCCGCTGCTGTATGAATTGACACCCAGAAATCGATTTCCAGCACATGGAAATCGATTTGAATCAACCAAGAATCGATTTCCAGAACGTGGAAATCGATTTGGCCTTGTAGAAATCGATTTTTAGAATCGATTTTCCCTTGTTCAAAATCGATTGGGGAAATCGATTTGAACATGCTGAAATCGATTTTCAGAGATTGGAAATCGATTCCAGAGAATGGAAATCGATTCTCACGTGCCCAGGAACAGTTTTAACCCCTTATGCTTGATGGATAGTGTTATGAAGATTAAGTTACAATCTTAATGAACATATGACTTGAGGTTTAAATATTAAGATTAAGTTATAATCTTAATAAAATATGAATTGAGGTTTAGATATTAAGATTAATTTATTATCTTAATAACTATATGACTTGAGGTTTAAATATTAGGATTAAGTTATAATCTTAATAAGATATGAATTGAGGTTTAGATAATAAGACTGAGTATAATACTTAATGAAGATGATGTTAAGTTAAGACTTAACAAAGAGAACAATTAATAAGACGATGATGTTATTGGTAACGACGTACTGTTACCGATGTTGTTGGTTAAATCATTCTTGATGCTTATTGGTCAAGTTTGATGTTGATAAATCATCTTTGATGCTTGTTGGTCAAAGTTGATAGCTATGTAATGGTGTTGATGGTGGATGGTTGGACATGTGTTTGCATGTTGTTGAGCATAACATGCATCATGCGTTGACGTTGATACGTTGGGTGGAAAGCAAACGATGAATCGCAATAGTGGAGGCCACGATGGGTGTTATCCGGGCCTTGCGGGTACATTGGGTAGGGAAATTCCAGGTGACATGGGCTAGCTACCTATTGTCGGAGTGACCTAAAGGATTAGCTTGAGTACCCTGACTAGCCACTATACATTATCAGGATTAGTGAGAGTGTTCGGGGATGGCCCATGGTCTGGCATATCATCCACGTTGATAACTGGACATGTACTCCTAATCGTCTTTCCAGAGTTATAGTTGTTGGCCACATGCATACGGAGTAGTGATGTTGCATTCGCATTGACATGCATCTTTGATATGCATATATATATATATATATATATATATATATATATATATATATATATATCGATTATACATGTGTTGATTGACGTATGTTGTATGTCATCTTAATTACTATTTCATTCCGTTTACATATATTTATGATCGTATTTCTCACCCCCATCTTTTGTTGTTCTTGTGCATATGATGTTGCATGTGCAGAGGAGGGTGAGCATACTGACGAGGAGTGATCCCGTGGAGATCTCTCTTAGTAGTAGTAGATAGGATTTACGTTCAGTTGTTTAGTTTTATTCCGATGTATTATCGGTATATGTATACCAACTCTGATTATGTGACATCGGGTTTCGGGTTATGTTTATGTTAACGTTTTTTCGCAGTTGTATTTATGTTTAAAATGTTTCCGGATCATGTGGTACTTGCTGCCTTTTAGGTTAAAATTTTATTTAACTTGCATGCTTTATTTTATTTTATCGTATGCGGGGTAGCGGGTGTCACATTTTGGATCATTGTGGTTTGATGGATTTGAATACTGTGGGAGGGCGGTTTACTTGGCATAGAAATTGTCGTGGTAACAGAACTATAGCAAAAAAGTTGGATAGGGGTCTAGCTAATACTCAGTGGCGTATGGCCTTCCCGGAAGCTTTTGTAGAGGTTTTGTGTCGACTTCATTCGGATCACAATCCTATCTTACTTTGGTGTGGTGGTTTACCTCAAGTGAGAGGACCTCGCCCTTTTCGTTTTGAAGCTGCGTGGATTGTCCATGATCAATATAGCCAAGTAGTGGAGAATGCTTGGAATAATAAGAGAGGAAGACCTCTTGATGCTTTGGCTAATGTCAGGGATGAATCTATCACTTTCAACAGACAGGTATTTGGCAACATTTTCAAGAAGAAGAAAAATATAGAAGCCAGGTTGCAAGGAATTCAAAGAGCCTTTGAAAATGTGGATTCTTTGGCGCTTGTTCAACTTGAGCTCAAGCTCCAACGGGAATACAACCAAATTCTTTTCCAGGAGGAGCTTCTTTGGTACCAAAAGTCTAGAGAAAAATGGGTGAAACTTGGGGACAAAAATACAGCTTTCTTTCATGCTCAAACTGTTATTAGAAGAAAGAAGAACAAGATTCATGGGTTGACTCTTCCTAATGGCATTTGGGTTACAGATGATGGCATCTTGCAAGAGGAAGCTCAAAAATATTTTAAGTCTTTATTTTGTTCCACTCATAATGGCCAATCGGTTCCTTTTGTAGTCTCGAATATTCCTTTCCTTGAGGAAGAGAGCATTAGGAATCTAACTAAGCCAATGAGCAAGAAGGAGGTCTCTAGGGCTCTTAATTCTATGAAGCCGTATAAAGCTCCTGGTCCCGATGGTTTTCAAGTTATTTTCTTCAAACAATATTGGCATGTGGTTGGAGATGAAATTTGGAAGCTTGTTAGTGATGCTTTTGCTACGGGTTACTTTGAGCCATCGATTGCAGAAACTCTTATAGTTCTTATTCCAAAAGTTGACACTCCAAGTAATTTCAAAGAATTTCGACCTATTAGTCTTTGCAACACTGTATATAAAATCATATCTAAGGTGTTAGTGAATAGGCTTTGTCCTTTTTTAAATGATCTCATTGGCCCTTATCAAAGTAGCTTCCTCCCTGGAAGGGGTACTAAAGATAATGCTATAATTCTACAAGAGATTATTCATGCTATGCACAACTCAAAGAATCGGAATGGGGAGGTGGCCTACAAAATAGATCTACGGATCTTTGATAAACGTGTTCTGTAGAATACTAGAACCCTGACATCTCAGTTTCTAGGTCCACATCCAAAATAACCTTTCTCTTCGAAACACAAACCCACATCTCCGATGCTTACACTTGAAGCTTTCTGGATCGGTTTTCCATAAAAACCAACTCTTGGATCAAAACCATTTTCTTTTGAAAACAAACTCTTAACAAAACCTTATCACTTCGAAACATAGTTCATGAAGAACGCTTTTCCTTCGATAAAGCACTTTTGCTTCTAAAACGGATTTATTGAAATTACCTTAACTTGAAATATCTCGTTTTGTCGTTTTGAATTCTATTGATGATTTCTAAAGAAACTTCCCATTCTAATACTCATTTGCCTTACGCAAAACTTTATTTTATAAATTCTTTCCTTAAGTCTTTTTATTCTATGAATAAAATATACATTTCATTTTCTTGCTCCCAAAAAGATATCAATCCATTTCGTTTTCCAAAATCCTCTTAACAACCCTTAGGCTTTTATTTCCTTATTTTACATTCCAAGCTTTTTGAAGCTTTTAACTTTACTCAATTTGGAACCCTAACCGATGTTAGGTTCTTCAGCACAATTCCAATCACTATTCAAATCGACACATCATGCTAAGCATACATAGGCATAATCAAACATACTTGATGCATAATAATCACAAAGAAACATACTTAAACACAATTAAGCATAAGCAAACATAATTACGCAATAAGTGAAATATTCCACCAAATAATTACAATACATCACAAATATTACACTCCTCCACACAAACAGTACATAGCCATCAGAAATTGAATTCCTCATGTTATCTCCCCTTACCTCTTGGAGTTCCCAAAGAGCAATAAATCGTTCGATCAATCCACAAGTCGTCCGATTTCTCGTTCGATTATCCGACGATAACTACACACATATAATCGATCAATACATCAACATTCAATCACAAAATTTCCTCCTACTCTCTTCCTCCTAGGTTCGGCCATATGCTAGAAAATATGGCTAGGGAGCTCCAAAAATTCTCATCTCTTGGATTCCGTACTAACTAGGTGTGACAAGACTAGATTCAAGCTTAGAATACCAAAATTCCAACCAAAACTCTACACGCCCAAAGGGGGTTTTCGGCCAAAATACCCATATAAGCTAGAGGGATTCCTTGGCTCTAAGCTCTTGGATTATGAAAGAATACAATGAACCTAGCTCAAAGAAATTGATTTGGTATTAAAAGGATTTTTCTACAATTTTTCATGGATTTTTGAAGTTTATGTTTTAAAACCTAAGCTACCATGAATCAAGGAAATGAATGGAGAAATAGAGAGATTGAGGGAGCTAGGAGAGAGTTTATACCTCATTGATGCTAAGTCTTAAGAGAAAAACAACTTGATTTCACCAAAATCTTCAAGTTTTCAAGATTCAAAGTGAAGAAAGGTTGAAGAACAATGAAGAACATGAAGAACAAGTGCGAGAAGAGAGGAGAGAGAGTGATGGCCGAATGGCCAAGAGAGAGAGAAGTCCAAAGATATTTTCTCACTCAAGGGTAACGTAGTAATTTCACCTTAGGACATTTAGGTAATTTCATTAAAAGACCAAGGGCATTTTGGTCATTTCGCGTCCATATATTTTGAAAAACCATCATGACACTGGCACGTATTCCTGGGTGATGTGACTTGATATGACACTGAATTTATCCGTTAGCGGGTCCCGTTAAATCCTTCTACAGCTCCAATCGTCTCCCGGTTCGAGTATTCGCCTGAATAGTTTATATTATTTTCACTTTTTAACGTCAAGAACTGATTTTAGCAAATTTGTAGAGGTTCGCGAGTCAAAATTAGGTCTTAATAGTAGTAAAATACTACTATCAGTGAAAACGTAGATTGGGTTCCGTCTAAGTTTTTGACCCAAAATTTAACCGTAGCTTCCTACGATTGTATGGAGCATGAATATGATTTTGGTTTTTCCACAATCATTTTCTAAAACACAGATAAAAATATAAACTCATTTATATAGTTTAGTAGTCTTAGAAAGCGTGAAAATCGGGGTGTTACACTTAGCTTACGCGATTACTCCATCATCATCGCAATGAGATCAATGGAGTTCGCAAAGTTAGGAACTTCGATTAGTTCATAAATGAACTTTTTGATCCAAACGGCCTCTAAATCTATATTTTAGGCAACTATATACTTGACTTCTGTTATAAAATTAGCAACTGTCTCACGCTTGGAACCTTTTCAAGCTCACAGTGCCACCATTAAGTCAAAACACAAAACCAGACTGCGATCTAAAGTTATCCTTATTGGTTTGGAAGCTAGCATCAATGTAACCCATTACAATGAGCTCTTCCTCTCCATTTCAGATCAAGAATGAATCCTTAGTTCTTCTCAAGTACTTAAGGATATTCTTGACTTCGGTCCAGTGACCTTTACTGGGATTGGATTGGTACCTTCTCATCAAGCTCAAAAGCATACGAGGCATCTGTTCGAGTACATATCATGGCATGCATAATAGATTCAATTGCCGAAGCATATAGAATCTTATTCATGCGTTCCCTCTACATTTGATGTAACAGGGACTGTCCCTTGGACAGGTATCTATCACGTGTCATATGCAAAATACCCTTTTTGGAATCATGCACATTTATAGCGCCCAAGCACATTGTCAATTTAAGTACCTTTGACTAAGGCCTAACAATTTCAGCGATCTATCTCCGTAGATCATGATTCCTAATACATAGGTTATTTCGCCCAAGTCCTTCATGGAGAAATAATTCCTTAACCATTTTATTTTTTTTATTTTTTATGGTGTAGGAATATTGTTTCCATAAGTAGTATGTCATACACATACAATACGAGAAGAAATAATAATTATGCTCCCACTTACCTTCTTGTACACACAAGGTCAATCCTCGTTCTTTGATGAATCCAAACTATCTTACAATTTACATCAAAACGAAGATTCCAACTTCTGGAAGTTTGCTTTAATCCATAAATGGATGTTTGCAACTTGCAAAACCTTTCCAGCATTCGCTAAATAGACAAAACTGTCAGCTTGTGTCATGTACACATCCTCGAGAAGATAATGCAACTGGACAAAAGGTCTCATCATAGTCATACTATGAATTTGCTTGAAACCTTTCGCAATCAGTCGCTCCTTAATGGTATTCACCTTCCCATCCATATTAGTCTTCTTATTGAAGACCCAATTGCACCTTATGGGTTTTACCCCTTTCAGGTGACTCAACCAAGGTCCATACCCGGTTGATGTACATGGATTCTAGTTCAGATCCCATGGCTCCTAGCCACTTCTCAAAATCTAGTCCAATGACGGCCTCCTGGTAAGTAACAGGCTCATCATGATCCATGAGCGGTTTATCACCTTCTTGAGTTAGGAGTATTCTATATCTCTCAGGTTGATGACGTGTCCTATTTGACTTACCCGAGTCTTGTGTTACTTGAACTGGTGGTTGGACCACAACATCTTGTGGAACCGATTCATGTTCCATTGCAGGCGGCTCAGCACTCTATGGTGCTTGGATTTATCCAAGTTCTACATTCCTTCCACTGTCTCCCTTGGGGATGTGTGCCGTCTCAAGGAACACTCCAGTCCTAGCGATAAACATTTTGTCCTCGGAAGTGTTGTAGAAATAGTATCCGTTTGCTTCCTTAGGATACCCCACAAAGATACATTTATCACACTTGGGTCCAAGCTTATTTGAAACCAAATGTTTCTATAAACTTGACACCCCAAATCTTAATGAAAGACATACTTGGTCGAATACCAATCCATATCTCATATGGTGTCTTTCAGCTGTCTTAGATGGAACACGGTTAGTTGTGAAAGCTGTTGTATGTATAGCATATCCCCTGAAAGAGTCAGAGAAGTCTGATTGACCCATCATAGATCGTACAATGTCCAACAAGGTGCGATTTCTCCTCTCGGACACACCATTCCATTATGGTGTTCCAGGAGGAGTGAGTTGAGATATAATCTCACACTCCTTCAGATAGTCATCAAATAATTTGCTTAAGTACTTATCTCCACGATCTGATCGCATAATCTTAATACTTTTCCAAGATTAGTTCTCCACTTCGTTCTTGAATTCTTTGAACATTTCAAAGATTTCTGACTTGTGTCTTACACAAATCCATCTTCACTGAAGTAATCAATAAACGAGACGAAGTACGGAAACTTGTCTTCTAGCAAACTTGTTTAGAGGCCCTCACAATGTATCATGCCAAAAGATTACTAGCCCTTCCACCTTACTAGTGAATGGAGCTTAGTCATCCTTCCAAACAAGTAAGATTCACAGACCTCAAACAATTCATAATTGGATGAGTCCAAGAGTCCAAATTAGTGGAGCTTGGAAATGTGTTTCTTACTTATATGGTCTAAAGATATTGCTAAAGACATAGAGGGTCCAAATCACTTGGTTTGACCCTATTCGCATTTATGTTATAAATGGGCATATCGAGATCAAGGACACAAAATCCATATCTCATATGAATACAAGTATAGAAGACATCAGTTGAATAAATGGAACAACAATTGTCCATTTATTGTAACTTAAAATTCTTTCTTGTCTATACAAGATATAGAAATGATGCTTCTATTATCAACTGGAATAAAATAACAATTATTTACTCCATTAATGCCCATAAGGCAAATTCAAACTCCTATAGTTAATGTAGCAACTTTTGCTCCACATCCACTCATAGAGTAGAACTTTACCTAATGGTAAATTCAAACTCCTATAGTCTATGTAACAACTTTTGCTTCATCTCCACTCATAGGGTAGACCTTTACCAAATGGTAAATTCAAACTCCTATAGTCAATGTAGCAACTTTTGCTTCATCTCCACTCATAGAGTAGACCTTTACCTTTTAGTCAATGTCCTACTCCCTTTGATCCTTCACACTAATGTGAGATCCATATGCGGTATCCAATACCCATAATGTTGGAGTAGATATATTGACTTTTATAACAAATATGCCTCAACAGGAAGTCATACTTCCTTTTCTTGTCTTTATACTCTTTCTAGTACCTCTTATGCCTTGCTAGCTCTTTTTAGAGCATCATAAGGTGCATGATCATATCACACGTCTCTATGATTGCAAGCATAAGATGTCGTACACCAATTGTAATTACTTACTTATATATATTTTGATGAATGACAAACATTGACAAAAGCCAAAGGGATATGTTGTTATAGTATGCAGGTACCAAGTGCAAAACAAAATCAAATTATTATGATGTACCAGAATCTCAGATATCAAGACCAAAGGATCAAATGGGTAAAGAATTAGGTCTTAGATATTATTGTAAGAGATTGATTTTATTTAGTAATAATGTGGCTCAAGGTATTAATGATGACAAGTAAAAGCTTTTCTCAAAAAGTATGATTATTTTTAAAATGTATTTGAAATCTACATTCCTTAATAATATCTTTGAAATAGCATTTGATAATAAATCCAAAATAAAATTTCTGGATTAAAGTCCGTATCCCTTTCAATCAAACAATGATATAGCTTTGGATATGGAATCTATTTAAATCTCCAATCGATTTAAATTTGTTGTATAAATCGATTACCAAAATCGATTTTCAAGATATTCAAATCGCTTTTCAAAACAGATTGAACATGTTTCATCACTCTATTAAAGAAGCAAAATCGATTTGATCAATCGATTTATGAAACCGATTTAAACCACTGAAGAATTGATTTTCACAGTCTGGTAAGACCTTGTCCTTTCCTTTCAATCGATTTCCTTCCGCTACAATCGATTTGGTAAATCGATTTACACCAGGCTCAAATCGATTTTCTCCTGTGCTTCTCACATCTTATTCTTTATGAAAATCGATTGGCATATGTAAAAATCGATTGTTATGTGCCTTTAATGAAAATAATCAAAATCATTACACACGCCGTGGTTGCCGTTTTTAGAATCAAACGGTAAATTTTTTTCAGCCTTATAAATGGTCTTTTGCCGTATTTCAGCGAGAAGAAGAACAGAGTATCATATACAGAGTACATTTTTCATAACACGAGCTATTTACAAATCATTTCTGAAATCACTTTGAGCCATCTATTATTCTTATTATTATCAATCTCATAGGACTTCAATTTGTATCCATCTACACTAGTGGAGTGTGTCATCTTATTCTTATTGCTGAAACCTTGTGAAAGGGTGAGGTATCCCTTATTTATTGGATTGAGGCTTCTATACGAGGGTGGGGTATCCCAAGTAAGGAGAGCTCTGGTTGTAACGGTTTTTTCAAGCGCCTTGGAAGCTTGACTATAGTGAACAAAACTCGGAAAAGTATTCTGGGGACTGGACGTAGGTCACCAACGGTGGTGAACTGAACCAGGATAAATCTTTGGTTTGCACGCTCTTCTTCCCTTACACTCTTTATTTATTCATATTATTATTGTCGTTGGTGTTAGCTTCTATAATTAAATTTGAGAAAAGTAATTTTCGAAAATTAAAGAAGATTTTTAAGACTCAATTCACCCCTCCCCTCTTGAGTCGAAGCCACCTATTCCAACAAGTGGCATCAGAGCTAGACTCTTGCACAAAGAGCTTAGCAGCTTCAAGAGAAATGGCTTCAGATAGTGACTTCCTTCCGGAAGGAGCCTCCTTTGGCAGACCCCCTGCCTTTAGTGGACAAGAATATGCTTATTGGAAAGAACGTATGATTATTTTTATTCAGTCTATTAAATGGAATGTCTGGGATACTGTGGAAAATGGACCTTACGTTCCTAAGAAAGATGTAGAAGGAAAACTAGTAAATAAAGTTAGAAGTGAATACACCGAAGATGATTATAAGAAAGCTCAATACAACTTACGTGCACGTAATATAATAACATCTGCTTTGAGTAGAGGAGAGTTTTTCATGGTATCAAACTGCAAGACTGCTAAGGAGATGTGGGATACGCTACAAGTCACCCATGAAGGAACAAGCGACGTCAAGCGTGCCAGAATGAACAAGATGATTGGGGAATATGAGTTGTTCATGATGCAGCAAGGAGAATCAATTCAGGACATGGCCAAACGTTTCCAGCACATTGTTAACCAGCTTGCTGGTCTAGGTAAGGAATTTAAAAATGAGGATTTAATTAACAAAGTCTTACGCTGTCTAAGCAGGGATTGGCAACCGAAGGTAACAGCAATTGCAGAATCTAGAAACCTTGAAACTATGGACTTGGCCACGCTATTTGGGAAGCTGCAAGAACACAAACAACAATTGGCCCGCTTGACTGAACATGAAGAACAAGAAAAGAAAAAGAAAAGCTTAGCACTGAAAGCATCCTCTTCTAAAATAGAAATTGAAAGTCAAGAGGATCTCGAGGAAGATGAAAATTCAGAAGGTGAGATGGGACTTTTGGTTAGAAAATTCAAGCGATTCATGAAGAAATGCAACCAAAGAAAACCCGGATTCTCCTCCTCAAAAAGGTTCCTTAGCAAAGATAGCTCAAGCTCCACTCCCACATGCTATGAATGTGGTAAGACCGGTCACATAAAGTACGAATGTCCAAAATTGCAAAAAAAAGACAAGTTTGAAAGAAAAGAAAAGAAAGACAGCACGCCAAGAAAAGCATATATCGCTTGGGATGATAATGACATGGACTCATAAGACAACTCAGAAAATGAAGAAGCTAATCTGTGTCTTATGGCTGATCATGACAGCGATGATGAGGTAACATCTATTACTTCTGTCCCTGCATATGATGAATTGCATGATGCCTTTCTTGAATTACACAATGACTCTATGAGGCTAGCCAAAGCATTAGAAAAATCCAAGAAAATAATTGAACATCTGCAAATCCAAGTAATAGCCTTAAGCAAAGAAAAATTAGAACTGAAAAGAGAAAATTATAGCATTGGGCATTTTCAAGCAAATTATGCATGCAAAAATTATAGTGAGTATGAAAAACAAATAAATGATTTAGAGAACACTCTGGCTAAGTTTACAAATGGTAGAGACAACTTAAATGTGCTGTTAGGTAAACAAAAAGGTGTGTATGATAAAGCTGGCTTAGGATATAAACCCAAGGATCATGAAAAATCATTTTTAAAGAAAATGTTTGTGCCTGCTGATACATCTGTCAGCCCTTTTATCAAATGCTATTATTGTGCTAGAAAAGGACATTCTGCATCTACTTGTAACATGAGAAGGGCAAATGAAAAGAAACTATGGGTTCCCAGGGGAATATTATCTGGCACTAACAACCAAGGACCCAAGAAAATTTGGGTACCTAAGAACAAGGCATAAATGTCTTTCTTGTAGGTGTGCTTAAAAGGCAAGATCACAAACTGGTACTTAGACAGCGGGTGCTCTAAACACATGACAGGAGACATCAACAAATTCACTTCCTTCACACCAAAAGTCAGTGGACATGTAACATATGGCGACAATAACAAAGGTCGAATTCTTGGCATTGGAAGTGTTGGCAAAAGTCCAGAAATGACAATTGATAACGTACTTTTTGTGGAAGGGCTAAAGCACAATCTTCTAAGCATAAGTCAACTATGTGACAAAGGTAACAAAGTTATTTTTGACTCAAAATCTTGCTTGATTGAAAACATGCATGATAAAAATAAGAAATTAATTGGACATAGGATTAACAATATTTATATGATAGATTTAGATGATATCTCTTCAAATGATGTATGCTGTCTTGTCTCTAGAGAAGAAGACAGTTTTCTTTGGCATCGTAGGATTGCACACATTCACACCGAGCACTTGAACAAACTTATTTCAAAAGAACTTGTGATTGGAATACCAAAAATGAAATTTAAAAGAGATGGTTTATGTGATGCATGTCAAAAGGGCAAACAAACAAAAGTTTCTTTCAAATCAATCAATATAGTTTCAACAAATAGGCCATTACAACTCCTACATATGGACCTTTTTGGGCCTTCCAGAACTAAAAGTATTGGGGGCAATTTTTATGCATTAGTCATTGTAGATGATTACTCTAGGTTCACGTGGACTTTATTTCTCGCACACAAAAGTGACACTTTTAGAGCATTTAAGAAATTGGCCAAAGTAATTCAAAACGAAAAGGATTTAAAAATTGTCCAAATTAAAAGTGATCATGGCGGGGAATTTGAAAATGAAGCGTTTGAAAATTTTTGTGAAGAAAATGGAATACAACATAATTTCTCTACACCTAGGACCCCTCAACAAAATGGGGTAGTAGAAAGAAAAAATAGGGCTTTAGAGGAACTAGCTAGAACACTTCTAAACGATGTAAGTCTCCCAAAATATTTTTGGGCAGATGCAGTTAGCACTGCTTGCTATGTTCTCAATCGTGTCTTAATTAGACCAATCTTAAAGAGAACCCCATACGAGTTATACAAAGGAAGAAAACCTAATATCTCTCATTTTCGTGTGTTTGGATGCAAATGCTTTGTGCTTAGCAATGGTAAAAATAATGTAGGAAAATTTGATGCCAAAGCTGATGAAGGGATATTCATAGGTTATTCATCATCTAGTAAAGCCTTTAGGGTATATAATAAAAGAACTTTAATTGTTGAAGAATCAGTGCATGTTTCTTTTGATGAGACTAACCCGAAAAGGATGGGAAAGGATACTCTTGATAATCTTGCAGATTCCATAGAACATCTCCACTTGGATGATAAGAGAGATATAGGAAACAAAGAAAGCAATATTAATGAAATCAAAGAGGAGGAAGAAGCACATGAAGATTTTCCAAAAGAGTGGAGAGCCTCCAAAGATCATCCCTTAGATAACATTATTGGTGATATTTCAAAAGGGGTAATTACTAGAAACTCAATTAGAACTGTGTGTAATCACATGGCATTTGTTTCTCAAGTAGAACCTAAAATTTTAGATGATGCTATCTGTGATGAATTTTGGTTGTTGGCCATGCAAGAGGAATTGAATCAATTTGAAAGGAACCAAGTTTGGGAGTTAGTCCCAAGACCATCTAACAATCAAATAATCAGTACCAAATGGGTATTTCGAAATAAACTAGATGAAAATGGAATTATTGTTAGAAACAAGGCTAGACTTGTAGCTAAAGGGTACAATCAAGAAGAAGGTATAGACTATGAGGAGACATATGCACCCGTAGCTAGACTTGAGGCCATTCGCATGTTACTCGCATTTGCTTGCATCATGAATTTTAAATTATACCAGATGGATGTAAAAAGTGCATTTTTAAATGGCTTTATACAAGAAGAGGTCTATGTAAGTCAACCTCCCGGTTTTGAAAACTTTGAATTACCACATCATGTATTTCGACTAAAGAAAGCTCTCTATGGCTTAAAACAAGCTCCCAGAGCTTGGTATGAACGCCTCAGTAAATTTCTCCTGGAAAAAGGTTTTTCTCGAGGGAAAGTTGATACAACCTTATTTATTAAAAGAAAAACACATGACATTCTTCTTGTACAAGTTTATGTAGACGATATAATCTTTGGTGCTACTAATGAGCTTCTTTGCAAAGAATTTGCCAAACATATGCAGGAAGAATTTGAAATGTCAATGATGGGTGAGTTAACTTTCTTCCTTGGACTCCAAATCAAACAAACAAACCATGGCATTTTTATCAATCAATCGAAGTATTGTCGTGAACTCTTAAAGCGATTTGGAATGGACAGCGCCAAAGAAATATCTACTCCAATGGGCACATCATGCTCCTTAGACAAAGATGAAAACGGTAAGCCTGTTGAGTTGACAAAATATCGAGGTATGATTGGCTCTCTCTTGTACCTTACTGCAAGTAGGCCTGACATCATGTTCAGTGTCTGCATGTGTGCTAGATATCAGGCTAGTCCTAGAGAGTCCCACCTTGCTGCTGTTAAACGCATAATGAGATACTTAACAGGAACCAAAAATATGGGCTTGTGGTTCCCCAAAGGCGCCACATGTAACTTAGTTGGGTATTCCGATTCTGACTTTGCAGGCTATAAGTTAGATAGGAAAAGTACCAGTGGGACATGTCATTTTCTGGGTAGTGCCCTAGTTTCGTGGTTTAGCAAAAAACAAGCCAGTGTGGCATTGTCTACTGCTGAGGCAGAATATGTGGCCGCAGGCAGTTGTTGTGCCCAAATCCTTTGGATGAAACAACAACTGTTGGACTATGGTGTCCAGCTTGATAACATTCCGATTCGTTGTGATAACACTAGTGCTATAAACTTGACTAAGAACCCCATTCAACACTCTAGGACAAATCATATTGAGATTAGACACCATTTCATTCGAGACCATGTGCAAAATGGGGATTGTGTTCTAGAATATGTGGACACCACTAAACAATTACCTGACATTCTTACTAAACCTTTTAACAAGGAAAGCTTCTTCTACATTCGACAAGAATTAGGCATTTTGGATTCATCTTGCATAAGCTAAATTCATTTTTTTTATTTCTTTCCTTGCTTTGATTTTGGGCTTTAACGCTCAAAAGGCTTCCAGAATCAATTTCCACCACCTTGCCAATCGATTTCTCAAATCTATTTCATTAATCAATTCCCCTGTGTCATAATGGATTTTATCATTTTCAACATCGAGCCTCACTTCGACCCCACAACCGGTTTCCCAAATGGGTTTTGTCAATCGATTGACCTTCCCCAGAATCGATTTTCAGAATCGATTTTCAGAATCGATTTCTCCACTCATCCTTCACCCGTCTACCTTCCTCCATCACACGTCTACCTTCCTCCTTCACCCGTCTACCTTTCATCCTTCACCCGTCTACCCTCATTACTGCCCACACCATGCGTCCACAATCGATTGCCCTTCCCCGAATCGATGTCTCACATCGATTTCTAAGCTCCTGAAATCCATTCTTCCAATCGATTTTTCTCATCTCAGAATCGATTTGGGCCTCGTTGGACCCTTCATCTCTCACCAAACCTCTTTCACTTCAGGCCTCTCTTCTCCCTGTTCTAATAAAACCCTCCACCCTCTCTCCAATTCCTCTTCCCTATCTAACGCCTCCTTGTCCTCCCATCATCATGGCCAGAACCAAAAATGCCGGTAACTCTTCACCCCCCACCACCATCCCACTTCCTCCTCCAGCTGTCCCTCCACTGCCTCTTCCAGCCAGAGCACTCCTCGCGACACTGACGACACCAGTGCTCCACCCCAACGCACTGGCCATCGCCCTCCCAATCCCGAACGCCTCTATTTTCGTACTGCCTCCTACAAGACCCGATTCGACAAACACTTTCGGGATCGCAAGCTTCTCGATGCTAGGATCATCGACTTCACCTTCTTTCAAACCAAGCGCTTCTCCTTCCACCAGATTTTTGAGCGGTATGACTTGACCACCTTCCTCACCTACCGTGATGATGTCTACCCTGTTCTTACCCGCCTATTCTACTCCAACCTTGCTTTTGACGGCAAACGGGTCACCTCTGAGGTTAAGGGTGTTCGCATCTCTATGACTCTTGCACGCTTCAGCCAGATTGCCTGTGTTCCCTTTCATGGTCCTGTTGAATTTCCCGTTGAGGATGATGACGATGAGACCGCTGATGAAGATGCCGTCGACGAGGACGCGTCCGTCAAATCAGCTGCCTGGTTCACCGCCTTTAAACCCGAGGCCCTGGAGGACTTGCTTGCGCCTCATGCCTGTCGCGAACGCACCACCTACGCCACTGATTTGCCTCCAGAAACTCGGCTAGTGCACTATGTTCTCTGCGGCATTTTGTTTCCTAGGGGTGGAAATTTTTTCGTTGTTCAGCATGATGATGTTCTTCCTCTTTGGGCACTCATGCATGAGAAAAAGACTAGCTGGGGCTATTGTTTAGTGTAGCACATGGTTCGCTGCCAGCAGCGTGGGGGACTTCCTTATCCCGCTTTAGTCACACGTATCCTCCGCACCTTTCGTGTCCCATTTGATTCCGAGGAATGCCTTGCGGATCGTGCTGTCACTCGTATCTTGGCTCAGACCGCTATCTCCCAAATGGGGATCAAGCGAGACCAGGGCCGTTGGATTTACTCCTACTATCCTACTGCCAACAACCGGGCTGAGGCTCCCCATCTTGCTCCGCCATCTACACCCGCGTCTGTCCCGATCACCTCTCATCCATCTTCGGAGGCCCTCTTGGAGCAGATTGTGGCTCAAAATGCTCACATGATAACCACTCTCCGGCGTCATGAGCGACAGCTTACTGCTATCAGGCACTCCCTTCATATTCCTACTCCTCCCGACTCGCCTGCCACCTCTCACACTGACATCCTTCAGGCGGCGCTTGATGAGGCAGCTAACGCCGAGCTACCCCATTCTGATGATTAGATAGTCTAGGCGTTAACTCTGTACTGCATGACTTCTCTTGTACTTCCCAATATTATTTTGGTGTTTCCTGTTTCCCCTTAAGTTTTCAATATTTTGATGACTGAGTACTATCTTTTAAGTGTTTTCAAAAACTGCCATCGGTCCTCCATTTTTTTTGATCATGCCAAAAGGGGGAGAAATATTGTATCATTCTCAATGCATAATCGTTGAATTATTCAGGGGGAGCATTTCAAAAATACCTGCATTGCTTTATAATTTAATTTTGTGCCTTCTAAATATCTATAAATGCATCTATTAAGTAATGTGATTTTAGAAAGGGGGAGATCCATCCCACGTCCATAAACTGTTGATATAACTCTGACACTACATTACTCAGATAAGAAGGTAAGGTTTGTCATAATCAAAAAGGGGGAGTATGTAATTACTTACTTATATATATTTTGATGAATGACAAACACTGACAAAAGCCAAAAGGATATGTTGTTATAGTATGCAGGTACCAAGTGCAAAACAAAATCAAATTATTATGATGTACCAGAATCTCAGATATCAAGACCAAAGGATCAAATGGGTAAAGAATTAGGTTGTAAGAGATTGATTTTATTTAGTAATAATGTGGCTCAAGGTATTAATGATGACAAGTAAAAGCTTTTCTTTGAAATAGCATTTGATAATAAATCCAAAATAAAATTTCTGGATTAAAGTCCGTATCCCTTTCAATCAAACAGTGATATAGCTTTGGATATGGAATCTATTTAAATCTCCAATCGATTTAAATTTGTTCTATAAATCGATTACCAAAATCGATTTTCAAGATATTCAAATCGCTTTTCAAAACAGATTGAACATGTTTCATCACTCTATTAAAGAAGCCAAATCGATTTGATCAATCGATTTATGAAACCGATTTAAACCACTGAAGAATCGATTTTCACTGTCTGGTAAGACCTTGTCCTTTCCTTTCAATCGATTTCCTTCCGCTACAATCGATTTGGTAAATCGATTTACACTAGGCTCAAATCGATTTTCTCCTGTGCTTCTCACATCTTATTCATTATGAAAATCGATTGGCATATGTAAAAATCGATTGTTATGTGCCTTTAATGAAAAGAATCAAAATCATTACACACGCCGTGGTTGCCGTTTTTAGAATCAAACGGCAAATTTTTTTCAGCCTTATAAATGGTCTTTTGCCTTATTTCAGCAAGAAGAAGAACAGAGTATCATATACAGAGTACATTTTTCATAACACGAGCTATTTACAAATCATTTCTGAAATCACTTTGAGCCATCTATTATTCTTATTATTATCAATCTCATAGGACTTCAATTTGTATCCATCTACACTAGTGGAGTGTGTCATCTTATTCTTATTGCTGAAACCTTGTGAAAGGGTGAGGTATCCCTTATTTATTGGATTGAGGCTCCTATACGAGGGTGGGGTATCCCAAGTAAGGAGAGCTCTGGTTGTAACGGTTTTTTCAAGCGCCTTGGAAGCTTGACTATAGTGAACAAAACTCGAAAATGTATTCTAGGGATTGGACGTAGGTCACCAACGGTGGTGAACTGAACCAGGATAAATCTTTGGTTTGCACGCTCTTCTTCCCTTACACTCTTTATTTATTCATATTATTATTGTCGTTGGTGTTAGCTTCTACAATTGAATTTGAGAAAAGTAATTTTCGAAAATTAAAGAAGATTTTTAAGACTCAATTCACCCCTCCCTTCTTGAGTCGAAGCCACCTATTCCAACACCAATGATATCGACTTGATGCTTCTATTAAGCATCCCTTTCGTGCTTGAGAATTAATTGCTTGAGAACATACAGTTCTTTTCTCGTAATTGAGGATAATCCTCAAAATATGTACCAATCGAGAAAATTAATTCTAGATAACTCATCCTTCTCAAGGATGTATCGTAGCAATAAAATAAAAATTGTGTTTGTAGCCAAGGATATTTAATACAGAAACATGCAGAATATAAGTATCATGTTTAAAACATATTTAATATGTCTTTTATTAAATACGCTCCCACTGTTTACTCAAATCAATGACCCTCATCATTGACTTGGAAAATCCCGTTGAAAGATTTTCTAGTGGGACCAAGATCCATATTTCACCTCGTTTCTGAGTCAGCTATGGCTGATCGCCCAGAACTCAGCTATTTAAGTAGGAAACTCCTTTCCAATTACATCCAATGTAATTCTTGGACCAGTTGGGTGAGTAACTCCTTAGGCTAATCCATCATATGGATTAATGCTTAACCCCATCCCCCTAAGTCGTTTCAATCCTATTGAATACACTTAGTTAAGTTCAACCTAATGGTTCGCAGTAGATTATTTCACCTTTCGCGTCTCACCAGAATATATTAAGGTGCTCAGCTGTAGCATGACCCACACTTAAATGATTCTGGCCTTGACGAGTGCCTCCCATTAGGAGGCATTTAATAACTTAATTTATTGAGAGAATTTAATAATTAAGTGATCTCACCCGCTTGTTTATCATATAAACGTCTCTCATAGCATACATGGCATACTAGCTTACATACATTCAAAACATATTAAGCATATAATGACATACATGCTATCATACAATTTAAATTCCAAATTTAAATGATACATCTCATACATTTCATTCATCACATACATAAACATACAAGACATATAAAACGTATTATGATTATGGCCTCCTAATGTGCAATAATTAAAACTAATTATTACAATCTTTGACCCTCGAGCAAACTTCCAAAGTTCCTCCCACTGTCGCCATGATTTGGTGTTGCCTCCAAGTCATCCCAAGCAATTTACAAAATTTAAAATAAAATAAATAAAGTAAATGTCACGACACGCAAGCCATATTTATAAAATAAATACAAGAAATCTCGACACGCAGCCCGTATTTACCAAATAAAATTAAACACCAAAACTAGGGTCATAACCATATACCGCACATTTAATAAACAATTTATAAATTTGCAAAGGGGACAAAATCACATTCTGTCCATCAGCACAGCCGTGCTAAACGGCGCACGGCCGTGCTGAAAACTCACTGACGTTGTTCAACATGTGCACGGCTGTGCCAAACTGCGCACAGCCGTGCCGAAAACTTGCTGATGCTGTTCAAAAGTGGCACGGACGTGCCAAAAGGCACACGGTTGTGCTACGCGTTCACTAATGCTAACTCAAACGTGCACGGCCGTGCTACACGGCCGGGCCAAATGGCGTAGCAGGATTCCAGAAGCGAATCCTTGTTTATGTCAGGAGCACAACCAAGCACACAAAACATGTTCAAAGAGATTTATATCACATACAAATCATACAAACATGCTTTTAAACATACAAATCATATTTAAAAGCAATAAACATGTTCTCATACAATGGCAAACAATCCTAGGATACATAGCAAACTACGACCAGACTCTCTGATACCACTGTTACGGTTTCATGAGGGATAATTTTTAAAAACAATTTATAAAAACCTCTTTGAGCGGAAAAATCCATTAATAAAGGACCATGTATTGTACTTGAATCACAAGGATATTGTGTCACCTCTTCAAGCGTAGCTTTACCGCAAACACTGTGAGCGCGCCGACGACACCGGTTAGCCAAAAGCGTTGATACTTGAGATACTCATAACTTTCGCTCCAGACATCATATCGTAAAACTGAACGGTGAAGATGTAGAACCACATGTCACGAACCTACTACCCAAAAATCAGCCCGATCCAACGGTTAACGAATCTCGGATCGCGAGATTATGATAACTATCCAGTCATAACTACCATAAGAAAAGGTTTCTCTATCACCAGTATTGCAAAGTAGCAATACCTCTACTTAGTCCACACGAGCAAACCAACGTCAGAGATAGCATAGTGCTAGCTATCAGGATTGGAAGAGGCACGGAACACAGAG